>VWZX01000316.1:14756-580156 GCA_013399015.1 Galbula dea | reverse complement strand
TTTTTTTTGCTAATTGCAATAGGAATGTGGATTGAGTTTCTTTCTCGGTGGGAAGAATGCCTTAGTGCTTTTATCTTGGGATTCAGGAGGATTTTTCTGTGTTTGAGACTAACTAGCTTGTTTGTTGCCAAAGGTAAAAGTACTGGATTAATGCTACTAAGAAAAGCTTGTATGGTTGGTGATGTGACATGTCATTTGGGAAACGTTTGTTTTGTACACCAGGTATCAGAATGCTCAGGCATAATTATTCTTCTCATGTATATTTCTGTTCTTAGAAGTGAAACTACATAGCAGTATTTGCAACATAGGACACAGAGCCTTAGCTAAATGCCAATTTTTAATTTTTGAATAAGTTTGGGGTTCATTTCCTAAATTTATCTGGGTTTCATTTGTAGTTGATAGAAGTAAAATCAGATCTTGTATTAACAAGCAGACACTTTGTGTCTGATTCAGCACTGTGAGAATAGCAAGCTGAATCTTTCACATGTGTGAAAGAATATAATTCAGTTGTATCATTTCTGTAAGAAGTTAATAATTATACTTTATGATGGTATTTGTCTCAAAGGAGGAAATAAAAATACATCTACAGGAGACTTTGAATTGTTGTGTGGACAGACCCTTTGCCTGTGTGGAGTTCTATGACCACAATTAAATCATAGGAATGTAGGAGTGCCTGTAGGGAACAACTACTTGGGTCACAGCTTGTGTCCTCAGAAGACTCTGTGGTGCATTATTATCAGTAGTTACTTTTTAAAGATGTAATTCTTTTCTGTTTGTGCCCTTTGTCAGTGTCAAAACTCAAATTTTGTAAACAGTGGAAACACTATGGCTAGTGCAGCAGAAGGGAAGCAACCATCAGCCTAAGTAAATGCATCTTGTATTTGAATAAAATGGTCATGTTAGCAGCTTAGATTCTTACTCAAATTTAGACTTAAATCATTTCAACTGTCTCAGCTGTTTGATCCATGGCATGTAATTCAGATTGGAACAACCACTGCTTTCAAACCAGAGCTCAGATGAGAGTAGCTGATGCTGTCCCTGACACATCCAATGCACCACCACTCCAAACTGCTTGAGGACAACAGACTGAAACATCTACTAACAGAGGCTGGATTGAACAAAATCTTGTTTCCCTGATTGCATTTTACCAGGTATGAAAAGGTAAAATGCCTTTATTTTTTTTTAACTGTTCTGTTAAGGAAAACAATGCAGTTACTAATCATTGAGGAAGGCAGTTTGTACTGCAGAGACTAAACACCATGACTCAGAAATAAAAATAAAACCTCAAGCCTCTTTCTGTGGGTTGTTTTTTTCCCTTTGGTACTAAGTAGCTTTGAACACTTATCTAATTCTGGTACACTGTGCTTGATATACTATTCATAAATACAGCTAAAATCAGGTAGAAGATTGCTTGACCATTTTTGAAAGTGTACAAACTGAAATCCTGTTTGTGGGGAGGAAGAATCCCTCTAAATTTGATTCAAAGCATCTCAGACTGATACAGATTAAATATTACAGATTGGCATCTAATAGTGTAGAAATTTGGGATTATTATTGAAAGGGATGCTAGCTTGCACCTTGTAGACTACCTAGGTTAAGAAAACCTGTCTGTTGTATTTCTCCAGACTTGCTGATGATTTACAGCCTTCCTCTGTATTTCTTGTTTATCCTTATAGCTGGAAAGGGTTTTTTTTCTTCAATTTCATAGCTACAAGTAGATAAACAGCAAGCAGTGGATATGGAGAGCAATCCATCTAAGCATCTTTACAAAGATGTCTGTTACTTCTCTCTCTGCTTTCACAGTTCAGAGCAAACCTGATTCTTTTAGCCCTTAGTTCTTTTCATTTACGTCATGTAATTGTTACCTAGATTCTTCCATTTGGGGATTATGCTTTAAGATAGATTTAAAACAAGTACATATGGGTCTCAATTAAAAGCCTAGATAGCTGATAGAGCACAGTGTTTGTTTGCTTGCTTAGGCAGAGGAGGAAAATTGCATTTTGTTTGACACACAGCAGTCCTAGTGGTACAGTTCACAGGGAGCTGTTACACTTTTGCAGCTGTACTACATTGCTGCCTCCAATTTTAGATAGCTGCTGTTCTTTTGGATCCTCTTCTTCAATACTGCTGGTTTGCAGTGCTTGAGGTCTGTTTTGAAGTGTATTGCTTTCTGGTTTTTTAAGATGTTACTGTTGTTTTTGGGACCCTTCTCTAATAATCTAAGGTCAGAATTTAAAATGATCTTAGCCTTGTAAATTCTTCCCTCTCATCTTTGCTTGGTTGCTTGTTTCATAAGTGTAATCTATGGACACTATCAAATTGCTAATGGAAATGCTATTGTCCTGGGAAAGAAGTAGACTAATGTGGGTTTTTCATTATTATCCATAAAAACACTTATCACTATCATGTTTGAAAACCCTTTGTAAACAGAAGTTTTCATGCATAGCAAAGCAGGCAGAAGCTGTGCATGAATGACATGTGCCTACGTTTTGGGTCCCAGGTCACCACCTCTGGGTGAGAATGGTGAGCAAGGCTGGTAAAGAATTGGTCAAGTTGAATTGCTTTCAGCTTGAAACTGAAATCTAGACTTCATTCAGTCTTGCACCAGTGTGGCAGTATTCATAAGAACTCTTTGTATGTATTTTATTATTTCCTCTTGTACGTTGATTCTAGGAAGAAAATTTGCATGATGGCTCTCATATCTAGTACACAGTTGCAGGAAGAACTCAATGTTGGTGTCCTAGAAACTTTATATCAGCTAATAAAACATCATTATTTGCTTGGCAGGATTATAGGCTCATAATTTTCCTAAATGAAGATATAATATAAGCTCCCTGTCACAGGGACAGGCACAGGTCACTTTGAAAAACATGTATTTGCTACTCTACAGAGTGAAGGTAGTTTTAGCATGTATCAAAATATGTGCAGTAGCTATGTGGAGGTATGGGCTAAATTTGTCAGGTTTGTGTGGAGTCTGTCAGCCCCATGCAAGTTAGTCAACATGGGGAGCAGAGCAGAAGAAAGCTACTCCATTTGTATTTTGAGCTGCTGTTTTCTGGTTTTCTTCTACTTTTGTTTTGTTGCCCCTAGGTATAGCATTTTGGGCTGTCTTGGGGATTGCTTGGAATGGCTTTGGCACTGGAAACTGTCCCTGCCCTGGGATAAAATACAATGGGCAAGGATGGGTGGAGTAGACAGAAAACAAAAAGTAACCTCTGCTCCCAGCTGCCTTTCCCCTCTCTAGCAGTTTGCTATAAATTAAATAACTTTTTTCTGCATGGATAGGTGCTCCATGCAGGGAGCCAGACAATCGTGAGCCAGCATTCAAAAAGGGTTTCTAACCTTCAACTTCACTGTCTTCTCTGATTCAGTGAGCTGTCTACCTTTTCCTTCCTGTTGTTAAGGGATTGAGCAACCCATGTGCTGGGCTGTGCTGACAGAGCAATTTCTGAACTTACTAATATGGCAGCACCAGCTTCCTGCCTGTCTGCTGGTTTTCTCTTACTTTTGTTGTTGAGTCCATCGTGTTCTAAACTTTCTACATTAGCTTAAAGCATTTCTTTCTTTGTTTTCTGCTATTTAAGATTTCACAGCTTCACATACTGGAATTTTACCACCTCACTGGGGTCTGACTGGCTCAACTTGGCTGAAGGTTAGCATCATCAAAGCCTTACAAGAAAATATCTACTAGCTACTAACAAGAGGCCTGACTCTACTAACCTGTAGATCACAACTTATTTGTAGTTTATTCAAGATGTGGCTGTGGCTTGCTGTAGTTGAGAGTTCAGCAATCTTGAATGTCTTGCCACTGGTGGTTCTGAATGCTGGCTGCTGTGAACTGGCAGTGGCAGGCAATGGGGTTCAGAAAGCTCTTTGACAGATGTGGTGATTGTTGAGAGTTGTGTCCATACCTTTAGCAGCACTAGTGAGATCATAGGAAAAGGAGAGCATGTTTCTTCAACCTCCCAAACAGCTGTACAAAATTCCTTTGAGAAGTAGAATTTCAGAGGTTTAACAGAAAAGCCAAAATGTACTAGTGAAACAAATACATGTGCCATGTGCAGATATGATTATGCTGATTGTTAACTGGAATTTATTCTGACTTAAATCACCTTTACTACTGTCCATGATAGAGGTGAATTGCAGTTTTCCACACCTGTCCTTCCAATAGGCCACCTTGAGGAACAACTTCCTTTCTGTTGATGTGGAGGAAAACCAGCATCTGAAGGCAACATTTTTTATGTGGATAGCTTCTTGTTTCAAGGCACTTGATGCTGTATTTGAGGGATTTGGTTTTGTTTCTTTCCACTGCCCAAGTTTTGGACCTTGCCTGATAAACCTATTGAGTTCTACACTAAGAAAACAATCTGAAGAAAAGGAGAAACCATTTTTGTGATCACACAATGTAATGCTTCCCAAAACCAGCTCTTCTACTTTGTGACTTATAGATGTAGATCAGTTCTAGTGTCTGTTTTGTGATGCTGTCCTTGAGCTTGGGTTCTGGTGTACTCATCAGGGGGCTGCCTATAGACTCTGCTTTAGGATGCACCTCCTGCCTCTGTCTCTTGACTAATAAGTGATAAATGTGAGCCTTGTCTTACTGCCTGATGGAGTTAAGTTCTGTTAATGTAGTAGTTGTGATTATTAGGTTACTGGACATTTGTAAGTCAAAAATAGACATGGATTGTAATTCTGCTGCCCCTGCTTGGTGGAATCTTGTGTCAAATCATAGAATGAATCACAAAATGGCCCAAGTTGGAAGGGACCTTAAAGATCATCTAGTTCCAACTCCCCTGCCAAACAGGAGAAACACAGTGTTTGGGATTTTTTTTTTTTGCCCATTCCTAAAGCAATCAAAGGAATGTTGTTGTTACTATTTTTGTGCATCTGAGACTGAGCAAGCTCAGTTGTGGTCCTGTGTTCTTTGGTTTTAGATGATTCTAAAACACAAACTATAGAAATTCCAAATCCATTTTTATATCAGTTCTGTAATTCCAGTTATAAGGTCTAACACTAAAGGTGTGGAGTAATGATCTGCAAGTGTTTGGAAGGGCTCATATTCCTGTTCTGTCCCAAACCTAAAAAAAATCTAAGCTAATACTGTATAGGAAAAGGACTTGGCATTCATAGATTATTCTCCTGTAGCTGGAAAATGATGGGTAATGTTTATCTGTTCTGTAGCATTCCTGTGTTCATTGTCTAGATCAAAATCCACAGTTTTTTGATATGCTGTAATTTAGGAAAAGAATCTCTGAACTTTTGAAATTCCTTTCAAGTTGAGGCATAACATAGTTTTACTTTGGCTAAATCAAAACCATTTGACACTGACACAGCAGATAAGATTCATTTTTTTGTTTGATTGCTACAAATGGTAATCACTGAGACAAGTGGATGGGTTTTTGGGATGAAGGCAGTCTGCAGTCAAGGTTGGATCATGTGTTCATTTCACTTATTTTCTGCTTGTTGGTTTTGTTCCTATTCTTTCATGCTTTGAATTTATGTCTTTTTGCTTATAGTAAAGAATATACTGATTGTAAAGATAAGAGATAAAGATACTTAACTTAATAAGTAAGATGATGCTCAGGAACCTTTTTTCAGCACTCACTTAAAACAATCTAGTGGTTGTTCAAACTACAGACAGTGTTTATTTTAATGTTGATGTATTTCTGGGGGTGGGGAGGAGAGAGAAGCTTAGAATAATTCTGTTCATAGACTTCTGGGGGAAGAAAAACTCAGTGTATCTGCCTGGCAGATTCTTTTTGCCTTTTTATAAGTTTTTCATTGGAAGAAGGTACTATACACAAATATATGTGGGTTGAAATATAATATATTACTTATTTTCAAATTTGTCCTTACTTTAGATGATCCCTGAATGTGAATAGTTTTTCTTTTGCCATATTAAATATAAGTAGTTATGTAGCAAAATGCAAAACCAGAAATAGGTGGGGTTTTTTTAATCTAGAAGGGAAATACTGATTTCAGACTTATTTGTCTGAATGCTGCATGTTTTTCTGACAGTAATTGAGGACTCCTTCTTAGTTATCATGGTAAGAATAGAAGAAATAAACAGTACATACCTGAACTGTTCTTCAAGCAAATTCTAATTTCACTTCATGTAAACCATTTTTTTTACATGCTTAACCTCTTAAATATTGTAAAGCAAA
Source organism: Galbula dea (assembly GCA_013399015.1). Taxonomy (NCBI): domain Eukaryota; kingdom Metazoa; phylum Chordata; class Aves; order Piciformes; family Galbulidae; genus Galbula; species Galbula dea. Next base: position 573,992 of record VWZX01000316.1, on the reverse strand, counting down.
TTGCTGTGTTACTAATGACATGTCATTAGTAGAGATTGCAATGTTTGCTGAACCTGATTTGTAGTTGCTGTGTCAGTGCTGCTGCTGCCAAGTGACTGCACGTGGTCATCTTTGCTCTGCACTTCTTGAATTGAGATTAGGGGAAACCTGAGGCAGATGATGTCCCAGCTCAGTGCAGTGTGGGCCCACCATGGCTCAGCATGCCCCTGGTGCAGAGCCACCATCAGCCATGGCCATGCAGACAGAGGGCAATAGATTTGGTACAGCCCAGGGACAAAGGGTTGCCTGGGGAGGAGGTGGTAGCCTTTGAGCAGTGGCTTAGGCTGTGGTCTGTTTTGACTTTCTGTGGTTGCAAGCTCTTCTCAAGAAGCTGCTTTTGGATGCTTACATGGTGTTAGCTCAGAGGAATGGATTTCAGTTTATTCTTCAGTCTCAGTTCTAGAGTTGGTGCTTCTGTCACCATTGACCACCATGAGAATCTTCTGGATGCTGTTACAAGGGACAGATGTGTTCCTACATGTCTGGAATACGTAGATTGAAGAATTAGAATGGCCTTCTTTCAGTTCCATTGAATGCAGTCTATACAGTGTCCTAAAGGCCAAAATACTAGCATGTGTTCTCCCCAAAGCATTGTTTGCTGTGTTACATTGCCAATAACAACTCACATGTGAGCATTGCTAGGACTTTGAAGCAATGCAGATGGAGTTGTTAACTTTTACCACATAGCTTTAGGAAGTCAAAGACTGCTTAGATACAAGACTGATAAATACTTAGGTCACAGATTGAAGGGTTGAAAATTGAACAGAATTTGTAGTGGATTTGGTGCCATTAAATTAATGGTTTTTCAGAACATTTGTTTAATGGAGTAACAAGTGAATGCAATGCATCAGAAATCCATCTTAAAGCTTCCTTTTACTGGGAGCTTAAGAATTAGGTATTCAGGACAATCATTATTAATGTTGTTGGCTAGAAAATCTATTGTTTGTTGTTTTCTTTACTGGTAGCTCATCACAGAAGTGCTTATTTGGCTGCAATTACAATGATGTGCTTGTCTGTTTCCCTAGGTGGCTATTTTTAATGCAGTTGTGTCATTAGCTGGCTGAAGGCTAAACATGAGAATAGCAGGTAAGGACACTCAGTAAAATCAGACTTCATTTGTGAAACAAGTGCTCTAGAGAGCATTAACAAGTTGTGACAATAAGGTTTTATTAAACTTAACTGACATAACAGGTATTGTTCTGCTTAATTGATGTTTAATGAAACTGATTTTAAAATTTGGGATGGTCCAAGAGAAAGCAGCTGGTTTAAACTCTTCAGCTGCTCTGCAGTGACTGCTGAAGGTGCTATGACTTTACACATTTTGACTGCTGATTCTGTAAGGTAATGAAGGAATTAAGGCCCACTGATGTCTTAAGTGATTTGTTTTTTCCCCCTGCCTTATACTCCAACCAAAAGTGCTGTGTGCTGTTATAATATGAAAGAATGGTCACTGGGAGTGTGAAAGCTGTGAAGTTGCTGTGGTGCTGTACTTTCAGCTCTTCTCCCAGGAAGCAGTTTGACCACTTAGCACTGGAGAAAGTTAGGCTTGTAAAACTTCCAAGTTACCTGAGGCTTCAGCATATTAAAAGGGGCAAGGCAGAGGTGCTGCTTTTTATTACTTGAGTCTTCAAACTGACTTTTTGAAGGTCAGTACTGTAAGTTTGTTGGAAGTGGGTGAGAAGATTTTTGGGTTGTTTTGTGTTTTGGAATTTCTTCATGTTAATGCTCAGACCTGACTGGCCAAAGCAGCCAAGCTACAGGATGTGAACAGATCCTTAATCACTCACTTTGGGCCATACCTTAAAACAGAGGTAGCTCAAATATTGGGGGGTGAGGGTGGGGGGATGAATAGGTGTGTTTCTGAACAGTATGGAAACAAGTACCTATGGCTAAGAACAGGGAAGTGGAATGGGAGGAGGTGGGAATTTCCTCTTTGGACAGCAGCCAGTTAGATCAGCTTAGTTCAGCTTGCTAAACTGGATTTTCATGGAAAATTCTGAGGTTTCTCCTGACTGCTGAGCTGAGTTGGTTTATGGTGGTGTGAGACAAGCAGGAAGCTGGAGAAGGCTCAGAGCAGGTTATGTATTTGATATGGTAACTTGGTGGACTGGCTCAGTTGCATCCTACGTTGCAATGTCCATTTTCTTGCAGGTGATATCTGTTTAGTGAATCCACAAATTCTCACCTCCTTTCTGGGTTCTCTTCTCATGCAGTTAGGTTTGGTGAGGTAATGTTACCATGTACAGATAATCTTTTGACACTTTTCTCTGCTTCTGACTAGGTGCTGCAAAGTTGGCAGTGGTCGTAGCAATATTTTTATTCACATTTTATGTCATATCCCAAGTGTTTGAAATTAAAATGGATGCAAACTTAGGACACATATTTGGTAAGTGATAACTTTGTTTTCTCCAGACAGCTATTATGATTTACTTGAGCCATAATCAAAAATATCTTACTCATTTTGCCTGAAGCTTGACTTAGGCTTTTACACTTAAGAATGATGTGTTTATTTGTAAGGTGTGTACTTGTTGTTCTTAAATATATGTTTTACATATGCAATGTGCTTAAGTTGTTTTCTGAATGAAATACTGAAGCTACTCTTAATCTGCTTAATTCTTTTGCCTGCCAGGTGTGCATAATTCTACTTGCTTTTTCTGCTTAGTCTGTAGTTGTAAACTAGGCAGCTTTCTGTAAATCTCTATCTCTCTGCTGCTTAAGCAGTTCCAAATTGATGTTTTGGTGGATTTTCTTGCTTGTACAGGTACACTGCCATGTACAGTTGAACATGCAGTAACCAAAACATTCCAGATGTGCCTAGGTTCTACACAGAAAAGGATTAGCAGCTGAGGTGGCTTAAAACTCAAGAGTCTGTGTTTTGAGCCAACTTTATCTTTCAAGGGGCTTTTCATTACAAAAAGGGACAATCTTAGGTACATGGGTAGGTTCATGTAAGGTAACTCCACAAGGTAACAGTCACCAGAGGCATCTTTATTAACCATTGAAGAGACATGGGTGTCATTAAAGATTACAGATGGATTGTAAGTAAGTCAAAGATGAGGTCATGGGAGTCTTCCTGTCCCAAGAAAGGATACAGATACACCTGAATTTCAGGCTTCCAGTGTTAGGTGAAAGGAGCCCCATCCTGGTTAAGCTGTAAGAAGGGAATCTCTTTGACTGCAGTGCCTGCATCTCTATAAATTCCTAGGGGTTTCTATCTCCATGGATCTGTCAGTTAATTGGAAAGTCATAAATTAAGGCTGTGCTTCTAAATATGGTTCCTAATCACTTCCATTCTTCTACCATAGAAAGGTTAATGTGTTTATTGGAACTGAATGTTCAGATCTAGTTGATACTTCATTAACAAAGCTCTTTCTATAGGGGTTCAGAAACGTTTTCAATGAATAGGATATTTGTAGAAGGTGACACTTTAATAGTAACAGCTTGTAAAACTTTGTTTGTCTTTTAGCTAGATCAGCACTGGATGCAGCTGCACGCTGTGAGTATTCATATGCACATGTTACTGCTGGGAGTTGCTTTTGCTAATAACAGTTGAATTGTCATCATTAAGAAAGTGTTAATCACACTTTAAATGCAGTCAGAAGCTAATTTTTCTCTTACTGATTGTCCTAAATTTCTGGTAAAGTCTGTTTTTTTGCCAACATATTTCACTAGTAGGCTTGTGGCTTCTGATGGCTGTGCAAGCAGCAGAGTGAGAACAACTAGTAGAATAATGAGGTACTGTGGGAACCTAGATTGTTTTAAGCTGCTTTGAAATTTCAGATGAGATAGTGTTTGTCTTTGCTTTTTAACTTGAATTCCTTCAGGAAGCTGATATTTTTGTTAGCCTACCTATGGTGGTGTCTCTACAAATCTTGTTTTGTTTCCTTTTGAAAGCTACAAAACCTCCAAGGTACAAATGTGGGATCTCTAAAGCTTGTCCTGAAAAGCATTTTGCCTTCAAAATGGCAAGTGGAGCAGCAAATGTAGTTGGACCTAAAATCTGTGTAGAAGATAATATGTAAGTATTTTTACTTACTGTTGTCTCTGAGTAGCTCTTTCAATGCTGTCCTTGATCACTTTACATACAAAATCAGTAGTTTAAGTGATTCTTCATAGCTTTTGTTTTGCCAGTGGTTTGACCATATAAAAAAAAAGTATATTGTATTACAGCTCAATCTGTGATGAAGCACAGTTAGGGCTCTGCAGGAGATGCAGACATGCATGGTATTTTAGTACACACAGGATGGCTTACACTTCATTTAAGGTTTACAGACTTAAGTTAGCCTGTCAAGTCAAAGGCATGTTTGCCTCCCAAGTAACTTGTTCTTTTGCCTCCAATAGTAATTCACTGTATTTTTTAAGCAGTTACTCTTGATGCTTCTAACTGAATCCCATCAGCTGAAACCAGGCTGTGGAGTTGTCTTTTGTAAACCATCTTCTGAACTCTCTTTCTATAGTACCAATGTCAGAACGTGTTTTCCACTTTCCTTTAAAGGATGACTTCAGAAGGGGAAAACAGTGTTTTAATGATCAGTGGTTATTTCATTGTGCTGGTGTTAACTCAACTCAATAATAATAAACTTAATTGTGAAATGAGGAAGGGCTTGAAACAGTTTGGGTTTGGGTTTGTCCTGCATTTCTCATAGTTTATTATTAAGACAGTATTGTCAGTGGTACTGTGCATAGAATATCTAACTGAATACCTTTCAGTAAGCCCCATAATAGGAATATTCATTTTTATTTTTAGACTCTTTGTTGCTCTTAGGTTGTTTCTGCTTGTTGTCGGCAGCTTTGTGTAATATAATCTGTCCACTCAAGTTTGGATGTCACTTGTTGGAAGAGACATGAAGTTATCATTGTCAGGAGATTTGACTATCAGTCCAACTTGCCTTACATTTGCATTTAAGCTCTCCCAGTTTAGCTGTTTCTCAGCCCATGCTATGTCAGAACACAATGGTTTCAAACAGCACATGCAGTGGTTCGTGCTAATGGCAACCTCCCTATGAGCAACATAACCCCATCTGATATTGTAAGTAGGATAATTAATCTGCAAGAGAATAAAAAGTATTGGTTTACATTTTCCATCACTTTGCTCTCTGGAGTAACTCTATAAGATTAATCTTGCATGATCTTAAAGACTGTTTTTAGCACTGACTCTGGCAATTAAGATGTAGCTAAGTTGAAATGGGAGCTTCTTTCCCTGACAACTAAACATGTGCAGCTTCTTTGCTCTACTTTATGGGTAGAAACACAAGCAGCACTGCAATTTCAAGCCTTTCTTCTGTGAGGCTGGCTTAGCTCAAGCTTGCCTACTTGTAGGAGTGTGTTTGCAGCAAAGCATCGTGGTGTAGTTGGGGAGCAGATGCAAAACGAATGTGAGCTCACCATTGGCACATACTAAAACCTGCTAGGTTCTGCTTTCCATTCTTACCATGGATTTGCTTTGAGACTTCAGACAGCCTTAACTAATCTCTCTGCAGGTTATTTTTGTTGAGGTTATAAAACTTGCTGCCTCCTTCTTGTTGCCAGGAAGCTTAGTATCTATGAAGATAGAGTTACAATGGAAGTGCAAGTAATATTTTTAACTCTAGGATTATAGCTTTTTTTTATCAGAGTGTGTGTTTCAGTTTTTGGTGTGGGTTTTATTTTTGTCTACTTACTGATTAGCTAAGAAGAGATTGTTGTTCCTGTCCAAGCAAGAAAAAAACCCAAAACAAACCGCCAAACACACAAAAAACCTATAAATAAATAAATTTTCGACTGGAAAAGTTGATGAAGAAGTTGATGAAAGGACAGTTGCTGGCAAGAGCTCCTCTGTTCTTTTAGCATTGGCACACACCTTAGTGCACAGCTAGTTTCCCTTGGCAAAAATCTTTCTGAATTCCTTCTGAGGAGAACTTGGAATGTTTATTTAAATGTCCACCAGGAAATTTGATTAGTCTTATATTATCTCCTTGGCTAATAAGATGTTTGATTTCTCTTTCAAAAGCTCCCATAAGGCGCCGATGGTAAATTGTTCAAGTCTAAAACTGAGGAACTGCTGCCCTCCTGTGGGAGAAGTGGCACATTACAGCCTGTAGTGCTGTAATAAGATACATACACCTATATGCTTTCTTGAATTTCAGCTGAAGACTTCATTATCTTAATTTATGTAATGTTTCAAGCCTTACTCTTCTATCCCCTTGTTTATGTTTAACTTTTTTAGTCCTAACTGCAAAATATTAAATGCTGGGATATTTGAGACTTGGAGGCAGAACAGAGATCTTCAGATAGTGCTAGTGAAAAGGGATGAGGAGGTCTCAAAGGTACTTCTCACTGGACTGGTAGATCCACCATGGCCTAAGGCAGCACAACATCCTAGCTAACAGTCCTGAGTTCCTTTTAGCTCTTCTTTCCAGTTCCTTTGCCACTCTGAGTTTGACTGAGTGATTGCTGTCATGGATTGTAATGGGTTATTGGGATCTGTAACTATACCCTAAGATAATACTCAATTTTTGTTTTAAGTCTCATCAGTGTATTAGCTCTTTTTCTTGGATTTAGGTTTCCTATGATAGGTACAAGTAGCTGACTCTTTGTCTTTCTTGTTTCTTAGTGTGATGCTGGAATATTAATTTTAAACACCTCTGTTCGGTTAGTTTTTAAACTCATTAATACATTTTTATTCATTATGTGCTTACAAAAAAACTTTAAATGCTGGTTACATGACTCTGCTAAGCTCCTCTAATTGTCATTTGTTTCAAACTCTTTAAATACAAGGAATTTTCTTAAATCCACTAATAAGAACCTTCTTTTTTGTGGCACTTTTGATATACACATACTTTGAAACCCAGATGGTTAAGTAATCAAATGATTAAATGAAATAGATCAAATATCCCCAGTTGTACCTGTTGTTCTCTATTCAGTGGTGCCACATACATTTTGGTTCATTTAAGTACTCATGAGCATGTGCTGTTTCAACTGCATGTCTCTTAGAATTTGATTGATTCTGCTTAAAAACTAGGCATTTTTCACATCAGAAAATTGTCCTATTGAAAATGAAATTGTTTGTTTTGTTTCAGCTTAATGAGTGGAGTTAAAAATAATGTTGGCAGAGGAATAAATGTGGCCTTGGTCAATGGTAAGTGACATTTTAAGTGAGCAGATGGTCATTTTCAAATTGGTTCTGAAACTTAAGGGATGATGAAAGGAAAGCAGAAGGAGAAAAGGAAGCATTTAGCATATGCTGAGAGTTACATATATATATATATATATATATATATATACACACACACATATATATCTCATACTGAGATAATACCAGACACCTTTTTGTTGGAAAGTAGAACAACTCAGTGTGTTTTTGTTTCTGAAAGCATTCTGAAGATAGTCACCACAGCACTTCACATCACTTACTATCTCAGTGATACATCAGATCAATCCCTAGTGCAAAATAACAGTTCTCTTATTACATGAAAAGATGAGCTCATTACTTCCTAGCTTGAATTGAGTGTATTTGATTAGTCCAGATCTATAGATCTTGTCCCTAAATACATCATGGTATGTAATTGTGTTTGGAATTCTCAACTTTAGTTCTGAACAGATTGACTTGTCACCTTGGAAGCTGAAGTGAATGTCAGTGCTGGCAGATTTGTCCTAAGGGGGTGGGAAGCAATCCCTTGTAGCACTGAGACAGCACCTTGTTATTTCACTGCAGTCTGCATTGGATTGCACTCAGGTGCACGTCATCTAAAACTCAGCCTGAACAATGCTCACCTAACCCTATGTTGCCCTCCTAAATTACTGTGGTGTACACTTGCTTCTGTTTGTTTCTGGATGTTTAGATTGACTAAGAATTTCCAGTCTATGGCAAAATGAGTGTAATTTGAATCTTTCCATGTGGCACTAAAGGCAACCCGTATCTGTACTGTCTGTGTTTTGCAACAACAATAGATGAAAGAAGAGACTAATACATGAGCTGAATTCTCTTTATTGGTTTTAGAGGCTGTTGGACTTTGTTTTATTCTATATTCCACTTGAAGCAAAATCAGAACTTTGCATCTTTTTCCCCTCTGACCTTTTCCTGCACCTCTTCACAAAGTGCTATGCTGTTTGAGGGGCAGTCTTTGTGAAAGATAGGAGTTACCATAGCAATTGATTTATATTGTGTATTCTGCAGCAGTTGCTCTCAAAGAGTCATTAAAAGGATTTGGGCATATTGTCTGTAAAACTATTCTGGCTACATTTGATGATACCAAATATTTCTTTTTTGTAGGTAAAACAGGAGAACCATTAGACACTAAATTCTTTGACATGTGGGGAGGAGGTATGTGCAGTTATCTTAGCTGGTTAGAGAGAAACAAATACCTTTCCCTCCTGCCCCCCCCTCTGTTTTCCTTTGGTGTTTTTTTTTCTCCCATCCCTTCTCCAAGCTCCATTTACTGTGCCATTTTAAGGTGATTGGTTCAGAGAATGCTTCACCTCTACCTTTGTAATTGGGAGAGTGCAACTTGAAAGGTGCACAAAATAGTTGGGGTGGGAGGGAATGGTGTAGTTAATCAAAGACACTTGTTGTCCCAAGCATATACCATTAGTGGTATTATATTTATGCAACATGGATGAAACTCTCTGTAAAAGGAAAGAGTTCTCTCTCTGATGCATTTTATCTGTCTCCCACTTACCATCTTTTTATACATTTGTAAGTACCTTAACAAATATTCTTAAAGGAATGTCTTTGCAGGAAGGCACTGCAGGTCTTTAATATGCAGTGGTTGCTTGTTATTAAACAGTTCTGTGTTCTCTCTCTCTTCAGATGTGGCACCATTCATTGAATTTCTGAAGTCCATCCAGGATGGAACAATAGTGTTAATGGGAACATATGATGATGGTGCAACAAAGTATGTCCTTGATTTATGTAGGAAATATTGATTAAAATTTTAAATGCTGTTTTATTCTGAAGAAAAATACATTCTTTATAGATAAAACTTTGTTCTGAGATGACAGATTTGAAACTACTCTTGCAGCTTGATAATGCTGATGTGATTTGGGGATAACAGGTCAAATTAAAACCAACCAGATGTAATAGCTTATGTGTGTATTTACATAGAGGACTGTTAGGTGTATACTTTTGTCATACCAACAACAGAGAAACAATAAGTTCTCCTTTCTTCTTTGATGTTTTAGATAATAAGTACAGTTTGTTGCAATAATCATGTCACAGCTGATGTCTTTGAAAGCCTTTGTGTAGATACAATATCAGCTAAACAAGAAGGTGAATTTGGTCCATTCATGTTGAGTCAGAAACTAGTGCTTATTAGTGATACCACCTAATTAACCAATGCCAGTTCTTTAAAAGAATTAAAATGGTGAAGAGCCAGCATGTTTAAAAGATGAAATATTTTTATTTTGATTGATTTTTTTTTAAATGTAAACTGCCCTAGTGCTGTAGAAATCTGAAGTGTGGGGTTGTGCAAATAACCTCTACAGTGCTTAATCACTTTCCTAATTTTAGCTAAGGTGAGTCATACAATTGTGTATTTCTGTAAATAGTAACAATCAGAACTTGTGTGTGTTGTTTAGTAATTGGGCAAATACAGTAACTGAAAGGAGAAAGTAGAGCTGTTACTTGGAGATTTTGGAATGATAACTTATCCTACAGAATCTTTTTCTTTTCATACTTAGATTATCCTGCTTGGACCAACAGGCACTGAATGCTGTGGGGCAGCATTTTGAATTAATTGCCCCAAGCAGACAAGAACTTCCTTCCTATATTTAGGTAGTTCTTCTAAACTAAAATAGCTTTTACTTTATCTAGGCTTCAGCTTGAGCCTACAAACAATGTTTACTTTGGAGGCTGGCTTTTTTAGTTGTTTGGGAGTTGCTAACATGACTCAGGGTGTAGGTATAAATTCCCACAAGAGAGGGTTCTTGGCTTTTGGTGGTGTCCTGAGGTGTTTGTGTGTTGGTTCCTTGAGACTAAAATATTAAAGAGCAACGCTCCCTAGGTCAGATGATGTCAGAACTAGCCTTAACTGATTTGGAAAGGTAGACCTTGTCCAATATTGGCTGACTTAATCAGATGGAAGTTGAATGGTCTGTTGAACAGTGAAGGCTCTCTAAGGGCTTGTGTTTCATTCCCATCCTGAACTCTGTTCTGTTCCAGGCTTAACGAGGAAGCGCGGAAGCTGATCGCTGACTTGGGAAGCACATCTATTACTAACCTGGGCTTCAGAGACAATTGGGTCTTCTGTGGTGGAAAAGGAATTAAGACTAAAAGTCCATTTGAACAGGTCTGTGATTCTATATAGCTCCCTGGAATTTAAGATCTTACATTAATAAAGGCATAGCAGGTTTTGTGAATACCATGCATTTGTTCAAGATAGGTATCAATTCCAAGAGTGGCATGCAGTCTTCTTTTCAGATGAATTCCTTGACTAACCTCTTCCTTTTAAATGTACAAAATACATGATTTGGTGATTCACAAATATGAAAAAAAATCTTATATAAGGTAGATCTTATCCCCAAAACTAGGTTTATATTTTAATGAATCCAATTAAACTGAAGAATTCAATACTTACTGCCTAACAGTATTATTTTAGATGTGCTAACAGTGGTAGATCTCCAGCAGGTAAATGGTGACTAAGGTGTTGGTGTTGGCAGCTGTTCACTTTGCTCTTCTGTCAAAAATGATTTCTGCCATAGCAAAAGTTGTGAAATAGAATATGTTCCTGTACTTCAACTGGTACGGTTCAACATGTGTCATTGTTGCCCTTAGTTACCAGTAAGGGTAACTGTGCACTAGGGGAGTAAGGAAGGCCTGTTTTCTGTTCATGGTGGCAGTCTCTTGGAGGCAGTAATGTCTCACCTGACTGCAGGTGGTTGCTTGGTGGAAAAATAAACCACTGATTTTCACAAAAGACAAACATACAACATTAAACAATGTTCTTTAAATCTGACTATTCATTTTCAGTGCCTGAAGTTTGGTATCCTTACCATTTTTGTCCTAGTGGTTCGTATTTTAATAGAGTTGGACTTTTCCTTGCCTGTCTCTCTTCCTTAATAAACACCCATCATTCATTTTTAAGATATGAAAATCTTGTATGGCTTTTAACTGTTCTTAGCAGATGCTTGTCTGAGCTAATCACAGGAAGTGGTGAATACTGAGACACATTTGGTACAAGAGCACAAGTTATCTTTTTGTCTGTGGCCTGAAAATAACTAAATAAAATGTCTTTTAAAGCTGTGAGTTAAAGCAAAAGGGTAATGACTTTAGATTAATGACAGGTTGGTGTTTTCTCTTTATAGCATATAAAGAACAACAAGGACACAAACAAGTACGAAGGCTGGCCAGAAGTTGTTGAGATGGAAGGCTGTATCCCTCAGAAGCAAGACTAAATGAAAACAAAAGGAAAGAAGGAAGAATGTGGAAGAAAATGCACTTTCTGATCTTATTAGGGAGAGGGCTATGAAGGAGATTGTACTGTAAATAATATTTTTAAAGCATGCAACCATCTTGTCAGTGTGTGCATGAGCAGCAACGGTTTGAATATTGGGATTATTTATTGCTAACACACAGAGAAATCCTTTTGTAAATATGTCCAAAATAAAAGAAAGATCAAATAATTTCTATCCAGGTTTCTTAAAAGCACAGTATTTAGCGTGCCTGTGGTAGAAAATCATCTTGCAGATCAGCTGGCTAATAAATTGCATATGTGGATAATAAACAGATCCTGGAAAATGTTGTACTGTTCTCTTAGCAGCGTGGTGTTGCTGTGAGTATGTAACCTTTGTGACATATTGTAGAGTTTAGTGGTAAGTTAATAAAGAGCTTTAGGGGTTTTTATTCTCTGCCTTTTTAATGGCAGCATCACTTTTTATTAAAGTTATTTGGTTATTCTAATACCAAGTGCTCCAGAAATTTATTTGGTAGTCACCCATCAAAACTGAGTGAGCAGCAGCAGCAGAATACATGATATTGTGACACATGAGAAGCACAATAGAAATTATTTTTATTAGGGGAAGAACAAAAGTAAGTGTATAAATGGTGTGATATTTAAAAGCAGCGTGGAAGGATTTGTACTTAACTTGAAAACACTGTTTACTTTGTAAAAGGGACTTGGCATCTTAAGCAGGAGTGCTGTGGCTAACTTGCTCAGGTTTTTTGCAGTTTCTGTACTGCTGCTTAACCATCAGTTCTACTGGTGGCTGTTCAGCTATGGTGGCTAGTCCTGGAGTAAATGTGCATCATAGAAACAGCTTCCTCTTAGTTCAAGCACCAGGAATAAATTTCCCACCACAAGGAGCCTGTTGGAAAGCAGTCTGCTGTGTAGTGAGAGTTGTTGTAGGGTACATGTGTGCACCTTTGCCACCTGTCTTACAGCTGATGTGAGCTGAGGCAATTTATTCTTACAGTGAGTGTGAGATGTTTAGAGAAAGCATTGTGTCTTGGGTTATGCAAATATGTGACATTTAAACCTAACTGACAATGTTTCCTTCATCCCTTTTTTTAACTCATGTTAAAAATGGACCAAGTTGAAGTGGCCTCAATATTGAGCTTGTATTGGAGCTGTGAGAAAACATGACCTTTTTGGAAATGTCTGTTTTCTTAGAAGTAAGGCTATCTTCAACTTTTGGTGAAATTAATTTAGTGTGGCATAACTGACAGTGTTGGTATTCACAAAATGGGGGCTGACACAGAATTGGATATAATCTCCTGGAGCTTCATGTTGTAAGTTCTGGTATGATCTTCAGAAACTTCTAGCTAGTACTGGGAGCAAAAGGCACAGAGTTTTCCAGGAACCTGCAGTGCAAGTTGAACACAGTGGCACTCCCAATACTCTTGTTGATGTCTTCTGATGTCAATAGTCTTCTGTGCACTAAAAATCTCAAGCAATAGTGGGAATTGCCATGCAGGTCAAATAAATGACCTGTGATACCAGAGTAAGATTGGATTCTGAGTTGTTCTGTGTCTTTAACTAGCATGTTAAATAATATGGTTTTCCTTCAAGTTTAATACAGAACAGCAATAAATCCACCTTACTGCTTTTGTTAAATCTTTCAGATTTCCTTGTGTAAGATGACATGTCAAAACCATGCTTTTTTTTTTCATCAAAAGGAGCCCTCTCCATGTCTATCAACTTCTATTTCATTGGGTGAGGCTGTTGTGGAAAACTAACTGTGTTAAGTCCTGTCATTTTCACTGACATAGTTCTGTTGTTCTATTTACCAGTATTGGTTATGCTGCTATCCAGAATATCATCGAATTAGTTTTGAAGTTACTTCACAGGGGCTTCAGAGAGATAAAAAGAAGTTGTCTGCATTAATACTTTCCCTTCATTCACTACTCTTGTCTTCATTCCTTTGCATTTGAATGCCAATGAATACTTCATCTTTCATCAAAATAAGTTAAAGTTTCCTCTGTAAAATTGACAGGAAATAAGACTAAAGGCAGACTTCTTTTACCCTTTGTATCTTTTACATTTGTGCCTTTTTTTTCAGCAATGTAAGTAAGAAACACTTTTAACCCCTTAAAATTGTACCTGCCACAAACCTCTTGATGAATTTTAAAGCAATAAAATAGTAGGATTATTTTGTGAAATCTTAAATAATTTGAGTTGTTATTCTAATGGAAATCTTTCTCTAATCCATATCCTCAAAGCTGTATTCAGTCACATTTAATAAGACTTCATAAGATATTTCTACTGCAGTAGCCATGCAAACGAGGACTCCTTGCTCTTAGCCACCAGCATGATCTTGAGGGCCTCGGCAGCAGCTGGAGAGAATGGTGGGGGCGTGGCCTGAGCTCCCAGTGTGAACAAGGGAGAGTCCGTGGCCTTGGTGCCGGTGGTTTGAACGGTGGTGGCTGTGGGCTTGGGTGACTAGTGGGGTGAAGGGGAGGGGCAGCCGCCGCCACGCCCCCTCCATCCACCTCAATGGGAGCCCGGGCCTCCCCCAGCCGCCATTCACTGCACCAGCGGCCGCGGCCACGCCCCCTCCATTCACCTGAACGGGAGCCCGGGACCCCCCCAGCCGTCATCCACTGCACCGGCAGCCTAGGCCACGCCCCCTCCATTCATCCGAATGGGAGCCCAGGTCCCCCCCAGCCGCCATTCAGTGCACGGGCGGCCACGGCCACTCCCCCTCCATTCACCTGAACGGGAGCCCGGGCCCCCCTCCAGTCGCCACTCACTGCGCCGGCGGCCGTGGTCACGCCCCCGCCATTCATTCGAATGGGAGCCCGGGCCCCCCGCCAGTCGCCATTCACTGCACCGGCAGCCTGGCCACGCCCCCTCCATTCATCTGAAAGGGAGACGAGGCAACGCCCCCAGCCTTTCACTCCAACGGCAGCCTAGGCCACGCCCCGCCATAAGCATTGAAGCCACCCCAAGAGTGAAAGGCGGGGGGCGTGGCCAGTGTTTGCCAGAAACTTGTTTTAACTTTAGACTGATTGAAGAAAGCTTGTCTAGAAAAAGCTGTTTCATTTCCCTGGGAACTGCTGGAGTCCTTAGATATCTATAAATGTACTTAATGAGACACTTCAGGAGCCGAAGAATGTGACAGACTATGGAGATGCTGAGTTAAGCAATGGCTTGGGCTGATGTGGGCAAGCAAGGACCTGTGGGGCTACACAGAGAAGTGCTCAGAACCAAAGCAGCCCGAAACAAAAATGCAGTATCATTGTGCCTCAGCCAACAGTTGCTCTGCTCTGCACAGAGCCGGCCTCAGCACCTGCACTGCGACTGCCCAAATCCTTTACAGAAACTCTGCTCCTTCCAAACACCTGCTCCTGTCTGCCTGTTCCATCTGGTGGATGGAACATCTACTGGATGCACTCCTGTCCTGTGGAGGGAATTCTCTGCTGCCTTCAGTCCTTTAACCATTTCTGTGGGACAGTAAAAGAGATGCTCTATTAGCCTCCAATCCCAGGTAATTTTCAACAGGTGTAATTACAGCCTGACTTCTCTCCATCCCCCAGAAACTTTGCTTTGAAATTGTCTGCTTCTATTAGAAAAGCCACTTCACTCCATGTGGTTGCCCTTCAGAAATGAGTAAAGTGATGTCAAAATGCAGCTTGAAAATGCTTTCAGCTGAGGGTTACCCTGCCTTTATATTTTATTTTTACTTTCTAAAAATTATTTCTATTTTATTTCAGACAGAATGCAGTAAAATTGTTAGTCAACAAAGAAGATGGAAATTGAAGCTTTATGTGTACACATGGGAAAGGAGTTTGTCTGATGAAGGGAAAGGTGAAATAATTCCTCCTCCTTTGAAATCTGACCTTTCCTCAAGCAAGGTGACCCCAATGGCAATAACTGCCCTGGTTTTGTTGCAGTCCCCCTGGGAGCACTCTAAATCCATGAAACAAACCAGCATAAAGACAAAGCACACATGACAGTAAATGGAAAACTGCTTCAGGTTCTTTCTGTGCAATAGCAACATGTTATTCGTCAAACCTGTTAGTGAAGGCTCACAAGGGAGGGAATGGATGATTTTAGCTACATATGACTGGTGACAGTCAAAGAATAAACCATTGCTGCTTACTGCTAGGAGGGTGTCTCTTTGCCAAAGGTAAAGAAGAATTTCTCCTCCCTGTCCAGCATGAAGATAGATTCAGATCCTCTTACACAAACTTTGTGGAGACATTTTCTCTGTCATCTGCACTTGCAATAGTTTCGGATTTAATGTCTCAATTTAAAGGTTTTAATTTCTTCCTTACACACTGACTCTAAACCTCTTGCCAGACAAGATTGTACAACATCTGCAAAGATGTGGAAGCACATTGCATAATAACAAATGGGTAATAACCAAAAAGGGATAGATGAAAAAAAAAAAATCTCAGGTAAATGACCATGTCAGTAAGCTCCATGCAAGCACAATCTTATGCTTACCTCTTAATAAGAAATTACTTAAAAGGTGATTTTAGCTTCAAGCTGTTAAAATGTATTTGTTGATTCTTAAGTCCACCTTCAGGCAAAGCTTCAATTTTAATTGCTGTCTCTGTGGGAATGTGTAATGAATGCAATATGCAATGAAGGTATTAGAGGATTAATTGTTCTTCTAGTTTATTTAGGAAGCCTGTTATTGGTACTGGTTACCAGGAAAATGGCTGAAACTGTTTCAAATACTTGTACTAAGTTTTAAAATCACTCATAATCCAGTTAACAGATTGGAATATTTTATCTCCTGTAATGACACTAGTCATGGTTTCTGTGGGAATATTACCCAATGACACTGGGCACTTAGTGACTCTATTCAGGATTGGTTAAACCACAGCTGAGAATGCTCAGGGAAAACCTTCTCTCTCTCTTCAACTACCTGAAAGGAGGTTGTAGACAGGTTGGTCTTGGTCTCTTCTCCTGGGTGAATCTTGTGATAGGACAAGAGGAAACAGCCTGAACTTGCACCAGGAGAGGTTTAGATTGGATATTAGGAAAAATTTCTTCCCAGAAAGCGCTGTCAAGCATTGGCCCAGGCTGCCCAGGGCAGTGGTGGAGTCACTGTCCCTAGAGGGGTTCAAAAAATATCTAGATGTGGTACCTCTGTGCCCTGACTCACCCAGTTCCTGCTCACCACCTCTACACTTCCAAAAGCCAGCAGGTCAGATGATCTCTCCTGTGTTGTCATGCACTGTAGAGCCAAGGCAGCAGACCCCATGGGCTTTCACTTCTCAGTGATCGTGGTTTTGGTCTGCAGAAACAAAGAAGTGAGCAACCCTCCAAAAAAAAAAAAAAGGGGGGGTTTAATGCCTAAAAAGCTGAGGCTGCTTGTGATCACCCAAGGAACCCTCCAAGTAGCAGCAGCTTTAATGCCAGGCAAGCAGAGCTGCTTGTGCAGGAGCACTACCATGGCTGAAGGCTTGCTGGAGCTTCTTAGCCATCGCATCACTGGTCTATGACAGCAGCTCCCAAGTGTTACTCCTGCCCAAACACTAGGTGGTAACATACAATAAATGAGCAGGTTATCTCATCAGAAGCCTCCTGGCTTGATTTTGCTCAGGAAGCTTGTCATCAAGCCTTTTGCAATTTCCTGTTAGACCAAACAAGAAACATTTACTAATACCCTACTGATTTACACATCTGAACTTAAAAAACTTAAGTATACCACTTACATGTGAAGAAATGAGATAATCTTGTATGGATTTTGATTTCAGTGCTTAGGGTATAAATCAACAGGCCAGTTCTCATTTGCAGTGAAAATGTCATAAGCTTCACCTTACTACAACCTCCTTTCAGGTAATTGCACAGAGTGAGAATGTAGCCCTCAGCCTCCTCTTCTCCAGACTAAACAATCCCAGTTCCCTCAGTTGCTCCTCACCAGTGCTTGTGCTCTAGACCCTTCACCTGCCTCTTTGCTCTTCCTTGGACACACTCCAGCAGCTCAATGGCCTTTCTGTAGTGAGGGGCCCAAAACTGAAAAATATCTCAACCTGAAGAGAGCAGGACTGTATGTAAAGAACAAAGAGTACAGAGTTTTCTTACCCCCCACTGTGGCCCATCCTTTTTCCAAGTTTGCATGGATAAACACATCCATCACTTTGCAAAACAAGTTCCTGAACTGTTCTCAGAAGCTCTTTCCTTCAGCAACAAAATGTACCCTTTGGTCTCCTCTGATGCACACCCCAGGGTCTGGGCACAGAGTTCTTATCCCAGGGCAATAACTGCAGTAAATTGCCATGGCTTTACTGACATAGTATGAAAGCTCTAAGAGCAAAAGCAGTATAATCTTTTAGGGATGCAATTTTTCTTTACAGGTAAGCATCTGCAGTGGAGGATATGCTGTGGTTTTTCTGTCTCATTTCATGCAAGACATCAGGTTTCACTTGTGAATCATACATTCCTCTTCCAGGGATTTGTTGTACTCTCTGCACTCCCTGGATATGTTTTTGGAAAGCTAGACTGGTGAATGCTTTAAGCCCTGAGATTATAAAGCAAAATGATTTCTAGTTAACCAAAAGAGTCACTAAAGTTCTTTGCTCTTGAGCCCAGCAGGAGGCCTAATGTTTTCTTTCAGCTTCAGCTGGCTCTGACTCCAGGGACATTCACTCTGTGAACAAACAGCAAGTCAGTAAAGCACTGAGTCAGAAGCATCAATAACCACTGAGGACAACAGGACTGGCAGGTCAGCACTGCCTTGAACCTGACCTGCAGAGCCCTCAGATCCTCTTTGGTGTGGCAGAGAAATTCATACATTTTTCTGCTTCTACAATGTCACAAAACAGCTAAGAAACACTTAAAAACTGTTCAGAGAATAGCAAAAGCTGAGAATTTGTTGCTTGTAAATAATGTACATAGAGTGCTCCCCCATTAGTTACAGTCTGTTTACAGATGGACTGGAATATTCCTTGGGTCTATTCCTATTAAAAACCAGAAAAAATTGCAAGGTGTCTGAAAAGTAGTTGCTCTGCTTAAAACTCTCAGTGTGCTCTGTGGCTTGGATTTCAGCAGAGTCATTCTGATGAGAAAAGTCATTGTTTCTCTAAAGCAAAACATCCCTTGATCAATATTCCACAATGTTTCTGGTAGAATAAAAAAACCAACAACCAACCAACCAACCAAAAAAAACCCACATCATTCGCTGCTTTCCTGCAGCACCTCATCCCATCCTCACTTGCTTATGCTTATGGAATGCTCTCAGCTTTACATTAGATTGCTTAGACACAGCCTTAGGAACTTTGGGACAAATTGTTTCACTTTCCTGTGCTTCAGTGTCTGCATTTGTAAGCTGGGGATGATGACTAGCTCTTCTAGAGCTTCTTGAACCTTCTTGACTGAAAGGTTAAGGTTAGGTTTTCACTATTCCTATGAATATTATTCTGTGACTGTCAAATAAGGGACCAATTTTTCTCTACACAGGGTTAGGTCAAGGCTGTCTTCAGTTCTGAGTGAGTCAGTGACTTTAACTTTTCATTAGTGCTCCTTTTGGTGCAATCCTGAAATGGCAGTGACAAGCTTTCTTCAAAGCTACAGATGAAACACCTTCAGTGTAACACCTTTCTCTTGCAGACATAGATCCCCTGAGCACAGTCCCTGCTATACTCCTACCTGGCAGATAACCTGATGCCTGGTAACCAGGAAAAAGTGAGAAGAGCTTCAACTCTGCTTCACTTGCCTTGGGGTCCAATGCTGGCTTTGGAAGCCACCTCTGGATATACAAAGGATGTGCAATATAGCTGTCAGCTACACAACTGCATCCACAGCACAGAGAGAAATACTGTCCTGTGTTTTGGTGCAAAGGAGTCATAGAAAGCACTGTGCAGAAAAGGGCTCCCAAGATCAGAGCCTGACTCACTGTCAGCAGCAAAATATAAACTACCCAGCACAGCTATCTCTGCAGGAAGCAGAGCATCCTCAGCAGCATGCTGAGCATCAGAAATCCTAGTGGAAAGACATATAACATGTTGCTGGGTTGGGCCTAATGCATGATAATGGGAAATAAAGAGAAAAGAATGAAGATGAAAATTTCTATGTGATAGATATTTACAAGTATACAGAGAATTTGTAGGTAGAGTTGATATATATAGATCTCTGTGTGTGTATGTGCACATTACTCACTACAGCTAAATGTTAGTACCATCAATAGTAAGAAGCACTATTGCACTAAAAAAGTCCCAGCAGAAACACATCTCTAGCTGGCTGTGAAACAGAAATGGGTGATCTCCTGCTAGCTTTGGACAGCCTAAATATAGCTCAAAAGACACTTCTGCCACACTTGTCTCTTCTGTTTGGTTGTCAAACACATACTCTGAATAAAAGTACCCTGAAGTAAAGGGGTTTCTGTGCTCTCAACACGTGGTCCTTTTCCCAGCAAAGTAAATAGGAAAGCAGCCTTGGAGAAAGTGACTCATCTGTTCTGTCAAGCTGCAACAATTAGGCAGAGACTAGGCAGATGGAGATGTTTATGTGAATGAGGCTAAAGAGACATTTAAAACTGAGACTACTTCATCTTTCTCATTCAGTTTAGGTAAGTTCATCTTGGTGGGTAGGACACTAACATTTTCCTTTTAGTTTGGCAAGACACTGTTTGCCATGTGCCTGTGAGTTATCTACTCCACATCAGCCAAGACTAAGCTGCATGTGCTCTCTGTTTGCTTGGTCAGTGAAATGGCATGGCTGGGTCACCACCTTGCCCTTAGCAAGTAGTAATTGTGTGAACACTCAGAGCTGGGCACCTGACATCTGCAGCCTCCAGCTTGTGAAAAGGGGGTGGTATAACACAACAGGTAAATATGAGTAAAGTGGGTGTCCTCTGACTGTAGCTTGTCCCAGGGATGAGGAAAGATGTATGCTTTCCTTGCTTTCTCTTCAAGTTCAAGTCTGATACTGATTTCTTTAATGGCATCAACAGATCCTAAATCAACAAAACCCAGCAGTATCATGGAGAATGACAGCATGTCCTCCCAGACTTGAGTCCTGCTCTTGAATGAATAGTGGACATGTGCACCTTAGTGCACCACCCTTCCTAGGAAACACCACCACCCTGGTTAGATTAGTCCATGTACCTGCCTGAGAACCCAGCCCTGCACTTTCTGAACATCCCTCTAGCTATGGAATGTTGCTATTTGCAATGTACTACACAAAGTTTATTTAGATCACTGCTATTTAGACAGTCTGTTTTGCTTGACACTGGTATATAGATAGGTATATTGGTATCTCCCTCTAGCTAGACATATTGCTCCAGGTGTGATACCAAGTGGAATGTGACCAGGCAAGCCCAAGGATTTTCTTTTGCAACAGTCAGCAGAGCTGCTGCAAACAGGAAGAAACTCACCATGCTGCCTTCCAACAATGGAAAGTACAGTGGCATGAGGGAGTTAGAGCTCTTGAAATCTGTCCTCAGGGTCCTGTTCTTTCACTCTGCCTTTATTACCAGGTTTCTGATTTTCTTGAGGCAATTTTCCATACTTTTTCTCATCATTTATTGGTATTTAACAAGCACTGAACTGTAATGGTTTTAATTTGCCAATAAAATAATTCTAACTACATTATTCATCTAAGTGAATAGGATGTAGTGGGGCTTTCAGCTCACCTTCAAGTCCCTCTGTGCCATTGCTTTCAGGTGACTCCCAATGGATGGCAGTAACCCACCAGGCTGGGCAGAGGCCTCCCTTGCAGTCCCATCCTGGACGATGCTCCACTCCTAGGCCACCTCGCTGCAGAAAGCTCCCTCTGTACCTGGGGCAGAATGAGGCCCTGGCTATGCAGGTGCAGATTCATTACTGAAAAAGTCACAGCAGTTTATCAGTCACCTGGGCAGTGATGATGAACACTCTGCAGCTTGTGTTCAAGCAGGTTAAAAGAGAGGAGACAGCCTATGGCCCTGGAGGCACAAGCAGTGTCTAAAACTGCTCAGATCCCTGCTCAGCCCCCAGCTGCCTCACCCAGACAGCTGTGGGCTATGAGGGAATATCATGCCCCCAAGACTCCATGCCCCTCAACAGCCATGCTGAGACCTTGGGTTTTACAGTGAGGTCCTTCAGCTGTCCCCAGTGCCCCCTCCCCTGTCTGCAGTGCCTGTCCTGTTGCTTGCTGCCACCTTGGTATTTGGTTGTTCAGGCCAAAAGGATTGGTCATAACTGAAGCTACTCAGTAAGGAGTGGTGGCTTTACATCTCCCACCTACTGCTTTTAATAAAAGCCACTTGTACTTAACTAAGCTAGGAAGTAGTACACATTAAACTATTCAGAATAACAGGTATTTATTTTCAGTGCTATTTTAATTAAATATTGGTATAATATATCCATGTCTGAGGTAATAAATTAAAAATAAAGTCAAGATTTCAGTCCCATATCTGTGCTGCATATTTTATCTACCATTATACAGAATTTTGAAGCAAACACACATAGTCCATAATTCTGAATGCAGCTAGGAATATCATTTTAACACAGTCACTTTTTGTTCCACTATAATTTTGCTGAGAATGGTTATTGCATGATACACTTTTAATAGATGTTTTAGTTATACTGGAGTTTTCTATTAAATCACACATATTGTAGTTATAGGAAGATGGGCATGAAGATGTGCTTTGAGCCAAGGAAGGCAAATACTGAACCAGTGAGAGCACCTACAGCAGGATTATTGTCTGCCTGCACTAGAGCCCATATTCAGTAAAGCCATTTCAGTGTGTGCTTAGCTTTAGACATAAGTCGTTTCAGTGCCATCCGTGGCCTTACGTGGTTGCTGAATCAAGGACTAGCCAAGTCTGCAGACCTCAATTCAGAGACTTTCCTTAACTGTGTGTTCATTGAAAACAGTTTTGCTGGTTTTGTGTTTTGTAAGATATTTTGTAATGACCTCCATAAGAATTTTTTTTGTACCAGTGAAGCACCCATGAAGTTTCTAACCTGGTTCATAAATATGTTATGAAAAAATAAGCAGCTACAATGACTCTCTTCTACACATTTTGTTAAAAGCAACAAGTTTGAAAAGTTATTAAAGTAATTTTCCCCATGGTAAAATATATTTAAAAAAATAAACTCTTCATTTCATCATCTTCCATCAAACATATAAGCATGTTAAAGGGCAGGGCATACCTCAGGTATTTTCATTTATAAATGCAAGAGATTGAGTGTGTCAATCTTTTTGCACTTCAATGCTGGTGGTAGTAAGGCCCTTTCAGCTAAGTCTCCATCAAGCCCAACATTAGTGAGCTAAAGAAAGAAAGAAACAAAAATTTTGCTTGCATATAACTCTTTCATAATCCTGAATTGAAAAAAAGCTCTTATTTAACTGCTGCCATTAAAGAAGTATAGCTTACCTCCATGTTGTTTTAACTTCAATCAGTGATTCTGAATGCAAAGGATTCGAGCATTCACTAAAATTACTGTGGCATGCCATCAGACTCTCACTGCTCATAAATTGTGCTAACCCCTGGTTAAACCAGGAAGCTACAGAGTTAGAGCTAATGGTTGTCTTGGTGTTAAACATCTATTTCCACCAGATTTTCTTTAATCTACTTTGTAAATGACTGACAGTGCTCATGATGTGATCCTGAAAAACCGCTTGGCGTTATCACCAAAAGCTACAGTTTGTGTGAAAACTCTGCATGCTCATGCAGTGAATTGCATTGTTGAGGGGACCACGGTCTGCACTGCAGTGGTCTGGGGCCTGGCCACAAGGGCACAGCTCTGCAGCCTGGGGGCTTCAGTACTCCACCGAGCTCACGATTGCCATCGGTTCATCAAACGTTGCCAATCTTATCTGCTTTGGGGTAGGGATGGAGAGAATTTCCCCAGTGTCAGCTGGGGAGTGAACACCATTGTCTACTATGTTTGACACCTCCTCCTCGTGATCCTCATACAGCGTGTTGATGTGCAGCAAGGGGTGGGCTGGGTTGCAGCTTAGGGCAGGTGTTGGCTCTGGCTTGACTTGGTTCAAAGTCATACTCGTTGCAGCAGCGGTTGTGGCTATATGGTTGTGGTTACAGGTGACAAAAGCCCCAGCAGCAGGCACAGTTCTGCATGTCTCATCTGAGTACAGGATCTCTTTTGCAGGATGAGATGTGTCTAAAAGAAAGCAAACCAGCCAGTTAAAAGGCAGGTCACCTTTCATCCTTCCACTCTATCAGAGAGGAGAGTCCTGAACCGATAAAGGTCATTGGCAGTTTCAGCGGGAGCAGGAGTGGGACCAAACCCGAAGTTTCTTGGGACCCTTTGAGAAATCCAACAGGACTATTTCCAAACAACAGGGTTGTAAGCTCAGGGAAAAGGACAAACAACAAAGGGGTTTTGTAAATCTTGCTCTTTTTTATGCATGCTCATGCTTCCTTACGTGAATGGTACTTCAGTAAAATGAGCAAAAAACAACTGAAAAGTATTTTTTATTCTCCTCTACAGTCTGGCAGGTGGTTTAGAAATGTTATGATTTACTGTTTTGACAAATGTCATGACTGTTGAAATCCACAGGATGCAAGACAAAAAGCACTGATATTGTCAATGGAAGAAACTAGTGGTTACACACAGTAAGCCACTTGTCTTCAGAAAGAACTCAGCAATTTGACATTTACTGATGTCTCTTTCCAGAGATTTTAAGTCTGCCTTACCTGATGGACTGCAGTGCAGGTCTAACTCAAAAGCAAAGCTGAATTTAATGGGAATGGGGAGTAACAGAGCCCCAAAACTACAGTAATTATTTTTTGCCCTTAAAATATTCAAGCACTAATTTAGATGAAGGTAATTAAGACCAGAAAACCCCAGTAGTTTTGAGGAGTTGAAATCAGAGCAGGTGACTGGATAAGGAATGCTGTAGAATAGCTCACATGCACGCTGGGGAGTTGAAGGGCTCTGAGGAGCACAGGGATTTGGAAGTGACAGAAACTTTTATACCTCAAATCACTTCTTTGCTGGGCAGTGGGGAGACGGTAGCTGTCAGTCTGTCGAAGCCCAGAGGGAGGTCTTAGCTTGTAATGAGATGAGAGCCATTGCTTTAAGTGTGTACAAATCTTTCTGTAACTTCAACTGCACAGTGCTTCTTTCTTACGTCAGCAGCTTACAAAAATAAACAGGAAGGCACCTATCTGTCTATCAGCTTATCTACTCAGTTATCACTTTTCTTAATGCTCACATAGCATTCCCCATCACCCTAGCATCTAACAATTATTGATACATTTGAAACACTCCTTTGAGGTAAGAAAGGGACAGGATTCCCGAGACACACATAGGAAACTGAGGCACAGACTGAGCATCTCCTGTGAGGCGACATCGGAAGGGAATGACAGCTTTCCTGAATCCCTGACCAGCACCCACACTTCAGACCATCCATCCTCTGGTCCACGTAAGACAAAAGGCAATTTAAAACATCTCTTGCACGAAGAGACCATACCAAAGATCTGTGTTGTGATTTTCTAGGTGGCAAACATATGCCAATGCCTGGGAATTGGTAGTGACAGAGAATTCTTTCTACAGGCAGCTTTAACTGCCATTAGCACAGCTTCTTACACACCCCTAAGTGGCTATTACTGGTCAGAATACTCTTCATCTACCATGGCAGTTCATATTTGACTTGAAAATAAGGCAGGTTTGAAAAGTGCCAGGTCCTGGTGGAGCAGGAAGGGTATCAGGGAGGCCAAACTCTCCTCATTTCCTAGGCAAGGCTTGACCATGTTGTAATTCTGAAAATCTGCTTACATTTGAAAGATTCCCTGGACTGACAGCCTGCAGGCTGTTTCGTACAGCTCTACCTTTACCAGTTCTTATCCTCAATATGTTGTTAAAGAGAGGTAACATCTATTTCTGAGACCTAAGATTATTAGCTATCTCAAAATCTAGCAAGGTAGGTCAAACACTTCAGATAAGCTTTGAGTTCCTGAAGATTGCTATGACAATGATGGTCGGTGGAGGTGGGAGGGCATTATGGGATACTGTACCTTTGAGAGAGGAGGTAACATGTACGACGACATTCTCTTCCTGGTTTAAAAATCCACCCTCTTGGCTTTTCGACGTAGGCATCGAGGGGATGGCTTGGATCTCTGGCTTGGGTTTTTTGCTACTAAGTATATACGGGTGCACATCCAAGGAAAAGTGTCGTGTGTGTTTTTTCTCAGTGCTTGTGCTCGGGATGGTGTTTGGCTCAGTTTTATGAGTGGATGATTGCTGTGAGGTTTTTGCAGTGGACTCTAACAGAGGAGCTATAAGGCTGTCTGTCGCCGTTTTCCTCCGCACAGGCTTCGGTTTTTCCGGTTTATGGTTTTCAACCTTCATAATGGCTAACTGTTCCTTGAATGGCTGAGGAAGGGGATTGGTGGTCGGGATCCATTTCATCTTCTTCCTTGGTCTTTTAATGATGAGCTGCTCATTAGCATCAATGTCTGCTGGGTCAACACTTGGGTCTATTGTCTGGATCCCTGAATCACGCATGGTTGGAGTGGCATCGTGATTGGACTGGGCCAAGGCTGCGAGCAGCTGGCGCACCACATTGTCATACATCAGATCGCTTTCATTGGTAATAAAATCCAGACGGTTCAACGATTTGATGTGGTCCCGATTTTCGTTACAAAACATGGCCAAAATGTTGATATCACAAAACTGGGACTTCTGCCACTGTTTCTTGGTTTTTATTCCAACTTTGTTCAGTTTATCGAAGATGAAGTTGGACTTGCGAAATATGAAGAGGTGAATTAAATTGATGAGGATTATCAAGTTCATGAAGCAGAGGAGAACGATGTCTACACCAGCAATAATCCGCTGCAGCTGGACAGACGGCAGCTTACAGTTCACTCTGATGTGCAATTTGGAGCTGCTTGTTTTGTCTGGAGGCTCTCCTAGTGCACATGTAAATTCATTTTGCTTCTGCGTAGCGTAGTAGGTGGATAAGTATGTAATTGGTATGATGCTTAAAAAGATGATGAACAAATGTCTCGCAAGATAAAGCTTAGCTAAAAAGTTACTTCGTCCTCTTCTTTCCAGGTATTTCTCAAACAAGTTCTGTTCAGGGCTTTTTTCCTTCTCTGCATTCTCAATGATTTCTCTTTTCTCTCTCTCGGTGATCCCTGGGCCTTTGGATTGAATCTGTTTCTCTATTTTCGGCGCCCGCCCTTCAGCTGCGCGGTGGTAGCAGTTATCGATCTCCTGAAGCAAAAAATTAAGCTCTGAAGTCAGTCGGGTGGAAGCCAGAAATTCCCAGCCCAGAGCTGGAATGTACATTATCCCAGCAAAAGCCAACAGTGCATAAGGTAGGAACTTATGCTCAAATAAGGAGGGCCAGTGGCTGGCATCAACTCCTGGCAAGGCATCTTTTAATTCTGTCCAACAATATCCTCTGGCATACAAGGCTTGATCGCGGGTGAAGTTGTGTGGTGTGTAACAGTATATTGGCTCCTCTGTATAACAGAGAGAAAAGTCACTGCTGTGCATTTAACCTACAAAAGGAGCTCTGGAAAATAAACATTTCAAATTTTATTTTACTGTATCTTTACATGACCGTTAAGCCCTCCATGTCTATCTGACAGCTCAGTTTGCACACATGTTCACAAGCTCCCCAGGCAAAACTATTTACCTGGAAGTTTTAAAATGAACCTGAGCTAGAAATGTCATCAAGAAGTACCTATTTTGGTTTAAATACCTCTCCGAGAACAACATCCCAAGCAAGTGTGACCTAAAGCCAGAAAACCTGATATTCATTACACAGTGGCCAAGCATGTCATGTGCAAATGCTGAAAGGCTCATTTAGATTCATCCCAGGTAAATATTCTTCTAAATAGAATAAAAGTTAGATGTAGCTGAAGGCAGTGTTTTTAATCCTTATTAATAAAGTCTACTCATTGGCTACGGTAGAAAAAACCTGAAACTTAAAGACATACAAACACTAAGTCAACCATATCTCTCCCAGCTAACACTCCTGAACTAAAGTGTGACTGGAGAGGACAGCAGACTCAGGTGTGTTAACTGTGTTTATCACTGGGAGAATTTAATTCTACATTGGCAACTGTAATATTGGGTTTTTTTTACACAATATGCCATTAAATAATGGAACACGCTGTCCTACAGTATTATGGAAGAAACAAACACTATGGATCAAGAAAGCAATCAGACAAACAACATGTTGGGCTACAAGGACTTCTGTCTTGACCCAGCAGATAAGTTTTGTTCTTATACATTTTTCTAGCAATAAATGAAAATAAGATAGAAAAACTTGAGAAAATTAGAATATTATTACTTTCTCAAAGAACAATGACCATTATCAAAACACCCCCTTCAAGGAAAGAAGGAAGATCATATTTTCAAGTTTTGGCAGGTAGAACAAAGGGTATATATTTTACAGTGTTCTGGTATACCTTTAAAAAACTTCTAAAATGAGACCCACAGGGAGAGGACATGTTCTCTTGAATTGAGAATCGCTCAAGAACACCAAGCTTGCTCCAGTTCTGAAGGCAGTCTATGATTCAGATTGAGAACAGCTCACTTCTTTTAACAACACAAATCATGAAGAGAAACAACAAAGTATTATGCTGTTTGACAACAATAAGTAAAATATTAAAAATTAACAGGCAAAACCCCCTACTCCTTTTGGCCTAACAGAAGACTTCTTCCTTGACCAACTACTTCTCAGATGTAAGCAAATCAAAAGCATTTACTAATTCTTTGGTAAAATGTTGGGATGTAAACCTTTCCTGTGATCCTGAGATCTATGTGCTGAGGACTGCACAAAAATTCTTTTGTTTTAAAAAGTGATTCTGCAAGGATTCCTTTCTAAAAATATAACCAATTTAAACAGAGTTGCTGGAATAAATGATGCTACCCAAGGCAGTGACAAGTATTCATACAAATTGTCTACACAGATTATTTTTGGTTTCATCTATCACTTGGTACTACCAAAGTATGAGCAGTTCTCTTCAATTATCTTCACCAAGACCTGAAAGCTAAGGTGACTTCTGTCCAAACTGTATATATGCAACAACAATCCAATATATAGTTATTTTATAAATAAAAAAAGGAACAAACTAAAATGTCTTAACATTTACATTTGTATTGGACAGATCACTTAAAGACTCTGATCATGCCACTGCTTCACTGTGACTGCAACTCTGGTTTGGACCAAACAGCTTCACTAGAAGCCACTTCAAAAATGGGGCTGCTCAGCCCAGTAAAGAAAGCAAAATGTCATGTTACAGGATTTTTTTTGCTTTTTCCCTGTTAAACAGTTTTTAAGTTGCTCCCATAGCAGCATAAAAAAAATAGCTCCCACAGCCTGGCAACTTGTGAAAGATCTTAAATGTATTGGGAAAGCTGAATGGTGACTTTCATTATATTCCATGTAAATTCCAAGACCCTCTAGATGAGATGCCATCCTCAGTGAAGTCAGTGGAATCTCTCATAGCTGGCTGAAGTGGTAGTAGTGGGGTTACAATGCAATTTTACTCAAACAGTATCTTCTAATATGTTTGAGCCATACACAACCATCAAGGAAAAGGTGGCTCAGGGTGGACATGTATGTATCCATCCATACCAAAAGCCAAAATTTAGCAAAATAACTAACCTGGCATCATTACTGGTGGTTGGAATTCCAAACTCAACTTCTATGCATTAAATGTGATGGGCTTACTGTGAGATTTTCAGTTTTGATGCTTAGAGTAAAATCCCAGTAAGCTTGAAGTCTGAAGGTCTGCCCTTAGGTCTATTTACAGAAATGAGTTAACTGCATGGCACAATATGAAGTTCAACACAACCTCAGAAAAACAAACCAACCAATCAACCAACCAACCACTAGGAATACCTAAGAAAACATTCTATCTTCAGTAAGACTTAACTACATTCCCAGGAAATGTTCCTTTTGAATTATTTTAAGACACTAAGCAACCCTGTGCTAATGCTGTGCTGAAATAATTACCAGATTGGAAAAAAAGTTCTTGATGTTAATATATTATAAAGCATATTATACTTTATCTGATACTGACTTGAGTATAAAGATGCATAGTAGGAAGCTTAGCTTCCCCCTTTTCAATACTATGAGATGATCACAGGAGCATTGCATTAGATGTTTTCAACAGCTGGACATAAATAGATTTCATCCTGCTCCCCATGCACGTAAGTAGCTTCTAGAAGTCCACAAAACTAGTCCCATGGCTAAGGTATGAGAGACATCTCACTGTATTTTTTGGACATGGAAAGAAGATAAAATACTCAACACAGAATTACTTAGCTGTGTAATATAATTGATTGGGTGATGCCACAAGATTAAAACCCCTTGACAACTACATTTTTTTCCCATGCTCCATTCCTGACCATCTCATCCAATCAGCTTAAGACCTAAATGGAGAAAAAATTACTTGCAGGAAGTGGTGTGGTACAAAGAGCATACTTCAGGGGAATGAAGGAGAGTGCACAGTTCAGAGAAGATATCCAAAGTAGGAAGAGGGACAAAGGAAGGGGCTGTGCTCAAAAAACTTTACAAAGAATCTAAACAGCATGGAAAGAAGAAGTGAAGGCGAAGTACAGAAGCTAGGAGCTATGGAGTCTGCTGCCTGTTAGGAAAGGCTCCAAGAAGTGCTTGAGGGCTTCCTGCAGGCATAGGCTCCTACTCCTACTGTTCCCAATCCAAGGGCAACCACCTCCTTTCAGTGGTGTTAGGTTTTTACAAGTCTTCCTGGGAATGTGAGGGAAATGCCTCTAAACAGATGTTCCCTTGCCCCTTCAAAATAAAGATCACAAATTCAATCTTTTTAGCATTCAACACTGTAAAAAACTAGACATGCTCCTAGAAAGACTTAAGTGACTTCACACATTGGGTACTTCCTTTGAAGCCAACAGGATTACTCAAGAGTGCAAAAAATTTGGCATGTGCATCTCTCAGGTTTCTAAAATATTATTATGAACAAAAGTTACTCAGATAAATATGGACACACAATTACAATGCTTTTGGTAGACATTAAAAAGTAATAAACATGATATGCCTCTATACAAAAAGCAAATGACTTTTCACACCCACCATATTGCCAGGGAAATAAAGTATATTCACCCAAAGCAAAATAGAAACCATAATAATAGATTGTGTACCTCTCCTGTGACTTCCAGCTTTTAGAATGTACTCTGGAAAAACAAATTATGTTAATTTTCCAACTGAATTGCATGACTTCAGCATTCTAGTGCAATAATTCAGTAATGCAGAAGGAACAGCACAGTTTTCTAAGAGCAGACAGAAAAAATGGAACCCAGTTTTCAGAAAATATGATTCAAAATTGAAAAAAGAAGAAAATTTTTGTGCTTGCTACACCAATACTAAGGTAATTATGCCTCTGGTGCAACATTCTTCAAGAATCTAGAAATAAAACATTCAGCCTGATGACCATGGCTCTACACTGGGTATAGACAGAGAAGTGGTGCTTAGGTGCTGCCAAACAGGCTGGACAGAGGTATTGAGTGCACCCTCAGCAAGTTCACGGACGACACCAAGCTGAGTGGTGTGGTTGACACACTGGAGGGGCGAGATGCCATCCAGAGGGACCTGGACAGGCTTGAAAAGTTGGCCTGTGAGAATCAAATGAAATTCAACAAGTCCAAGTGTAAGGTCCTGCATCTGGGTAGGAGCAACTCAAGATATGAGAATAGGCTGGGAGAAGAACTCGTTGAGAGCAGCCGTGCAGTGAAGGACTTGGGGGTCATGATAAAAAGCTGGACATGAGCCGGCAATGTGCACTTGCAGCTCAGAAGGCTAACTGTGTCCTGGGATGCATCAGGAGAGGCATGACCAGCAGGTCAAGGAGGTGATTCTGCCTCTCTATTCTGCCCTCGTGAGGCCCCATCTGGAGTACTGTGTACAGTTCTGGGCTCCTCAGCATAAAAAAGATGTGAACCTCTTGGAGCGGGTCCAGAGGAGGGCCACAAAGATGATCAAAGGACTGGAGCACCTCCCCTGCGAGGACAGGCTGAGGGAATTGGGGTTGTTCAGCCTGGAGAAGAGGAGGCTTAGAAGGGACCTTATAGCAACCTTTCAGTACCTGAAAGGGGATTATAGGGCAGAGGGAGAGAGACTTTTCTCCTGGTCTGATTGCAACAGGACACGGGGGAATGGCTACAAGCTGAAGGAGGAGAGATTTAGGCTGGAGATTAGAAGGAGGTTCTTTACCCAAAGGGTGGTGAGGCACTGGAACAGGTTGCCCAAAGAGGTTATGGAGGCCCCATCCCCGGCAGTGTTTAAGGCCAGGCTGGATGTGGCCCTGGATGACCTTGTCTAGTGCATGTGGCGTCCCTGCCCATGGCAGGGGGGTTGGAACTAGATGATCTTTAAGGTCCCTTCCAACCTCAGCCATTCTATTCATGATTCTATGATCTCACATCTCTTGGACAAGTGCTTACACACTTGTGCTGGAGAGCTGAGGTAAGTGTAAGTAAGAATACTGATAAGTATACCTATTGAGTTAAATATACTACAGACTCATCCTGGGCCTAGTGCTTCTTGGCAATTGGCTTTCTGCCCTCTTGAAGAGGACTGTGAAATCATCTTCATGCTGGTGCCCAACCTCCCTACAAAGAAAAGCTGGCATGCCAGTCAAGTCCTCTGAAATACTCCTTGTACAGCCCTCTCCACTTGACTCTAAGGAAAAACTCAGTGTTTAGGTAGAATCTCTGAATCTTCCTGCCCATCAGACACCAGAACACAAGTTTCTAACAACCAAGATAAACGATGAACTCCCTGAATTCAGCCAGTGTTGGTAGTCCTTATACTGCTCTTCTCACACTGCTTCACATACGTGTAAGCAATCAGACACCCACGCTCATTCACCTTGGGTACTAAAAGTATTGCACAAGAAAGCAGGTAGCAAACTGTTCATTTTGAGAAACAGAAATAATTTATTTAGTAGTTTTTGTGCAATTTCCAAGTGGAAAAGAAGAAATATCCTGGATCCTCTTCTCTCTGGAAAAAAAGAACAAAAAATATTCGTGTTACTGAGGTTGAAAATGTAGCCCAGGCAACTATAACATTATCTAAACACTACAGGTTTTCCATCTCAGTCACACAGTCCACAAGGAATATGTAACTCTCTGCTTTCAATGTGATTTTAACAAATGCTAGCTCATACCCAAATGAATTCACAGCCAAAGGAAAAACTCCCTTAATTTATCTGGTTTATTTGAATTACCTTATTTAAAGGGTATTCGAAGGTCAGAAATCAGTACAGCATGAGGACAGATTCCTGAAATTACTTTTGCGTATTGACTGTAGTAACACAGTCCTGTTTAACTCAATGAGTAAGAAAACATTCATCAAACTAAGCCTTAACTTAGGAAGCTAATTAGTAAGAACAATTAGTTTTATCAAAACAAAAAGACAATACCTTTACCTTTCTTAGGGAATATTCTTTCCAAATCTGAATATAGGTTCCATGCCCATGAAGTCTTCCTAAGGTACATATTTCTCCATGATCAACAAGGTAAGGTATAGCCTTTTTTGCCCACTCTCTGAAACCACTTGTCCTGTTTAAGAAAAAGATCTTGAAAAGAAAGTCCCTAAAGACATGAGACAGGAAACCACTGCTGCTAGTAAGTCTGAATGACACATACTCTACAAGGATTAATTCCAATGGGTGAGATGTAGATAAGCAGTTTCAAAGACTGATATAGGTAATGAGTTCCCCACAGGGGTAACTGCAATGTAAAGGCAGCAGCAGGTGTCTCCATATTTGCAATTTGGATCTTTTTTCCTTGCAGGACTGCTGCTTGAATCACATATATTTTGAATCTGCAGAATCAGTAACTGAGTACTGTACTTTCATAGTGTACATGTAAATTTACAGAACTATATTCCCTGTATGTAATAAACATTGGCTCTTCTAAAATGAGCTGGTATCCTGAAGTTACCAGCAATGAAGCTTAAAGACTTGCAACACCTGCCCAAGTTATTCAGAAGAGAAAGATGCTGCTCCTACTTGGTTGATATGCTGAAGTCTGATGCAGAAGGTTATTCCAGAAATGGCAGCAGTTAATGGAGAAGGTGTAGAACAGCTAAGTGAAATTCCTGAGACTGCTCCTAGAGAGGAATGTTTCCTCAACAATGAGCAACCATCCACCATGTGATGGCCATGCAGTATGGTGCTAACATTATTGGAAAGAAAGCTTATTTATATTGACTGCACTGTTAAACATCACTAGGAGCATTTCTTCAGGTACTCAAGAGAGCTCTGTGAGAACACAGAAAACACCTGGAAAGGAAATGACAACACATGTATTTGTACCTAGAGGTATGCTTCAGTACTGTAAGGTTGCTTTGTATTATGTTAAGATTGGAGGGAAGGCTAGATCTGAATTTGAAAGAAACTACTAATCAAAGTAGAACAAATGAAGTTCAGCCATGCAGACAATCCTACAAAAGAGCTGAATAATATTTACTTCCAAATTTAGCCCTTACATGAGGAGGTGACTGGAATTTTGCTGATGTATAGATCATCTGCATAGGAGATGTGAAAAGAATTTTTTTAATGTTTTCCAGAGATCAAAAAATATTTTTAGGCAACTCAAAAATTCCCCTCTAGAGATGGAATCCCAAAGCAACTGCACAAGCATCCAGACACTATGATAATGCAGACCAGAGTAATAGCTACAGACAACTGCAAGAACATGTAAATGCCAAAGTGAAATGAATGATGAAAACCCAGTGAAACTGATGATACATAGACAAGGGTGGCTTCTTGTCAGGGGTCAAGGGCAAAACACAAACACAGGAAACAACAGGAAACAGCAGGTTTGATCTGCTGCATTATTTTTACCTAATGATTAGAAATGAAAAAAAAATGGCTTGTATTAAGTACCTCTTGGCATAAACACAGTACCCACAAAACTTCATATTGAAAAAGAAGAAAACTACCAATTGTTAGCTCATTAGATAATTATGTTATTTTAATAACATAGTATTTTGCTGGTCTACTGCTTTTTGGAAAAGTAGTTCCCTCACGTGGAGAGAACCTGGGCTTTGTCAAGTATCAGAACTGTTCTGATCTATCACGACAGAGCCAGGAGAACCAGGCTCCCAAGGCTCTCAGGGGAGAGATTCTGCTCTCCTGAACACCTCTTGGATCCCACAGAAGATAAAACACCTCAGTGTCAAAATGCTGAAATAATTAATTCAGCATATAACTCTAATGTTCCAGAAATAGTCACTGAGCTCTTCAGCTGCAAAATCTCACCATGCACCTCAGCACCTGGCTGCATCGCTGCACTGCCTGACAGGCATGATGCCACTCAAGAAAAGCAAACAAATGCCCAAACTTTGCCATTATAATGAACTGCAGTATTTCTCAGTTCAAATTCAAGAGTATAATATATATTCCCTGATGAGGGAAGTACCTGCAGTGCTTTTAGTGGTTTTCTTAGAATAAATCCTGTACCACAGGGAAGCAAAGGGAACCTCTACAAGAACGATGGCAGTCTACTGCAAAATTATTCAGCTGCTGTCATTAGCTGTGTCTACCTACTGAAGGTGCCCACTGCAGTAATTTTTAATGCTGACAGAACCCAAGGAACTCAGTGATGATGCAGATTCTTCTTGAAGAGTTGTACAGTTCTAGGAGAAAGTACAGCTTAGATTTCTTCTAGATCATGGATGCATAATTTATAGACAGTTTAGGGAGAAAGAAGCTTCAAAATACTCCAGGGTAGCTTTGAAAAATGGTCTTGACCTTACTCTTATATATTCA
This sequence comes from Galbula dea, assembly GCA_013399015.1. Lineage (NCBI taxonomy): Eukaryota > Metazoa > Chordata > Aves > Piciformes > Galbulidae > Galbula > Galbula dea. The sequence continues at coordinate 538,859 of VWZX01000316.1, read as the reverse complement.
CAAGATTTCCACTTGACTGAGATGAATGAAGTAGCTCTTAAAAATATTTCTGACCACCTGTTCTAGTTGTTGAAGTTAACTGAAAGCAAGTACTAAGCTAAAGCTCATCCATATATTGGACCTCTTTCACCTACATGGCTCTTGAGAAGGTGAAGGGTCAGGCAGGGTCATTACATTTCATATAAAAAAAGATGAGGTATGTCAATGAAGTCTGAGAAATGGAATTCATGGCACAGAAATATCTATAGCTGCTAGGAACTGCAGTGGAATGATTGGATGTCAGGTCCATGCACTTCCTCAAGATTATCTTTCCATTTAACATTCAGCTGTGTTAACTGCAAATCTTTAAGTGACCAAAACTCATGGAGAGTCAGCTCAAATACTTTGTGCACACCTCTTGTTTGTGTGTGTGTCAACTGCACTGCTCTCATCCTTTGGGAAAAATTCCATTAGCAAGTGCAAACAGTCAGTGGCTGAATTGCAGCCAGCCTGTGGTTGCTTGTGCTTTTTCAGTTCTTTTTAAAACTACATTATCAGAAAGCAATTGAACACAAGTGGTACTGAGACACTCCTTGAATTCTCTTATCACAGCTAACATCACCTCAGAACCAGTTTCAGCACTAGTATCCTCATGTACATAAAACAATCAAGCCCTGTACTTTTAGCACTAACAATAACCAGCTGGAAAAATGTCACCTTCACTTTCTTACTGTATGTGCCTTTAAGTGCATTTAAAGATAAGACATGGAAAAGAGGCTCAGAAACCATCTAACAGATAAGCCATGTAACTGAGAATGTGTAAATATGCTGCCCACAACTTGAAACAGAAATACAAAGTTGAAAAGTTGAGCAGATATACCAAATAAAACTCCATCTTACACTAGAGAAATCTCCAACACACACTATCTCAAACCCACTGCAGGGTGAAATGCATAAGGACATACTGCACTGCACAGTGAGGTAAGCACTGCTTATGCAAAATGATGACAAACCAGGAAAGAAAGGATAAAAACTTGAACTGACCCTTCAGTCATTTAACTTACTGTCTCCTTCCTTTACTTCCTCATGAGAATTTTCTAGCAGAAGGGTGGTAGAGGCTGAGCTATGTAACTGCTAAGAGACATAGAAATACAGTGTTTATGAGCAACTTTTTGTTATTTGGTAGGCAGTGTTTTATAAACCTAGCAAGAAAATCAATGCCAAAGTTTGGCTTTGGACTAAAATATAGAAATCAGATGGATGGCTCTTCTGCTTTGCTTTGTACTGGTGCTTAACAGCTTCTGAGGGAAAAGCAAACATGACTGCAATACAGAGAGCAATGCACTGTCAATAGAAAGCACGAGGCACTATACAAGAAGGATATGACTTAGTCATCTCTGGATTTGACCATATCAGTCCTGAAGCTTCTGAAAGTTTGGAAACCAAAATATTTCAGAATTGTGAATGTAAGAGGTAACAGAAACAGCAACATCTTCTCCTTTGGGGCCCACCACTCTCTGGTCCCTTACACAGAAACCCTCCCAAAGACGGAACTGATAGCACTGCTTTGGAACACAGCACAATGCTGAACTGGAATAGCTAAATCATTAAACAATACAAACAAACTCAAGGAAACATTAGGAAAGCCAAGTATCTCTTTGTCTGCTGGACCATAGAACAGTGTCTTGGAAGTTCAGCAAATGTCATGGGATGTTCCACTACAAAAGGCTGCAACACTGCTGCTGTTCACAGAGGACACAATACAGCATTTGCTGGTGAAGATCAATATTAAGCACCCACCAGCATCCTCCTCTTGGCTGCGGTCTGTGTGTGCTACTAGTTCCAGGGTCAAAACAGGGAAGAGATTGAGGAAAGGATGAAAACCACACGGAACACCAAACAGACTCACTTCAAACTGACAATGAATATTGCAGTGTAACAGTGCTCTGCATTCTGTGCATTTCAGAAAGGAAGTGGAAAAGGAGAGGCAGTGTATTAAAGGAACAACTCTTATTATTTAGATCCACACCTCCCCAGACTGGTCATGCCTTGACAGGAGATACTGAAACAAATGAAATGAAAACATCTGCTAAACACTGACAGAGGCTGTGGCTGGACTAGAACTACATATCTTAGAGCCTTACCTGCTAATATTTAATTGAAGTTTGGTGTTTCACCATTTTTCCACTAAATATTGATCTAAGGCTACTCTGCTTCAATGTAAACACACTTAATGCTTTCTCTAAAAAGAAATACATAAATAAAGAGACCACCAAACCCTTTATTGTGGGAAAGCCCAGGAAACAATCCAGCAGGCTCCAATAATGATAAAACAGAAGGACAAAAGTGACAATCTGGAATGCCTCTCCTGTGAAGAAAAGCTAAGAGAGTTGGGCTTCTTCAGCCTGGAGAAGAGAAGGCTCCAGGGAGACCTTATCATGGGTTTGCAATATATAAAAGGGGCCTCTAGGAGAGAGAGACCTTTGACCAGGGCCTGCAGGGACAGAACAAGGGGAAATGGTTTTAAACTGAAATGCAATGTGGGTGGTGAGACACTGCAATAGGTTGCCCAGAGAAGTTGTGGCTGCCCCAACACTGGAGTGTTCAAGGCCTGGTTGGATGGGGCTTTCAGCAACCTGATCTAGTGAAAGGTGTCCCTGCCCATGGCAGGGGGGTTGGAACTAGCTGATCTTCAAAGGTCCCTTCCAACCCAAACCATTCTGTGATTCCATGAAACATGTAATAGAAGAAGAGCACAATAGCTAATTTAAAGAATTCTGTAACTCATTAGGTTCAGCTGGATTGTGATTTATTCAGAAAATCAGCATAATATCTTGCCTTTTATGGTACTAAACCAGAAATCTGTGAATTAATTTCTCAAAAGTGATGCAAAGTTCAGAACACTCCAATGTGAGGACAAACAAATCACTTACCTGAATAGCAAATGCATTATCCTAAACAGTGACTCTGCCCATGGCACTAGAACAACATAATTAACCAAAGAACTTTTACCTTCACCCCCAGGCAAACTACAGTATACAATATATTATACTACAGACACAATGATCTTTAAGGTTTTTAATTATCATCTTTTAAATAAACAACACTTTCTTTGTCCTGTGCTCTGAGGCTGAACCCTGCTTTCATCTGTGCCTCACTGCAGCCTCTGGCCCCAGAAGGCTTATCCCTGCCCTGGGATTCCCAGGCTTCCTGCCATGACCAGGTGCCTTCTGCACACTCTCAGGACAGGATGCCCACACTGCTCATCCAAGCAGCTCTCACTGTACCTGTAGCTCAGGCAGTACAGTCACTCTTGACTACCCTTTAAGCTATGCTTGATCCCACACACATAAACTCAAAGGTAGATCAGAGGCTTTTATCTCCTCTGTGCACTAATCATGCAGACTCTTCCAACCCAGGGCAAAAAGGTTTGTGAGAAACCACTGCTTTTTGATCACTACACTACCACCTCTCATGTCCATGCACTACTCTTTCAAAAGCTTTACCAACACTGATTAAATAAGATGGCACACACCCCCAAAACAGGGGTTTGTGGCAGTTTAGTGGTAGCTCTCCATGGCTTGTACTGGGTATTGCTAAGAGAAGCAGAAATAACAATAAGCATTGTTTTTTATCTCCTGTTCTGAAGCAATAACTGATGCACACAGGTGTCCAAAGCAAAGTTTGGGAAGGCATCATGGGCATCAGGATATTCACCACCAAAGGGGCAGCAGGAATCATACTCATTTTTGTCAGCAAAGTTTACACTTTTCACATCTATTATTAAACTTGCACACAGGGAGCAGTATCCAAAGGAAGCACAGGAAGATAAGATGTTTTTAAAGATCAATGGCAGGGCATGAGTGAAACATACCACAAATTGGAGGATCAGGAACAAGCATATATCCAGGGAACTGCTGCTACTACCACTGTCAGTGTCTCTGGACAAGCTTGACTCAGTACTAAGTCTGAGTACATACTGCTTAGGTAACAGAGTAACACCTGATTCCTGTCACACTAAAACTAATAGGAATTTTGCTCTTGAATGGAATCCTCTAATCCTGAGCTCTTCAATATGACTCCAAAGGGAATCTAGTTAGTTTCATCACACCCTTGCAGTGTTTGTATTACATTCCCTTGTAACTTTATTTTCTTCCCTTTCTCTCATACTGTTTTTCTAACTGCAGACCATCTGAACAAACACAAGTCACCATATGACAGAAGAGCATTGTACCACATTTTTCTGTGTTGCCTTGTAAGCTTTGTCCTGGCAGGACACACCAGGTTACTGCCCTGTATCTTACTGGGCCAAATGAGCATACACAGTCCATAAGTAGACACAAATGATACTGCTTATGGTATTTCTGATAAACACAGCCACCTGCTTGGAAAACAGTCTTTCACAGCTCAAAATCTATCAACATGCAGAAATCTAGTAGACACCCTCTCTTTCACATACTTGTGTGGAATGCAGTTTAGCCCTGCTAAACTTGCTAAACACAGTTGAGCCTTGTTTGGACATCCACTGTATTAATCTGAGCCTCTTAGACCCAAGTCTTCTTCTGCAAACTGCAGTCTTGCAGGATCTGTTCATATAAGTTACTGCTGTCTGCACAGTCAAAAGACTTCTGCTGGGAAACTTCCACAAGGTAAAAGAACACGTGTGAAGGGGCATGACCTGCACCCAAGGTTATCTTTAGGCATGCTGAGGTTCAAGCCTGTAAACCTCAAACAGTATGAAGGCACAGATGTAGGAATCCAGTCTCATAAGCTTCCGTAGGACTGACTTTTTATTAGTTTAGAGGAAGAGATCCCCAAACTTTTGCATTCTAAGAGGATCACCAAAGATGACCTTGAATCCTGCCTTTCAGTCACTAAACACTTCAAGTGTTTAGCAAGCTTAGCATGCCCTGAAAATAGCCTCTTCGAGGTACCTCCAGATTACCATCCCAAAAATGAGGCTCTTAAAACTAACTGTGACTAAAGATCTTGAGCTATACAACTGTATGTTTAGAAACTGAGGTAGGCTGAAAAATGTTAACTGTAATTCAGAAAAATCTCAAAACTCCATTTGCAAGCAGTTATTCTTCTAGGTACTTTTATCTCATAATGAAAACAAGCATTATGGATATGTAAGTGATGAAGTCAAGACTAAATCAGTGTGCAAAGCACAAGTCTAATTCTGGTATGTTTAGATTGATTGAAAACAGCCAATTCCCACTAACCTCACAAGCTAAAGCCTGCTAGGTCGGTCCTTGTATATTAAAGCACTAAAAATTTCAAGTGGGTCTTCAGTATGGAGCTTCAGGGGACCTTAAATCAGCCACGCAGCAGCTGCTACCCTCACCAAGCCTGTACTTCGGAAAGTAAAATAATGTTTACTTACACATTAATGGCCCAAAAGGTCTCCTAAGAGTTTACTGGGTCAGTTTCAAGGCTCATCAAAACTTGACCTTCCTACACGGGAAGGAGTTGGCATGAGTGGTGGTGGGTAACCAACCCTGCCTTTAAAAACTGTTACCAGCTGTATGCAAGATGCTAGCCCTCAACAGAGCCACCAGTGACTTCCACTACCACAGTACAGAAAAGTAGAGTTCACGTGTCTCCATGAAAGCCTCTCTCTCTCCCTTGCAGACCAGTTAAACGCTCACGTCATAGACACCTGAAATTAACATCAGGACAGACACTGCAAGTCAGCCAGAAAGTGTCCAGCATCCACCCCAAGAAGCATAAACGTGCTACCTGCATCACCCACACCAGATATGGGCTGCTGCAAGGCAGCTCACACCTCTCCATGCCATTGCCACCTGCAGGCCAGCCACCCAAGCCCGCTGGTGGAGCAGGCTCAGCTGGGGTCCCGTCCATACCGGTGGGGCACGGGACAGACACTCCCCTGCCTGCCAAGAGGCTGACAGAGGCCACCCCCTCAACCATTAGGCCAAGGCGTGAAGGCGAGGGGTGGCAGGCGGACATCAGGCCAAGGTGCGAAGGCGAGGAGTGGCTGCTGCCCTCTCAGTGCTGGTGGCCGTTACAGAGCAGCTGCTGCCTGCCAAGGCGCGAAGGTGAGGGCGGTGACTGCCCCCCTCAGCATCCCCCCCGCCCGCTGAGGGGGCCCGTCCGCCCTTACCGGCAAAGTTCTTGGTGAAGACGAGGGTGACGAGGAGGATAGGGATGAGGACAGTGCCGATGGTGACCACGCGGTCGAAGGGCAGCTCCAGCTTCAGCTGGAGGAGCAGAGCCGCCAGCGCGCCCGCCTTGTCATCCTGCTGCCCAGGCAGGATGAGCTCTTTCAACTTCTCTCCCGCCAGCAGCGCGGTGGCCATGTCGGGGTGGTTATCGATGATGTGTTGCATAAGCGGCGGCAGCGGAGGGCGGCCTCACACCGCCGGGAGGCCTCCCCCGGGGAGCAGGCGGCGCGCTGCGGCGGGCTGGGCTGCGGGCAGCGCCCGCCCGGCCTGCGGGGACAACACCGACAGCCGTCAACCCCCTCTGCCGCAGCCGCACCCTGCTCGGGCCGCCGGTGACGCTATCGTTCTACCCCCGGCCTCCCGCCGGGCCCTGCGAGCAGCGCCAGCCCGTTGGGGGCATCCCCCCGCCCAGCCCCGCAGCGCGGGGGGACAACAGGGCAAAGGGGCCGGGATAACGCCACGGGCAGGGCATAACCGCAAGCCCAGTGGCGGTGCAGTGGCGGCTGTGCGGTGCGAGGCAGCCTCCCCCCTCCCTAGCGCCGGAGCAGGTCACCAGAGGCGGGAAACAGCGAGAGGTGCCCGGCGACAGCGGTGCCCCCGCGGTGCAGGTCATGCTGTACAGCAGCGACGAGCAGCCATGCAACCAGAGTGGGGCTGCCTCTCTTGAAGTGCTGCAGATAAGGAAAGGAGCATTTACCTGGCAGCTTCGGTTCCCAGGAGATGGTGAGCAAAACCGGTGGCTCGTAAAAAACAGCGGAAGGCGCAAATAAACCCACTCTGGACCTGCCTGCCGGAAAAAGGTCCCTGCACTTCCACGAGTAGTACAATGGCTCCGGATCGTGAGCGGGAGGCGAGTGAGGTGTTGGTGGTTGTTATTGCAGCGGGCGGCTGCGGCTCGCAGGGAAATGCCTGCACCGAGCAGCAGAAAGGAGCAGAGCAGCTCACGAAGCGGCTTGCAGCAGCGGCAGCCGCGGGAAGGAGGAGGAGAAAGAGGAGGAGGCAAGAGCAGCACCGGAATAAAATGCAGAAGCGCAGAGGTCCTTTAAGGTTTTAAAGCGAACAGCTGGAGCCTGCCGGACTGGGAGCTGCCGCCGCAGCGGGGGCAGGCGGTACGGGCACAGAACATGCGAGGCTGCGACGTGCAACATGTAGCGGCAGCAGCAGAGACAATCCCCGACCGCGATAGCGGCCGCGTCCCTACAGCAGGCACGGCAGCGCGCATGCGCGAGAGCGGGTCTTGGGGCGCACGGGCTCGGCGGGAGGGAGCGGCGGCGGCTGCAGGTCTCGGGGGGAGTAGGAAAGGAGGCAGGCCCAGAGGGGAGGGTGAATGGTAGGAGAAGTCCAAGCTCCCCTCTCCACTCCTTCCCCCAGGCCGCCCCGCAGAGCGCGAAGGGAGCTCAGGCACTGGTACCGGCGGAGCCTCTTGCAGCGGAATGGATTGTGAGAAAGGGGGTGCTGGTGACAGAAAGGGAGACCCTCGCCAAACTGGGCTGTGCCCTGAAGGACTTGAACCTGGGTATACGTCAGGATTTAGGTGCTCCCATTAGGAACCAATCCAGCTGCTTGGTTTTTACAGCTTATGTGGGGTTAGTCATGTCTGATAAAACAGCCCAAGGGGTAAAGAGCTTGTCAGAAATGCAGAGGACAGCTTTCAGCTTGCCTCAGCCTAATGAGGTTCAGGCCTGTATCTTCACAGAGGTAATCAGACCTTGCTGTCCATCTCTGGAATGGGCCAGGAATGGAGTATGTGCTATCACACTCTGGGCTAAAGCTGGATCACGTAGGTTCAAAAGAGGACATATGTGCTGCTTCCTAGCCAGCAGCTATGGCATTCAGACAAAAGCTTCAGATCACTGTTCCTCCTTTTCAAGTTGTTTATGGATTTTATATTTAGCAGTACTTAGATGAAAACCAGAGATATGCTTAAACAAACGTCGCTGACATTTCTCTCAAAGATTTGCAGTTGTCATCTGCAACACAGCATGAGTAAGGCAGAGATTCTCATCTTTGCCTTGAAATTTTCCTTTCCCCAGTCACTGTGAACAATATGATGTTCCTGATTGTTATTCAAGTTTAAATACTGGGTGCAAGCTTTAAACAACACTTCTTGGCAGGGGTCCTTCCATCCAGGCAGCAATGTAATGAGCGAGGCAAGATTGATGTCCTGATGGTGACAGCCTTGATGAAGGAGCACACACAAGCTGTCAGTGCCACATGCTCCTTAAGAGTACTAAGGATGACAGCCTAAACCTGAAGTTGTCACCATCACTTGTTTTGTTTTCCCTGCTCCTCCGTCTCCATAGGGTCTGTGGCTTGTTGGTCCAGCACACATTGTCTGCCTCGTGGGCAGAAGAGAGGAAGGAGAGGTACCATCTTCTTGCCCCCTTGTACAGGTAGAGTGGGTACTTGTGAGGTAGTGCAGCAGAAAATTGGTGGTTCCCAAGCAGGAAAGCAGGCAGGGGGAGCTAAGAGGCAGAGCAGTGAGGAGCCTGCCGCAGTGAACTCCGGAATGGAGTCCAGGCTGTGTCATTCCCACACGTGAGGAGGGGAGGGGGAAGGCAATTGCTGAGTCAGCCCTCAAGCCAACAACAGTCTTTCCTACCTACGGTGAGAGATGGATGTACCAAATTCTCTAGCCATAGCTGTGTGTGGGCTATGCATGTATTTTATCAGCTCCTAATGTATAGGCTTTCTATTCCAACCATAAACAACTGAAGCTTCTCATGTACTTGTTACTGCTGCTGCCAGAGGGATGATGTTGAGCAAGGTGGACTGACAGCCTGAGGCAGTACAGATAACGCTCTGCAAAACTTTTGCTCAGACTTTCAACATGGTAATCATTTCACCATGCTTTTCTTTGCTGTTGACATCTTGTTCTGCTCATTGAGAATGTTGCTGAAAGACCATTTTCTGAGTCCCCACTTTGTCATCTCCTTTTTGAATCCTCTCTTTTGCCCATCCAGTCACTTAATTCAAAACAAGCTGCTTGGTTTTGTTTTCAGAGGCTTCCTGTGGTATTTCTCCTCCTATCTTCCCCTGTCTAAGCCCTTACTTGGCTGCTATCTGGATGCTGACTCTAGATGCTTCCTCATGTTTTCCCATGAGGCTCTAGTAACCATTTCTGAGGAAGCTTGGTGTAAACATCTACAAATTCTAAGAACACAGGAGCAGCCATCCAGGGTCCAAGTAGTTCCTTAGTGCATCTCCAAGTGTGGCTGTAACTGGACAATAAAGCAGCATAAAAATAAGGCACCCTATGTTGATGCCTCTTCCCTAACACTGTTCCAGCTTCCAGCTATGTTCAAGGGTTTTCCTGAGCTCGTGAAAGTGTAATAACCCCCAAAGGGATCTTCTTGGAGTAGTTTGTTGGGGTTTTTTGTGTCCTTTTCTGGTCTCCACAGCCTCTTTTCTTTAGGAATTCCACAGGCTTCTAACCTGTTGTATCAAAGCCACCTTGTTCTGTTTGTTTTGGACACAGTTCAATTTGATGAGCCTTAGTTATGGGATGGTCAATTCCTATCCATCTTTTTTCTGATGCATATGCTTTTATAGACATCTATTATATCTTCCTTCTAAATTACAGCTTGTTCCACATCTAATATACAAGGAGTCCTGCTGGCATAGAAAAATAACCATAAATCAGACACTGTTTTAAAAATAAATATGACACCCACTTGTAATTTAAATGCCTCTTTGGAGTCTTGCTTCATTGTAATACCATTAGTTGATTTAATCATATTGATTTTGTAATCTTATTTGGCAAGATGTCTGTAAAGTAAGCTAAAAAGACTGTCAGGATGGAGCAGTACTGTTAGACCAAAACATGTGGGGAAGCAGAAACCTGTAGTAGGGAAGAGACTGGGACACAGAAAATGACTGTCATAATTTACAGACAAACACCATAGCCAAGTTCCTCAGCAATGCCATGCTGTCATGTATGCTGCTGGATATTCTAGACAATAAGGAGGCTGTGATAGTAATCCTGTGCTAATAAATACTGCATATGCTGGTGGTAGGGTCAGAAATTGATTTACAGATCAAAGTGGAAAGTCACGTGAATGAATTCTAATTACCTCTGACAAAAGAATTTTTAAAGAGAGCATTATTTTTAGACAGTTTGAATGAATTATTTGATGTTATCATACAGAATATACTGATTCTCAAAGGTGAAGTGTGTGGCTTTTTTAAATCCTGCTTTCTGAAAAGTTCAGAAATTTAAAAGCAAATGAACCAAAGTAAGAGATGGACTGCAAATTCTGACAGGGAGACCTGCAGCATCAAGAATTTGCCTTGTAAGCAGAGGTTACACTACCTCTAGGTGCAGGGTGAGATTTATCTATTCAAAGATGAAGGCATCAGAGCTAGATATTGCAGAGCAGTCTTCCTGAATTGTGTAGGAGGGAAAATAACTAAATGTATTTGTGCAGTTCATGTGAGCAGACAGATGTCCTCTTCCAAATGAGATGAATCGTTTCCACGTTGTAGGTGTCCAGAATTTAAACATGAATCCCACTCCCTGTCTCTTACATTACAGCTTGTCCCAGCTTAGCCATTTCCCCCAGGGTCCTTGTCAGTTCCTAGTCACTTGGAAACTGCTGCCTTTTAATCTGGTGGTTTTAACATCAGACACATTACCATCCATCCTTCACGCAGTCCCCCAGCATGTCTTTGTGGAAAGGATGCAGCTTCCCTGAAAATATTGTGGAGGAGCAGAAGGACTGGGAAGCAGCTGTGGGATGTTTTTTGCCTTCAGACAAAGCTGTGACTCTAAACCAGATGACCATCTTCAGCAAGTATCAATCCAGTGTTTTATTTAGACTGCTTTTTTTATGTCTCCTGTCCTCCCAGTCAAACAGTTCCCTGGGGAATCCTATTCAACTGGACCTTTAAAGTTTCAGCTCACTATGCTGTGTTATTTCTCAAGCAGAAGTGAGTAACCAAAAGCAAATTTTGCTCCCTTCTTCAGATGAAGTGAGAAGGTGTGAGGAGATTATACAACCAGCCTCATTAAAGTATTTGGAGAAGAAGTACTGATTCAGGTGCCTTTCCCTTTCCTGTCTACTGGTTGTTGGTGACACATTCCAGCAAAAGAAGCTTGTCCAGGTGGCAAGAAAAGAGGCTTGTCCAGGTGCTGAGCCTGCAGGCCTGGCTGGAGACAGCAGGGTTCTGGGCTGGCTAGCTGCTCGTTCTCCTGTCCACTTGTCTGCTTTGAGTTCAGCTTCTCTCTGCTGTACAGAGGAAGGAAGAGATTGCTGCAGGAGGACATGATGTGGCCTGGGCTCCTTCCCACTGCCATCATCTGCCACCCTATCAGCAGTGCAGGTTACAGGAGACTGATTCCTACTTTCTTTATGTCCTTTCTCCCTTGTGTCCTTCTGTGGTAAGGCTTTGAAACAGCAAGATATTCTCTTTGCAACTTCTGCATCCTTTACTTGCCATATGCAGGGATGCATTTGGGGCAGAAACACTGACATGTGCAGGACCATGCAGTGAGTAAGAGGCTCAAGCACTGGGCTTCAAAAACAGCCACTGCTGCCCTGGGAACCAGGAGGGTGGCTGGAACTGCTGAAGGACAGAGACTGTGTGAGCACAAAATGGGTTATTCTGTTGCTCTGGTATGCAAGCTGTCACTGCATAGAACAAGAAACTGGTTGGCTTAAGTAGAGTAGTAGGAAGTCAAGGCTAAAGTAACATAATTCTGTCCAAAAAGCATGTGGTATAGATGAAATGTGACCAGCTTGAACTAAAGGGTCTGAAGGCAGTCTTGGGACTACCTAAATAACAGTAACAACATATTGTACCAAGACTGCCTTAATAACAGTGTTAGAAACACCAAATTTGGGTGTAAATGTAGCAGAACAGGGACCAATGAGGAGAAAATAATTAGAAGAGATCATTAAATAGGTGTCATTCCTCTGAGAGGAGTCTAGGCAGAGAAGGAAGGTGCAGGTGTGGTGAAAAGGTGGGTTTGGGAAAAATAAACACTAGGAATTAAACTAAATGGGGAAAACCCCCAGAAAATAATAGGTATTAGGTATAATCCAGTGGAGAACAAAGAAGGGCGGGATATTCTAATTGCAGACATGTGGAAACCTCCAGTGGTAAAGCTGTGGCCCCAAGCCCCCCAAGGATGCTGGACAACACCCTTGGGACAACCTGCAGAACCAGAATATGATCTTCAGTGGCTTTTGCTATCTAGTGTGTGCAAATGGACACATACAAATAGAAACTTCCTGGCATTTATTTCCAGTTGTGGGCATGTTTTCTCAAGGGTGCCAAAACAAATTTCTGGAACAAGAAGACTGGACAAAAAACTCTGAATAAAACTAGTGCTTTGCCTAGTTAATAATAAAGCTGTTTTTAACAATAATATAGCAACAAAGAGAATGAGTTAAAATAGAAAACCCATCTGTTTTTGCTATGCCAGAACTCAATCACCTATTCCCCTTTGAATGAGCTTTGACTATTTGACTATCTATACATAAGTATTTTGGATTAGCTTCAGTTCAGAGATTTAGAAGTGACTGAAATAAAGAGCTGAGAAGGGAAAAAATCCTTGCATCACTTCTCAAAATGTAGAATATAACTATAAGTGAGAAATAAGAGTCAATTCTCCACAGCAGCAATCCACAGTGGTGCCACAGGTACTGCTTTATGCAGCACAGTGAGAACATGTTTTTGGCACAGCCAGAACCAGCTTGAGTCCAGTAGCAGGAGGCAGCATCTGCACGTTGCACCCTGTGGTAGGACTGCTGCATTCCTGTCATTCCCCTGACAGAAGTGCATGAAATCTGGCACAGATGAGACTCTTCCCAACTTCTACATGCACATCACATCTATTATCTGCCCAGCCCTCTATGTTCTGAGGAAGTCAGGTGTGCTAATAGGCTGTCTGTGCAGTACAGCACAGTGTTTGCATCCACAAACTCAGTGTGCCCAGTTGCAAATCTGATCTGCATGTGTCCTGTAGTCTTCTTCAGGATGTCCAGCAGCTGGGTAGCACTGCAACCAAACTGCCCAAAGTTTAGAAGTAAGCAACAAACAGTAACATCCTTCTAGTCCACCCAGTAACCTTATCCCAGCTCTGTGGAGGGCTTAGTAGCTCTGGTGTAGTATGGGGCAAAGGTAGGAAACCTGCCTGGGCTGAGAAGGAACAGGAACTAGCTGCCTGGAATCTTGAGTGTTGGGCAGTGCCATGCAGGGCAAGTAGTGCCAGGCTATCTGAATCTGTGTTATTTAGATTTCTGGGCAATCTGTCTGGAGTATCCTAGCCTCTTGTGCCTTGCCAAGTAAAACCACAGTGCAAAACCTGTAAGAAATGTACTATCTGTAATATCAGTCCTCTGAGGAGTCCTTTTGACAGTGTTAGAATGGTGTGCAAGCAAATTTGAACATTATCACAAGGCAAACTAAACTGATAAAGGTTTGTTCCAGAGATAGTAATTATCAGTGCCCCAGCAAAGGGACAAAATTCCAGACATGGTGTAAGGAATTTCTGCTTGCTTCAGACAGTTTAGAGTAATTTATTTTTTAAATTTGGCTTTCTTTTATTTCTCTTATTTCAGAAGACTCTTGAAGCAGCATTCTTCTCTTTACCTTCCTATGAGAAGGACAAGTTTGAACAAAGGAAATTCTAATTATGTCTAAGAGAAAAAAGTTACTGTAATGGTGGTCAAACACTGGAAGAGTTTGCCCAGAGAAGCTGTGGACTCTTCACCCTTGGAGCTATTAAAAACTCAACTGTACGTGGTCCTGAGCAGCCTGACCCTGTCAGATTGGCTCAGAGCAGGGGGGATGGACTCAATCTACAGAGGTTGCTTCCAAGCCAAACCTATCCTCTAACATTATCCTACACTGGCAGCATTTCACCTCTCTATTACATCTGGAAAGATGCCCAAACCCAGAAGGAAAATATGTCTTTGAGAGCTACTGTGGTATAAGTGTTGTATAGCTGCTGTAAATCACACTCCTCCATTTCTTCCTGTGTTGTCTTATCACCCTTAAGGGCTATTAAAGTAAGATTATATGCCACCCATCTCCTGAATAGCTGGATTCTCACTTATCAACATAATAAGGTTTTATTGTAATCCTATAAACATAAGTGATGTAGCCTCAAGCAAAACCTTTTAATTCATGTGCTGTTCTATTAGTTTGGGCAAACCTGCACGTGCTGCAGATTGTGCTCCTTGTTCTGTACACCCTAACACTTTCTTAATGTTATTGTTCTACAGTCAGATATACTAAGAAAAGGTGGAAATAGTCACATTAGTAAGACTAAGCTACTGCAGATGTGTGCAAATGGTCTGCATGTGTGCATCATTCAGCACAAGCAGGCTCCAGTTTGGCTAAGCTTTCTGGGTGCTGCTGTCACCAAGGTGTAATGCTGTGGAGGACTCCAATAGCACTTGACTCTGCTGAGCTGTTTACCTCTGCACAGAGAATATCAATGGTTGAATCATTTCTCATTATATGTATTGCATAACACTGATTTTGGCATAATGCCCTACTGCTGAAGACTATGCCTAAAGCCATAAGCTGAAGTTACTGACCAAACCCCTTTTGTTTCTGGGGCTAAAGACAGGTGGTGAAGCTCCTTAAATAATCTTAGAACAGATGAAATTAATAGCCAAACAGATCAGACAGTGGGCAGGGAGGGTGAAGCTATCGGTCATGATGCAGAAAACAGAGCTGCACTAAATAAGCAGTTTATTAGGAATGTATCAGGAAGATAAAATACACTGCAATGAGGGGAAGATACTTATATCCCATCATTATCTACTAGAGCTTGTTAAAAATTAACTGGCTGTGTGAAAAAAAGCCACCAAATTAAGGGAACTAGTTAATCTGCAGAAAATGGATTAAGGAGTTAATTAAAAATAATCTGAGTAATTTTGAATGAGCTTTGACTATAGCCTATACAAGTTGAGGTACTTTCAAAAAGTGAAAGACCATCCACTGAGCAAACTCTTGCTGCCACAGCACAGAGTTCAGTTCTTGGGACTCCTGTAAGGTTGAGATCACTACAACACACAACATACTTCTCTAACCTTTGCTACTGTTTGAAACAAACTGAAAACAAGAAGCTGTTCAGTACTACCTGCTTTGACTCTGGCAAGGAAACCTCTGGGCTTTTCCCATGGCTTGGCTCATCTTTTGAAGCTGTTTTAAATTTCAGCTCTTACCTGCTTATGTTAAATGGTTCAGGAATTGTTGGCTTTACAGCCTAGGTCTTTCTTGGTCTCTTGCTGTTGTTAAGATTGCAATGTTTAATACAATAGTTGGAGGGAAGTGGGGAAAGAAATTTGTAATAGTGTTCCTGTGTTCAGACTTGATGTACCTCTGACATGCTCCTCAAGATGTGGTGGAAGCCCTCTCTGGCTTCTGCAATTTCTTAGTAAGGCAAGGAACCAATAAAACAGAAATAGCCATGACAAAGAATTAAGTTTTAACTTTATTTTTAATTTTGCAAAAACCTGTTGCTGTAAGCAGAACTGAGTAACTTGAACATGGTTTGCATGCAAAGCAAGACTTGATTTGTCTCTGAAAGAAAAAGATGGACTCCTAACTGCCACTGCTACTTCTGCTTGCAGTAGCTGATCCTCTTTTTTGCACATCTGAAAAGAAATTTATGTAAATTTTTGTCACAGTAAAAATGAAAAATGATTCAAGAACTCAAACTGGTTTCTCCAGTTTTCCTCATCCCAGCTCATCAGGCCATATGTCTTCATGAAAGAGATGACTAGAACATTGAAGCTAACAGCTCTGGAACAATCAACTCTGCCTGCACATCAAGCTGCTAGAAGAAACTGTTCTGAAGCTGCAAAAGCTGTTTAATCCTGTACAGTTCCAATGGGTAGGTCTCTCTTCAAACAAGGTTTTCAGTAGCAGCTGATTAGGTAGAAAGAGATGAGAAACTTTGCAAGAGAATGAGAAAGACAAAGTTGTTTTATATCACAAGGTCCAGCTTCTGTCATTAATAAGCAGCTGCATGCAGGATGAAGTGAGAGTTAGAAAAAGGGCACAGGCTATAGCCCTATCCAAAGTACTTCAGCCTGCTCCAGAAAGCCATCTTGATGTGCTGGCAGTTCCTCACCACAGTGGGTAGCTGTCCAGCTGTTCCTAAAGTGTTGTGTGGCAAGATTTAATTACCAAGGAGAGGAGAAGAGAAAGAAAAGCACTGTTTAACAGGACAGGACAGTGCTCAAATGAAGCTGATAGCAGGAATACTGCTAACTCAGCTCATTTTAATTTTGTCAAAATGAAATACTTTTTTCTACAGTGTTTGTAGGAATGCAAAATATTTTTTGTTTTGTTTGTTTGGGTTTTTTTAACCCACTACTTGAGGCATTCTTGTGGTATATACCACAGCAGGTAGCTGAACTGCAGTGGAAGATGGAGAAAATCTCATGTGATCTCAGCTGTATATACAAAAAAGCATGCTTGGCTGTGAAGATACTCAGCATCAGTCAAGTGGAGATAGTAATGTACCACTGCAGTTCACATTGTGGATATATGACTGTAACACTCCCATAACAAAATTACAAGACAGAGGCCTTCTGTGCATGGTCCAGTTTAAGGAGGCACTACAAAAGTCTGAGAAAATGAAGCTAAAAAAATGACAGAATAAGGAGAAGCTAACTAAGAGTTCACCAATATTTTTCTTCTGAAGCTTGGAGGGTTTAGACATACTGTCAGCTTCAGGCATACTGTTGTATGCAGATGCATAAAGCCATACACATTTTAAACAGAAAAGCAAGTAAGATGCCACTCCTATTTTGTACTGTTAAATTTCAACTTTCTCACTTAAAGCATTACAAATCTTGTTTGGAGAAACTTCCAACCATTCCAAACATGGGCCCTTTTCCCAAGGACAAAGTGCTGGATTTGCTCAGGACTGAATTTCTGTTCAGTAGTCTTAGTTTCAAAACAGATGAGGACTGAATGCATCTTGAACACCAAAATAACTAATTACACCTGTCAAGTAAAGGAAAAGACAAAATTTGTTTCCCTTTCCCTGAACAACAATTTTGACTTAAAAGTTTCATCTAGCAGACAATACCCATTAACAACATACTGCATGTTACTAGAAGGGATAGCTTTAAATAAATCTTCAAGTGTGTTTAAAGTCACCTTAAACATCTCCCCTGCATCCTGTCATCTCCAAACTCTTATTGTCAAATACATAATGCATTATTTAGTCATACATTAAATACCAAAGTCAACAACAGCTCTTACTCACTATTTAGACTTCAGACTTTTCTTATGGGGTGGAAGAAAATATGATTATATTACATGTTTACAGTACTTTATGCAACATCAAATCCTATTATGATATCACAGGTTGTTGCATCTAGCAATATTTCAAATGATACTAGCTTTAAAACATTGCAAACTGATCCATATTCAGCAAGGCTGAAGTGAAGACAAGACACTCACTTCTGCAGGTGCTCCAGCTCTGAAGGCAGGTCACAGCCC
This sequence comes from Galbula dea, assembly GCA_013399015.1. Lineage (NCBI taxonomy): Eukaryota > Metazoa > Chordata > Aves > Piciformes > Galbulidae > Galbula > Galbula dea. The sequence goes on along the minus strand of VWZX01000316.1, from coordinate 521,217 downwards.
ACATAAACTCTGTTCATTAAACTGTACTCTAACAGTGCACAGAAACAGGGATCCTACAAGAGAAGATTATTGTTTAGTTTAAACCATGCTGCTCTGTGAAATGGATTTTCAAACAAATTTGTAGGACATTTAATAGGACCTTTTCTAGAAACAGAACTCTACAAAAGGGGCAAATGTGGTGTAAGGTGGGAAGAAAATACCTATAGCTGTTGCACACCAGTGTAAGAGGCTTACACTTTCTGTTCAGACCACTTCTGGAGCACTGCTTTCCTCCTTATTCTGAAAGTCAGACACCAGATCTTACCAGATATTAAGAAAACCTTGTCCCTGTGGCAAGACCATACATTGGTTCAAAAGGAGACTGCCTCCCTGGCAGGGAGGAACAATTGGGAACAATGACTTCAACCACACTCTATTTAAAATGCAAGGCAAATGCATTGTTGAAGAATCTGATTGCATAAAGTTATTCAGAACACGCTTACTGGACTTTCAGACTGCTGGAGAACTTCAACACTGAGGTTCTGACCTCTTCTAGGGAAAAAGGAGGTAGAAGCCTGTATGCACAGGTCAGCATTACCATCTCCTTTTTGCTTAGAACTCGTGTGCCTGAACTGTCCATTCTTATAGGAACCTATGGAGTTCAGATATTCCCAGATGCAGAAGGAGGACAGCATATCGATTCTTACCATAATCTGATGAGATTAACACTCCAAAATCATTTACTTCCTGTGGCAAATACCATATGCAATTCAGAGCTATAAACCCAAAACTTACTTTCACAAGAACATGAGGATTTCCCACAACAACAAGCAAAGCTTTTGCTCTAGTAATTGCTACGTTGAACCTCTTTGGGTTAGAGAGAAAGCCCAAACAGGATCTGTCATCAGCAAACCAACCTTCACGAGACCGCACCTAAAATTAGAGATAATTTAGTAAACAGAAAGCAAATCACCTAGCCAGAGTGTAACTTTAACATAGTATTTCCTTACTGCAGCTCAGTGTCAGCAATGCACAAGTTAGCTTCACAAAGTTTCAACTAGTTAGTTATTTCCCACAGAAGGTCTGATCTCCAACAGGCTGCTAATGCAACTTCAGCCATTTCCAGAGAACGGTGTACTGGTTTTATTTTAGCATCAGGACTATTCACTGTACTTTGAGAACACGAGACACCAAAACTGCTTCCTAAAACCCAATGATTTTATCTTTTCCAGTAGAAGAAATCCTAGAGCTGCTGATATTCTAACTCTATAGTTGAAGACAACTCTGTGTCTATCTGCAAGCCTTCTCCAGCAGTCTCATCAGTGTGCTTTGGCTTAGCTTAGAAAACACAGCCAAAGCAACTAGTTTGCTGTAACAATTGCTCATTCAATTTTCACCTCTCTTTAATCTACATTTGAACCCGTCTTAAGGGTACTTAAAAACAAAAGCTTTGTTTTCAAATAATGTGACAGACTGACAAAAATATAGCTTTTAAATTTTTATTTTCAGAAGTCCTGTATTAAAAAGGAAAGACAGGGAATTAGTGCCAGACACACACTCTCCACAGGACCACAACAAATACACATACCGTTGATAAGACAATGGCCATGTACTCCTGCCCTTGAAACTCTTCTACTGTGCCAACCTTAATGTCTGCCAAATCAATACTTCTCAGAAGAATCCTAATTTTTTCTGCCTACCAAAAAAAAGATGATGCTTAAAGGAATTTATATTTGAGAGTGGATTACTTCAAAAGGAAAAACATACTACATATACAAGTATGTGATTTAACAGATGTCACAGGGAACGCCTACATCAAGCTCAGCCAAAATCATGCAGAGACAATGACAGAGGCAAGATAGGACCTCAAATACCCTCTTCCCAAAAGAGAAAAGGAACAAAGTCTCACACACTAGAATGCTGGTACATGCAGCACCAGTGTATTACAATCTGCTAAAGGCTGCTTGGAAACCAGACCTTAACGACTCCAATAAATTTATCAAGAAATCATGCCTGGTTAAGCTGAAGATTACAGTCCACAGCTACTTTCTAACTGGTGTTCCTGCAATATGCAAGGTGACTTTCTTGAAGCAGACATTGCTATTATGTCTTGCATCACAGGCAGATGAAGGATGTGATGTGAAAGGTTTTAGGGAGTATTAGAGGTACAGTCACATCAATTTGAAAAATAACTAGTAACTGTAAACATAGGCAGGCACATACACCTGATCAGCAGAATCAGTACAGGCAGAGCTCTAACTTGCAAGTGAGATTTTTTCAAAAGGGTTTGGTCTTTTTCATACATCTCTGTCTTCCCCAACCCAGGCCTGCAAGGCCATGAATACTGAGATGTCAACATCAAGAAAAACAGCATGCACCACCCAGAGCATGCTCTGGAAACAGGAGATTTAATCTTCTTTCTAAAATGAAAGCAGACATCTCATATCCAACAGACTTGAATACAGTTAGTTTTAAAAATAGAGCCCAGCATTTGAAGTTGACATTCAACATTCACTAAAGGTTTAAATAGCAGCACAAACTTCAAATCTGACAAGAGGACAGCTAAGAAGCCCCAGTTCCACTGGTTTCCTCAAAGCAGTAAGAAGGTGACATGTGACTTACTTCACTACCTTCCCCTTTTGTTTAACTCTGTTCAGAAAGTGACAGAATCAGACTGTTGTTCAAGCTGTTGGATAATAAATTCTTGACTAGCACTCTTTACTCCCAACAACAAAAGCCTTCTTCTGCAGTCTCTAAAACTGCAAGCAGATCTCTCCTTGATAATTTATTGATTTTTAAAGCTAAAAAAAGCAGAATGCTCTTATTTCAATCTGGAGAAAGACAGCAGTATCAACAGAAACATTCATGATAGATAATACACTGGGTAGTATGACACAGTGAAGTTTTGAGATATGCCTCCCTGCTTTAACAAAGCACAGCCACAATGTAAAATCATGAGATGAAACACAGCAACTCTGAGGTGCTTAGCTACCAGTCATACCTGTTTACGATACGGTGTGATCACTCCAATGTCACTCACTGGCACCGCAGCGCTTTCGCTTCTGGCCAGGTGGCAACAGTACCTCATCACCTGCACTGCTTCAGTTGCATTAAACCATGAAGGACTGTGACCTTCCCGTGTTTCATTGCCCTTTGTTAGGGGAAAGGAAACAAGATGATGAAGACTAGGTACAGAAGTGGCTACATATTTATTAATAGATTATTCTTATGCATCCTAAAAGGAAAAAAAAATGTAATGTTCTATACAACTTCTCTGTGTTAGACACCCTTTCCAATCAAACAATATTTCATTGGTTTTTGGTGGTGTTTTTGTTTGGGTTTTTTTTCTTAAACTGGAGAATTTATGTATGCAACAAAGCAGTTAAACTTACTCAACCCAGACTAACATGTGTCATCAAGTTGGTATCTTGCTTTTGTACAAACTAGAAGAGTTCAAATGTCAGTCTCTCCAAGTAGTGGATATTATAACTGTTTCCTAACCTCCAAGAATATTAAAGGAACCTTTTTTTCTGAAGTACTATTTTTTCCCCCTACCTACTTAAGCCTTAGTGAAGCCCTACTTAATCCTCTAGTTTCAGCAGCTTGTGTTCATTCTAAGGTAGCAAACTCAAAAGCAATCTAAAGGCAGTTAACTGTAGCTCTATCTTACTCAATTTGCTATGAATTTAAATTTGTATCAGAATGGCTCCCAATGCACTCCAGTGGGCAGCTGCTCAAGTTGCAAACATTTGACTTCAGTAGTTGTTTCTAAAACCAGATAATCAAGAAGTCATTACTTTCAAAAGACAGTTTATTCTTTTTTTCATATGATTTAACTCATCTACAACATAAAATTCTATCAGGCCTCCTTATTGATACTTTCACTACATGAACACTTCCCATACCCTTACTCCATGAAAAATTAATGGAAATCCCTTCCTGGGCAATTTCTCCCAATGCAACAAAGAAGTTACTAGTGAAGTGTCTGCACAAACTTCTAGCTCCTTGTTGTAGAACAATTTGGATGGCAAGGCAAGCAATGCAGAATGTGATCTGTAGTTCTTCACAAGTTTTGTGATCTGCAAAGACAAACATTCAAATATGTAACCAAACCAGATAATCACTCAGACTTCCCAGTACACAGCTCCCAAGCAGACACCACCTCACCATCCTCTAGCATTCAGCTCTTCCAAAGCTCCTGAAGAACCATATTAAAGGCAAAAACTACAGGTGTGATATTCTCTAACTAAATACTAAATAAAAGCAGTTTTCTGAAGGACCATCTCATTCCCTTCTAAAGGGAAAGAAAACCTGAATGTATGTGATAGATGAATTGGTCATTCTCCAGTTTCTTGAAACACCTATAGGTACACTCTTGTTTTAAGAGAGCCAGAATCTTTGCAGGGGGTTTCCAGGTATGTAACTTGGCTTTTAGAGGAAGTCTTGACAGGCAGAAAGGCAACACTGGAGCAACTGATAGAAGCTGGTCACAGAAATCAGTAATGTATGTCTTTAAATGAAAGGAGCCAAACAACAGTTTTGGGAAGCTATCCTTCAGAGGAAGAGAAGATAGAGAAGAAAAAGGAATAGTTTCTTTTTTCCCCCCCTTCCTCAAACATGAGGTTTCTAAAATTAATCTTTATGTTTAAAGACAAGGCTTTGTTTGCCTTTTCATGTTAAAGCAGAAGCTGTAATTGTTTGAGATTGAAGGGAATTTTAAGCCATTAGTTAGAACTCTGCTTTATGCACCATACTTGACTTATTCTGCTTCAGAATACAGAACTCCTTCAGAGAAAGGTTTTAACATGCTGAATGGCTCAGCATCCTTACTATTCAGAGTACATACTCAAAATAATCAAGCTTTGCTAGAGAACTAATGCTCAAGCTAGACTTATCACTAAGCAACAGGGAGCAAAAAGTGGGTAAAGAAACAACAGGAACCACAGTTTCACCTTTTTGATTCAGATGAAAAAAAATTAATGAAAAGTGTAGCTTTACTCACCAACAAAGGATTATATGCTCCACAGGCAGCACTAAAAGCATCCTCATCCCTCAGATATATCTCTCTTGATGTCAGTCTTTCCAGCAAGGACACATTTAATCCAAAGGCCAGTGCAATTTGAGACTTTATTACTGGCCCCAACTGCTTTGGGTCTCCAACAAGAATTATCTGCACAAGCAATTAAAAAAATCCATCTTACATTAAAACAGTTAAATTCATTTCAATAACATACTTCAGAATTCAAAGGTCCATTTATAACAAGTATTCTGCTTTCCTCCAAACAACTAATCTATCTGCAAAGAAGGGTTAGGCCCAGGACAGAAACACATTGTTGTCAAATTATCAAGCATATATTTATTTTGGTATCTTCCACACACTGAATCTTGTCCTACCAGTAAGATATAAAAGTATGGGAAACAGATATTGTGCATGGATAAGATATATTACAAGTACTTGGAATTCCATACTCCTTACCAGGAAATGGTTGCTTGCATTCCACATCATTCACAAAAATGAGAACAGTAAACCAAACCTTTTTACTTTTTTTCCCCCCCTTCCTTTCAGTAAATAATGCTAAAATAACTACCTGTCCATTAGCTTCTGAAATCAACCCAATAGGAATCAGGCTCTCTGGTTCACTTGCTTGCCCTGCCTCATCCAGAAACACGTGAGTGAAGTGTCCAAGCCTAGAATTAAGTAACATGAAACCAAACCAGGGCTGGTTTCAGATTAGTTCATTCTGCCACCCTGTGGCTCACCTTAGCATTTCTGTTAACTTCCTTGTCCAGCGTGCCAGGCAACTTCACATACACAAAGATGAGTATTTTCAACACAGAATACAAAAAACCCCATCCCAGTAACTTTAATTTGTAATCTTTGATTTTGTTTACATACTCTGACATACAACCACTTGTTATCTTTAATTAAAGCATCGTTTATATCAAGGTTAAAACACTTAAAACTTTCCTTGTTCTCAAATTCCTTCAGCTACTGAATTAGAACAACAAACTTGGGAGTAGCAAAGAATCCCCATGCTTTATTTCTCCTCAATCACTCATGCCAGTTAAGCTTCAGAATGTCTTTTTGCAAAGTTGAAATAAAAATCAGAGAGAACTTTACTTAACAGCACTTTACATAGTAGTTGTTTATAGTAAAGATGACCTGATAAAAACCAAATACAATGTAATTTTTAGTGTGATTGTCAACAGCAATATAATTTCCAAGGCTCCCCCTGGTAGTGGAGAAGTTAGTGTCAAAATTTTTTAACACTTTAAGATTATTAAATTTACCATGGAGAAAGTCTCTGCCAAAACATTACTAAAACCAAGTGATTTGCTAGGAAGACAATTTCAAAATAGAAGCACATGCAACTAAGTGTATTAGAAGAGCTCAAGTTACAGTATAGAGGGGATCAAAAAACTCCGGGTTTTGTAGCATCCAGCTCTCTCAGTGAGACTCCTATCTAGGGTACTCTACCGTATTTCTGTTTGATAAAACATTCCTGCACTGCTGCATGTAGTAATTATTATCCTGAACCATGATGCTTTCTGAATATCATCACCATCTTCACAGTAAGGTTTCACCAAGTCATCAATTTGCTGCAGAAACAAAAAGGTGTTTTGTGAAACAAAATGCTGCTCTAAAAGTTAATATTTTCATTTGAAAAAAGCCCACTGAGAAAACTGGTTTAGAAGCTGAGTAAAGCACTTAGATGTAGACTCATTCATACACCAAAATCAATTCTTTATTACTTTGCCTAAACAAAGCAGTAGACATGCAAGGCATCTGTGTTTACTGTAAGGATCAAAACTGAACATATGGATGCTTCTCATATATGTGTGTACTGTATAATAAAGATGACAACTCTACTTGCTCACAAATCTGTGTTATGTAGTCTTAATTTGGAGACAAAGGCTTGACTTCAGTAACAGATTTTAGGATTGCTCTGGAAGTCTAAGCATCTTACCACATTAAAAGTCTCACAGATATGGCTGTGCTGCTTGGGGAGTTAAGCACTGCAGGATAGGTTAAGATGCCAGTCATACAACCAAATTAAGGACTATGATGAGTATTTTCCAGTTCACCTTCTGGAAAAGCTGAAGTAATATGGTTGTGCTTTGGATCCTAAACAAGCCTAACCAGCCTAATAACCACTGAGAGTTACACTACTATATCAGCATTTTAAGGTTACAATATGGAAACATTAACTGGTAGATATCTAACATTTACCTCTGTTGACCTGAGGGCAGCATTAACTCTGACCATAGCTCCTGGTTTTAACAGATTGCTCTGATGCAGCCGCAAGCAGATCAGATCTGTCGCAGCATTGGATGGTGCACAAACCAAAATTCGACTATCAGGTAAAGTATAATGTATCTACATGAAAGAAGATGGACATTAAAAAGGTTATTTAGAGAAGCAGCAATAGCTTAAACATGGCCATTTTATTTCACTGAGTACAGAATCCAGATAAGTTTCAGGTACATGTTGCTGTTGAACATCAATCTTGGCAGTCAAGACTAAGTATTCTGAGTGTACTGGCAGCAGAATTTATTCATGGTTTATCCCATTAATGCATACCTGTGCTTCCTGAATATATTATGCACTACTGGAATCACAAGTTGGATACTGTTCAGTAAAGCTTTAAAGACAAGATGACTTCAAAGTAAGCCATTCAGGAATTCTGTTAAATCCATTATCAAGATCTTTCCTGTCACAGAGCTACAGAAAGTGATCTTAAAAGAATATTCTGAAAACTCTTTGGGGAAAAAAAGCCCCATGATTGTACTGTTGGAATTACTGTTAAGTGTTCTAACATTGAAAAAAATTAGAGAATACTGATTTAACATCCACCATTACCTGTAAAACAGCTTCAACTACAGTTACTGTTTTCCCAGTTCCTGGTGGCCCGAAGAGAACATAAGGTGTTGGACGACATTCACCACTCAGTATCCTTTTCACTGCCAGTTTCTGTTGCTCATTCAGCATAGGATTGAAAAAATTAAGTCTCTCAGTTTCACCAACTGTAATGAAGATAAGCAGGTATTGATTAAATTAAACAGTTTTAATGTATGTAGATTTAAGCATGGTATGAATTGGAATTGCTTTCAATTCTCATTTTTCCTTATGTGGCAACAACTAATGAATTACTCAAATTCTGCTCTCATAAGGCAGCATGTAGAAAACAAGGCATTAGCATTTCAGAAGTCTAACCTTCAGTAAAATTGAAGGCCAGAAAAGGACTACAATTGCATAACCAATAATCTGTAAAGACTCTTATTCAGTAATTTTAGCACTAAGGTCACTTTTTTGTCCTAGAAGAGCAAAATTTCAGTAAGTTTCAGTAACTGGTACTTCAGGGATAGTACCAGTACTAGATGCCCAACAGTAAATCAACTTATTTTCTTAACTCTGTCTGAAATAGCCTAGCTTTAGCTTTCCTCAGCAGAAGCTTACTAATCCTTGGTCAGAAATGTATTCTAGATAATACATTCCAAATTTCTTTAGGCATCCTATTGCTAAAAAATGATAAAAATCACCATTTTGGCAATTAAGTACATTGATATTTAAAGTCACACTTTCCTGAAAAGCACAGGAATGACCTGGGCTTTCTGAGAAGCTTTCTAAACTTTTAGCACCTTTGCCAAAGTAGCTGTCCCTGCTGATGGCAGGGGGGCTTAACTAGATGATCTTCAAAAGGTCTCTTCCAATCCAAACCATTCTATGATTCCATGAACTAAAAACATTCAAGTAATCCACAGAAAACCTTTAATGAAACTTCTTGCTAGTACTGTCCTAGAATTTGTCTTTAAGACAGAGCACGAGGACCTCTATAAAAGGTTTCTTAATCAGCCCTGGTTTACTGAAGTGTTTGCAAACCTGAACTGTCTATACTTGAATATAAAGTATTAAAGTATACCCAAGTGGCCTGTTTGTGCAGCTCCTCTCATCACATCTGTTAAGTTCATCTTCCTTGATGCCATGCATTTTGCCTGATCATTCTGCATTTTTTTAACCTGAAAACAGCAAGTGAAGACAAATGCATTTATAACCTTCATGTGATAGGCAACTATCTTCACTATGACTTCTGAGGTTGGTAGGTGTTGATTTTTCCCATTATCCAGCATTATACCATTAAAGAGAGCATCTCCTGTGAAAGACAAAGAGCAATAGAAGGTAATGCAAGGAATTCCCACTTTAAATTTAAGATTTCTAAAAGTTTGGCTTTTGTTAACATTAAATATGTCACAAATACTTTGCAGGCTCAGATGAGGATGTTGGAAGCAATGGCTGGGCAACTTGTTTCCTTCCACAAAAGCTAACATTTGCACTCCATGCCACTAAGCAAGATGATCTCTCTTTCAGACTGCATCATGGGAGAGAACTGCTTGTAGGGAATGCTGTGTTTGCAAGGTTTTATCCTAATCCAGTGAAGGGATGACTGTTAGAGGTTGATCACTCCTTATACATGACTGAGGTACCATCTAGAGACCTTTGCTGCTTCCCTAGAGCCATGCTGTCATGGAAAGACTGAACAGCTCATCTAGTCCTTCTGACTACTCCCTTTGCTGCTTACCCATATGAGTACTAGTGACATGCTGAATAGATCAAGGGGAGGACTATGTTGCTCCGGGTCACCACAAGGGGTCCAGGTCATGCTCTCCACCAGCTGTCTTGAAAAACAAAGGCCCCAGTAGGAGCAAGCATCTTGCAGATCAATAACTAGGTGTGTTGCTGCTCTCCCCAGCAGAGCTCTGGGTCTATGGTCAGGAGCTCCTTGACTGCACATTATTAATTGCAAAACCAGAGACTTGTCTGAGTTGTCACCACAGGAGGATGGAACAATATTGTCTGGTGGACTGTAACCAACCCCCATCAGAAGGAAGACAATATAAATAAGATTTCTGATAAACAATTGGCACCATTGTCCCAATCACAGGTTGTGCAGCTTCCTGGAGATTTCAGTCATTCACACACCTGTTGCAATTCATCCAGGCAATGAATTCATCAGGAGTTTCAACAAAAGACCTGATTAGCTAAGCTTTAGCTTCTTGATGAATTACATGCAGAAACAAAGACTTCTGAATTCCTTTCTAAGAGAGATTTCTATGTTTCCCCCCATAGAACTTAGCCAGCAGTTAAGACACCTGAGCAAATCTACCTTCTGTCATAAAATTTTTTCCTGCCAAAGTGACAGGATTTAAGGATTTACTTCACAATATCTATGAAAACTAGTGCAAGGCAAATCTGACAATTCCAGTTATAACAGTATAGTTTTTTTTATAAGTACTCCCCATTTGAGATAGAAGTGTTAGCTTAATAGTATCAGTTACCATACTGTTGTATCATCGTATTATCATCAGTATCATAATTGTTGTCTCCAGGCAGCAAACAAAAACTTCTGTCATCAGAAAGCAGCAGAATACAACATTGATTCTTTGATATTCATTATGCAATTCCTTTCTAACAATAGCTGTACATTAGGGATCTGTTAATAATTTGAATAGTATTCAGTGTTTTAAGGAACTTTTACATACCTTGCTTTCCTGCAGGGAACACTGTTCAAGGCCATCATCACCACCACAATACTCAGCAGTAGTCTGGGTCTTGGTAGCTTGTGGTGAGTGTAAGACAAGCTTTTCTGGAAATAACACTTAAGAGGAAAAGTTTAGAGGAGAAAGAGACAGCAAAGAAATTTGAAAGCCACAAGCATTTTACTGACTACATGACTGCTGACACATCAGGTTGCTCTGAGTTGCCAAAACTGAGTTCCTGGAAATAACATACAAGTGGTAAAGACCTGTCAAGTTCATATGGATTGTTCTACTGAACCATAAACCAGGAAATCAGTGCTTTAATAAATTCTGAAGTAACACAAAACACTGCTACTACACTTGCTATTATTTTAACAGTACAATTTCTACAGTTCTCATTAGCTCTAACAGTTCAAGTTACTCCAGAGCCCTCTCTGACAGTTATCAGATGAAATAATTTTGCTGACACTTACTCTAGATTCAGAGAACTGTTTAAAAAAATTACAGAAAACTCCTTTAAGAACAAACTGCAATGCATTCTTCCCAGTATGCCCTGGTGTGAAAGCAATATAAAACACAAGGTTCCCTACAAACTCCTCGAGAGAGCTGAAGTCAGCTGAAGCATACCTTTCTCCCCCAGGTGGGTGGCTTGCTCAACTGCCAAGTGGCATCGCCTGCTAGTAAGCCTGTTACCAGAACACAAAGCAGCAGATTAAAGGAAAAGCTCCCATTTCCATAAACCACAACAGCAAACACCCTACAAGTCTGTTCAGTTTTCCTATGCACCAGTATATAAAATAGGAGTGTTCTAGAAACCCACTTTCTTTTTAATTCAAGAAGCATCCATTGAGAAATATGCTGCAGAAGTGTCAATCGACAGCTTTGCTATGAAGAACATTGACACATACATTCTCTAGCTTGCCAGTGAGACAAAGATGGCCTGATGTCCCAGCCTGAGAACTCTCAAGAAGTTCTTTACAAAGCTGATCTAACAGAGAAGATTAAGCAACTATGTACAGTAGTGAATTCCCATAAAATAAAAAAGTAAAAAACAACAGGTGGTTAACATGAGCAAGTTTCTTTTTGCATAGTCTTGCAGCCATACTGGTGGTGAGGTTGGGGTTTTTTTTTTGGGGAAAAAAAATATCTCAAGGCAAAACAGCTCCCATCATCCCATGCCTCCAACTCACTGCCTGGCATTGGTGCAATCATTTAGAGAGGCTTAAGACAAGAATTCTTCATACACAGCAACTAGAGATGCAGTGTTATGAAATGAATGCAGTGGCAGAAGTGTTTTGAGGGGAAAGATGAAAGAATTGTCAGCATCTGAATAATAAATTTTCCTTCTATCTGTATCCACTGTAACAACCAACTGACAGTCATGTATATGTAAAAGGTCACTTGACTATAGAAATCACTAAATGCAGCTTTTCAACAACTTATACAAATACCTGGAGTGAACAAATTCCACATCCATGGGTTCCAAGTTGTAAGTCTGTTCAAAGTCTGCATTAAATCTAAGAGTAACATCTTCATTATGTATCTGTTACAAAATATGTTTTAAAAAAAGTCACTTCACTCATGAAAATTTGGTACTTTAAACAAAGAAGCATCTCTGAAACAAACTCCCCCATTATCCTCACAAAGAACATCTAGATTTACCTGCTGTCAACATACTACATATCTAGGTAATGAATGCTTTCAAAGCAGGCAAAGATTATAACCTAGCAAAAATAGGGAAGGCAGTCTTAAAAAATAGAATTTATACAAAAATCACCACTCAATGTAGATAAACAGCTAGATAAACAAAAAGCAGCTTCCCAAAGGTCACATTAAACTAGTCTAACTCCCATGAATTGCCAGCTTCCCCTTAGAAACCTGTGGACCACAGTACTCCAAAAGGAGATACACCTTGCTTACCTCAGTAACATAGGCAATATACTCTATTACATGCTCAGAGTAGATCTGGCTTCTCAGTATCACCTTATTACCTAATTGTAAACAAAGTTAAGAGACAACACTGTCAAAAGGAATAGCAAAATTCTCATCACAGCACTTTTATTATTTCCTCTTTCACACTGTTAAAGTGGGATTTTGCAGAATGCACTTGCTGTATCCATGAATACCTGCTCTAAAATGCCCTATGCATGTTTATTACACTTTAAAAGGCACCAAATACTGATGCCATCAGACAACACCTCCTGAAAACAGGATCTTGTACCTTACATTATTTGAGATTTTGAATTCAAATTTTAACTATTTTCCCAGATTTGCTTTTGGTACATCTGCTGTCTTTGAAGTTGTTACTCCTCTGCAGAGGTTTTTTGCTAAAGGCCCCACCAATCTTTGTACCTGAAAAATCCTGAGATACTGGAACACAAACACACATGCAAGGCTGCCTCAGACAGCAGCCACTGTATGCCTCACACTGAGGTGTGAGGTGCAGTGCACCTGTCTAGTAGCTTAGATGAATAAGTTTGTGGAAGACTTCAAGCAAGGAAGGACTGGAGTTTGCATTACACCAAAAATACTGCTCAACATGCTATTGGCTTCACCTCATGTTAATTATTACCTATAACCAGGTGAGGTCTGCCCTCTTCCACTCCTGGCACTTCCAACACCAACAAGTCTCCATTCCTTTTCAAAGTAACCCCACTCATGCTGAAGTCTTTTATTTCCATTTCTGCATGGATCTCTTCCAGCCACAAGAGAGTAGAAAAGTTGGCTTTATAATTATTCAGACTAAGATGCTGAAAAACAGAACAGTGTACATCACTGATGTAACTTCTCCACCAAGATATGCAAGCCACTGTTCTTAACATTATACAAAACAACTCTCAAGACCCACTGCACAGCAACTGGGCTGCCAATTAAGCCACTTAAGTACATGTGGCTAGACTAGACAATATTTTAAACTCCTTCACCAGTCAAAGCAGCATTGCCATAATCCTTGGAGCTCAGATACAATAGCCAGTCAGCTGAAGAGCTGGTTAAACAAGTCTCTCCTTACCACAATTAATTCCAACACTTGAATTCAGGGGCAGTCTATAAACTGAATTCCATGCTCAGCAATCCCAGCAGGCATCAAATCTAAGTACACTGGGCAGAGATAGGTGAAGAGAGAGGCTCATGTCAGTCTTGACACTGGCTGATGATTATGCAACTTATGCCAAACTGACAGAACCTGAACTTTCTCCCTCAGAGCTTAATGCATCTCATTGAAGAGGTATTCAGCAACAGTACAAAGCTCTATCTAAACAATGACTGACAGCACAGAATGCTTTCCCCACTTGGTATCATCTTAAATACAAGGCAAATGAGTAGTGCTTTCTGGAGCAAACTTAGAGCAGTCACTAGAACTAGACAGAACTCAAGGTGGGGTCAAAAATGTTACCATTAATGGCAGGCTTTCAGTATAAAATTATTTCAGCTACTGCAGAGTCTTATTTCCTTTTTGAGAGAGGATCAGTAATCTGCCATCTTAATGCTGTGACCTCAGCCTGTGTGAACTGTTTAGACAGTAAATAATGTAGTTTTTCAAAAACATAAAAGGCCAAGCACCAGGCCCAGTTTAAGTCCTTAAAAAGTTAAGGGGGGAAAAGTTTTGCAGAAGGAATCATTGTAATGTTCTTGTTAGACCTCAGGCTTTGTGTGGTTAGGGGTTTGTTGTTTTTTATGTTGTTTTGTGGGGGGTTTTTTGGCTTTTGTTTGGTTTTTTTTACTTACACTTTTTCTCTACATTAAGGTCAGCTTGAACAATATATTTTTTTTACACTAACCTACATTTCCATACCTCTGCTAGAAGGGGCTGAAAGTTCAGTATGTCTAACTTCTGCTCCACACACTTTCTTAACTCACATGGTATGGTATAATGTGGGAGAAAGCTTGGCAACTTTCTGTGACTACTAGAAGAAAAAACAGACAACATCATTTAGCTTTCTCAAATTCTATGTAAAACCAGCTAACTAACATGCTGCACCATCAAGGCCATACAGCAAAAACCACACACACCAGACCCAAACATTACTTCACAATGACAATTGAAAGTTTGGTGTAGTGGGGCAAAAAGATAAATGTTCCAGGTACAGATCTTTCAAAAACATGTATCTGCTGTTTTAGTGAAAGGATTTTTTACAACTAAGCAAATACTGTAAGTACAATTGAGGCTTATTTGCAAAAGCATTCATTTCTGAATGTAAAATGGGAAACACTTCAGATAGAGATGTCAAAATTACTTGAGGAGTTAAGAAACTAACTCAAAAAAACATTTCCAATTTTCCATCTGTTATCTTAACACAACTGCCACCTGTAGGTTACTATGGAACAGTGGTTATCTTATCACCACATTATCTAGTAGAAAAAGCTTCTGTCTGACAAATTTAGAAAACAATGTAGCAGTTCATTACTAAAACAATCTCTTCTACCAGTAATGTCCACAACTGTCTTATTTACAACATACCTATACAGACTCTCCCAGTTTCACATTTTCTTTGTAAGCATTACAGAACAAATACAGCAACACCAAATAGAGCAGTATTAGGTAAGAATTAGTTTTTGCTCTAATTCACAGTACCTTCTGTATTTAGGGGCAAACACTGTTGTCTTCCTTGGTTGAGGTTCTGGAATAATTTTAGGCTTTCTTGGGGAAAATGGTTCCAGAGGTGCTATTAGTAATTCTTCTTCCTGTGTTACAGTGGCCTCAATGTAGTGTCCAATGGTACCATTGGAAAACTCAAGCAACAGGAGTTCTTTACTGTACCCAGGATTTCTTCAAGTAAGCAGAAGTTAAAGTCTTCAAACCATCATGTACACACTTATCTTCCCTACTCAGAAGTATTTGTTAAAATAAAATTGTAGATTTGATTTCAGTAACATAGGAGAACTACTAGCTTAGGGCAATTCCTCACACTTACTCCCAACCCCAAGTTCAAGCCAGGTATCATAAATCATTTTTAAAACAAACCAAGAGTAAAAACCTCAACCCCCTAATGTCATCAATAGCTTGTGTACAAGAGCAAAATCCCTGCCCTTATCAAACTAGGCATAGAATTAATATTTCTGTCAAAAGGAGTGACTTGGAATTACTGTTACTGTAAAACCTTAGCCAAAGAGTTTCATCAGAGGAAGCACATCCTTCACTCTTTGCAGCAACAATTTTGCTCCACCTTGCTTAAGGCTACTCACAAGCAAACCCTAGCTGTAAACACATCAACATGGATAAAGTAGGAAAGATCCTTTCTTCCTGAGAAACACAGTTTGCATGGAAGATCTTCCCTGCTTTAACAGTGGTGGAGCATTGGAACAGGCTGCCTAGGGAGGTGATGGAGTCTCCATCTCTGGAGACATTCAAAACCTGCCCAGATGCCATCCTGCGCAACATACTCCAGGAGAACCTGCTCTGACAGAGGGGTTGGACTAGATGATATCCAGAGTTCCCTTCCAACCCCTAAGATTCTGTGTAATTTCTTCAGATTGGTTTCCAATCAACTTAAGAGAAAACATAATACACACTATTTGCTCTGAAATCCCTTAATAAACTTATCCCAGCACTACCCAGAGCCCATTTCTCTCCTCAGGACTAACTACATGGTCCAACATGATTACTACATGCCTGAAACAAAAGCATCCCAGAAGGAACCCAGCTTTTCTCTTTGGTAGGAGTACCACTTTTTTCATGCCAACACTACATACTCAGGTTAAAGCTGTAGCCTGGTTTTCTGATACATGAACTTAGTGCAGACAATGAGCTGTCCAGATGTATAGACTATATTTCCAGTCTCTATGGTCAGCAAGCACTTGTTACTCTTATGGTGCAGCCTCCCATGGACTTTTCTGTGGATTGTTCTGCATCATTAAAAGATTTTCAAGCTTTGTGATCTTTTAAAGATCTACAGTCAAATACAAATGGTTCTTTCTACACATGTTATTTCCCCACAAAGGCAGCCCATGCCTGCAGGTTATCTTTCAAACTGCAGCTAAACAATAGTCCTAAGAAAATTTCTACCCCTTGTCTCACTATTTAAAATGGTAACAGAAGTAGTATGAAAGTTAATGCAGTGTTACTTTGATGACTGAAATAATTTGACCTTGTTTTCTGCTGTTCAATTTTTAAATCCTGATCATAAGAATCAATGGATGTAGAGCTACAGCTGGAAGCAACTGAGAAGTACAAGAAAGCAAGCTTTCCAGCAGGAGATCCCTACTTGAATTTTGAAAGGGCTCACACAAAGCTGCTTTTTATTCTTGACTAAATACATTAAATATTTTGTACAGCAAAGTATTAGTTTCTCAAGGTTTTTCTAATCTCTTCAAACAACTGCCTCTATAAATTATACCTTCAAGGAAGAAAGCTTCTTTTTTCTTCTTTTATTTCAGCATACATAGTCTGCATTTAACATGCCAGGACAAGGAAGCTTGAGATCAAGGCATGTAGCAACATGAATATGACATCAAGGTACCAAGACTGGGACAAATTCCCACAAATCCTACATTGGCTCTAGTGCTCATGGAGCAGTGGGTTTGCTGAAAAGAATATAACCAGCTGTAGGCATTATCTTCACTTCACTCTGTTTTAAGAAGTCATCCACTACCTCTGCATTTCTTCTTTTTCTACTGCCATTTTCCTTTGACAAAAATCAGAATCAAGCATTAAAATGCTAACTACTTTCAAGGTCTAATGTAGATTTACACCTAATCCACTGATATGTACAGGCTTACTTTATCCTACACCAGAAAAAAAAAATGGACCCAGAGTAAGTGAATTAAGTCAGTTTTTATGACTTATTTCTATTATATTGGTCAGAACCAAGGGAAAAAAATACTTACACAGCTGTGCATATGATGACTATGACTGTTTTTCCACCTGGTGGTATGACAATTTCTCCAGTAACAGTAACATGCTCTATTGGCTGTTCTACATCTCCCCTTTGCTCATTTTCTCTACCATACACATTGTCATCTTTCTCCAAATAAAAGTTTTCTTCTGTCCTTGATAAATTTGTATCCTGGGAATTAATTCCTTCTGTAGTAAAGATAACATAATAAATTTTGTTACCACTATTGCTAGCATAGGCAGGTCTTCTCCAAAAAACCATACAGAGCTTGTGAGAAGTTAACACCCACCCTCCAAATTTCAAGCATCTCACTATACCTGGCATAACTCCTTCCCTCACAATCTGTGCATTATTCAGTGACTTGTATGTTGCTCCTCCACTGTTACTTGAATTAATTGCAGCTTTTGAGAGGTTTTCTTCATTTATTGGAAAAGATAACAGAGATGCTTCTGGATTGTTCTCACATTTTTGAGGAATATAAAAGCTGAATTGCTCCTCTTTCACCCATCCAGCTAATCTGCAGCTGATTAAGGACTGTGGCACACTCCCTTTATTCCTAGAAGTAGTTATGCAATTAATTACATAATTAAACAAATAGCTAATGTTCTTGGGAAGCTTAATTCTACCTGAGGTCAAATACAACTGTCAGTAGCAGGTTAGTTCACTGTTATTTCATAACCACTGTCAGAAAGAAATTACACTGCTGCTTCTAACTCATCAGGATTAGGTGGTCTGCTAAATGCTCTAATATATCTAGGTCACAAACTGTCACATGAAATATACAGAAAGACTGTGGATAAAAAAAGCTATAGTGACTTAGAATTTATCATTGGGTAACAAACTCTTAGGAAAGAGCATATAGCAACAAATAGAGGGTATACAGGCATGACTTCATTTGAGCATCTGTGCCCAGATGTGGAAAAAAACCCCCAAACCACACAACAAAAAACCCAAAAGAGAAAAGCACCCCAAAACCCCCTCAAGGATACACCAACATAGCTCTTTGCATCCAAGTAAAACAAACAAACAAAACCCCAACAAAACAACCAAACAAAAAAATTAAGAAAAAAATCTGGCCTGCTTTTTATACATGAGTATGCAACAGTCCTCTTGGTCTGAGATTTTAAAGATAACATTCTATCTGCATTTTAAATTAGATACACAAGCAAAAGCATTTACTTTAATCCTCATTTCAGAAAGTATTTTATTAGTATTGAAAAGGGACAAAGGATTGGGAAGTCTCAAAGCACTATCTGCAAGACAGATGCTCAATAAAAAAACTATGTAAAGCCATTAAATTCAGTATGAAGTTCTCTATTTCCATAGTACTTTAGGGTTACTTGAAGACTGAACCACAAGACTCAACTGTAAAAGGCTTCTGTATGAAAGACAGGTTTACAGACTATGGAATGATGGAAAGAAAGCTTTCAGAAAGTCTTACTCTATCCAAATGTTCATTCTTTTTGATTCCCCTTCCTTCAGAGTTCCAAAATCAGTCCTTCTTGATACTTTCAGCCCTCCTTTGTCTCCCATTATGATTTCAGAAGGCTCATCCAGATTGACTCCAGTAGAGTGAGATTGTCTGTAAACAGAATTTTAGCTAGCAATTTTGAAACACAGACTCAGCAAATATCTTGGATTCAGCACAAGTTTAAGAATCACTACACCAAAGCACAGACACAGTACTTATGAAGAAGCAGGCAAAAGGGTTTACTGTTTTCTCAGCTATTTCTATTTCCAAGACAATCAGATTACCACTAATTTAAGCAGCAAATTAAAACCAACAAACCTTTTGTCAGCATAAAACTTTTGATACAAGACTAAAATGATTAAGAAGCTAGCTAATCTTTGCTAAAGAGCTGAATCAAATGGTGACTGAAGCTGGTATGGATCTCTTTGGGAGCTGATTCAAGACAGACTGTAGCTGTTTTCAAGAGCTTGTGAGAGGTAATGACTAGAATAGGAAGTGTTTCAACATCTACCCCAAGCACTTAGGTCTTCTACTTACTGCTATAATCTGAGAGCAGCAAACCAAAGAGGAAATCAGAAAAAAGCTGAAAAACAAGAAGCACCCTTAAAAACTGCTATTGCTCTTACTACTAACAAAAAATGGCTATGAAACCTATGTCCTGCACTCTTTCCTGTCCAAGACAGTGATCAGAGTTCCAACCTCTCAGTGCCTACTACCTGCAGAAATCACTTAAAACGTTGTTTCTATTCCACAATTAAGAAACTATTCAGTTAAAGTGCAATGAAAATAACTTGGAAATACTGTCATAATCTTGCCAATATTTACACACCTTAAGTATTACTTAGTTATCTAATATAGCCAGGTAGAAAATGAATGCAGCTGTTCTTTATTAGCTACACCAATTAACTTGCAAAGCCCACCAGATGTCTGTCATTGCAGCTTAAGCTGACTTCTTTTGATATGGTAGGAAATACACCAAAACTGAGAAATTAGCCCTAAGGTCTGCTTTCAGCAGTAATTATCTGCATAAAATCCACAATTAAATAGGCCCAGCTGAAAAAAACCACATGAATTGTACTTCTGTAATGTAAACACTTCAAGCTTCATCTAGGTACAGTTTCAATCTATTATATCTTATCTCCAGTGAAAACAGTTTATTCCATTCCTCATAGTTCCCTTGAACATATATGTACTGCCCTTTACTATTTCCTAGAGATTGCCAAGTGTCCTTTTTGCTCTCCTTTGCATTTTCCAATTGGTTGACAACTTAGTTTTGGGCTGCAAGACCTTGTTAGTACTGAGTGTCCTGTGAAATAAAAACATACAGCCCAAATGTAAATAAACAGGAAAATAATCTGTAAAATATGTCACTCTCAGTGCTTAAAACCCACAAATCAAACTCTGGATTTGTGCTGCATAACTGCTACTAACTAGTTGTTGCCCATTCTGTGTTTGTGTAGTTGATTATTTCAGAAAAAATTCTGCTTCTTCTCTATGCTGATCATCTGCTTTTTTCAAGCTTTTCTGCAATCTGTCCAGATCCCCCTGACATCACATATGCCATCTAAAGTGCCTGCAGAACCTCTCAGTTTGATACCTGCAAGCCAAATGAATCTCTATTATTCTGATCAGTATACTATTCCATTTATAACAGGTACCTGAAGAAGCAATTCAACTTGAGCAAAATGGATTAAAGAAACATCCATCTTACATCAGTTTTGCAGAGAATGTGAAGTCCTCACTAGAAGAGCATAGATTAAATACAAGGTAAGAGCATGAGCTTGGCATTTTTCTAAGAAAAACAGGTAAAATGCCTTCCTTGCTTGGTAACAGCCCTGAGCTCAGCTGCTACTACTTTTGCTCCTCTAGTAAGCACAGATGTCCCCACTGTCTAGAAAGGAAGGAAAGGCAATAGCCACATCATATCACACTCTGATCTTCCCAATGACCTGCCATGCCTGGTCACACCTTCTGGTCAACTAGTGAAGAATTCACAGCATTTCTTGCTTAATAGATGCAACGAAATTTAAGCTGCACAATTACAATTCATCTCTAGTTATCAAGCAGAAAGAGAATCTAAGAACAAATATTACCCATCCTGGCTGACTGGCACCAAGCAGACAGCTCTCCAAATATAAGATGATTGACTGCTCTCCACCACAATTGTGTTCACTAGATCATCTCTACTAGGTGAATACCCATCAGGAAGGCTCAATGAATCCAAAGTGAAAAATATCCTCTCATCCACTGTACCACTCCTTCCACAGATGCTGGAAATGCGAACCTGTAACAGTTGGTTATTCAGTATTACTTGGTATCATCTGCTTAAGCTAACATGCATACTACCACTGCAACAGTCATTCTACCAAATATCTACCAATATTAGCAACTTAAAACCACCTTCAAAAACTCCACTTCACACAAGATTCCTCTTGCTAAAAACGTGCAGAACATTTACCTTGTCTACTCGCTTATATCTCAAAGGCTTTACATCAACTGCTTCACTGCTCCATGTTGTCTGGTTAATAAAATACCTTGCTTGCACACAGTCACCTTCCCAAGGTTTGAAACCTATGTGAAACAGAACATTTCTCCAGTTTAATTGCTACTGATGACGTTTGCATTATTCTTCCAGAGAACTAGTTTAAGTTAAATAAAATGATCAGTCAGAACAATGCATTTTTCAGCTTCACTGAGTTCAAACTTCTCTTTGCAGTTCTTCCCCCAGTAGGTTAAGAAAAACAATATAAGAGATAGAAGTGGAAAAATGCATTTTTTTTGCCAGTAACTTATGCTTAGATGACTGCAAGTTATGCTTAGTGAGAATGAACAGATTTGGTTCAACCAAATCCCTATGCTTGTTTCACTACATACACTCTATTAGAACTTATTTGGGATGCTAACAGCAAGTTTATCAGAAGGCATTTCTATTGCACATCCAAAAATAATAAGAGAAACCAAGCAACCCTCTACATACCTTCACAAACATCTTCCATTGCAAAGAAAGTATTCTGATTTATATAGCCACCATCCTTACAGAGAGAGGTAATACTGCCAATTAATATTTTCATATTTACTTCAGAACCATCACAAGTAGGACCAGAGTCATCCCATGTATTCTGGACAGCAGCTACCTATTAATACAAAAAACCCCCAGACATTCAAACAGCTATTATATGTTAAACTTATGTTACTACAACAAACATGAGAATTTCAATTGCTTATGAAAGTCAAGCTACTTACTAGGCAATGCTATACTCATTGTAGCTGTTCATTTCTGTATACAAAAAATAAGGAGTAAACAGTAAGTAACTTCTCTTTTAAGAAGTATGCTGTATGCTGCAACACTGACAACTATAATTACATGTTCATCAGTCAAATCTTTTTCATGCTTCCCTTGGTTGGGGTTTACAGAAGATTTTTCTTCATATTGACTGCACATGAGGAACTAGAACATCACTACTTCAGAAAGCAAAAAATGTTTAAGATGCTATTCATAAACACTATATTGTATTTCAGACTGCACCTCAGTCATTCTTTAGTAATTTGAATTAAAAACCTAAAGAGCTGCTTCTTACAAACTCTCCAGATCACCACCTCAAATGTAAGTTTAATTGCTTAAACAGCCCTCTGGAAAACACAAGCTACAAGCTATTGATGGATACAAACCATCTTTTCCCCCTAGCAATGTTGGGGCAATAATACAGCATCTCTGCTCTTCATTACTAGAATTCCTAGAGCTGCCAGTTCTCTTCCTTGCCCCCAAGTGTTCACCACCACCATTGTGCAGAAAGAGTAAACTTCAAGTCTGTTTTTATCTTCTTATCCATTCATGTAACTATAACATGAAATTCACTGAGCTCAAAAAAGCTAATACACACATTTGAACTAGGTATGATTAAAACAAATTTTGATGCAATTATCTCAACCAATAGTTTCATATTGATTACATCTAAATCTATATTTAGATAATCAGTATTAAAGGAACAGTATTTAAAAAACCCCAGAACAACTTATTCCCCACTAGCTGAAGGGCTGGTAGCTCCTTCTATTTCACAATATTTAGGAGGCTAAGCTATAGTGACTTAAGAAAGAGGTCTGAAGGGATTTACAGAGAAAGTGAGACTACTGTTTATTTTCACCTCTTACCCTGATGGCCTTCAAGCCACCTGATGTTTTATCCTTTTCAACAGTGGCAATAACTTCCTGTCCAACAGTCAGCAACATATTTTTTGTAACAGCATCCTTTGTGAAGATTATCATGTCATCTATCATCCCATAATCGTGGCAAAATCTTGTCACCAATCCTTGTACAGTTTTTAATTCTTTATCATCTGCATCCAGAGGAAAAGTGTTGACAAAAACAAATCTCTTGTTTAGAGAACTATGCAACAAGTAATGAATGCTAATAAAAGTGCTCCCTCTTCTATCAAAAAGTCATTCTCTTGTTCAACTAAAAACATCAACTGTTGCCAAATAGTTTCACATTTAAGTCAAAGTTTTATGGCAAATTATGGTTTCACTCAATTACAGAAGCAAGTTAAGCACCAACTACATTGGAAAAATAACATTTAGGCTGCATAAAAAACCACAGAATATCTCAAGCTGGAAAGGACCCATATGGATCAAGTCAACTCCCTGCTCTTCCCAGGGCTACCTAAAACTAAAACATATGACTTAATTAAGAGTCACCCAGACACTCCTGTGACTTGCTGTTATGGCTACTTCCCTGGAGAAGTGATCACTCTCTAGTAAAGAGCCTTTTTCTTAATGTCCAATCCAAACTTCCCTTGATCCCATCCAGCCCCATACACCTGTTTATGTCTAACTGGTGTAGCAGGTCACTGATCATTTCCTCTTGGATTATAGAGGCTTCATTCTGCTCCTCATCCCTGTTGTCCTGCTCGGAGGGCTAGGCACTCAGAAAACAACTGGTCTTACTACTGAAGACTGAGACGAAGAAGGCATTAAGCACCTCAGCTGCTTCCTCATCCTTGATCACTACATTTCCCTCCCCCTTCCAATAAAGGACAGAGATTCTTCTCAGCCTCCTTTTGCTGTTCATGTAGTTATAGAAATATTTTTTTATTGTCTTTTACAGCAGAAGCCAGATTAAGTCCTAGTTGGCCTTTGGTCCTTCTAACTTTCATCCTGCATATCCTCACAACATCCTTGTAGCCCTCTGCATAGCCTGCCCCTTCTTCCAAAAGTCACAAGCTCTCCTTCATGAAGTTGTAGACAAAGTCCTCTGTTCAGCCAGACCAGAATTAACCCATTCCAGGTGTAGAATCCAGTACTTGAAAACACGTATATGAAATACACATATATTTAATTACCTTGAAGAATTTGAGTTTAAAAAATACCTGCAAGCCAAACCACTTTTGCCAAAAACTCTGGGCCAATAACTATGTTCAAGATTTTTAACAGTAAAAAGAAGTTCTCAGCAAAACAATCCAATGTATTTTTTTATCTTGAAGAAAGCAGGAAAAGTAAACAAGCTACAAAAATTAAGTCTTCAAGGCTGCTTATATAACATTATAGGTAACACAAACCCTAAGACATTTCCTACTCAGGAAATACAGCAAAATAGTACTGCAAGACACCCTCCCACACGCTCTGTAGTTAAAAAGCTATCTTTTCCCAACTTTTTTCCTTAAGAAAACAGCTCTTCACTCAGCCCACTCCCACGGAACCTGAGACCACCTCTGCCGTCAAGGCTCCCTGCACCTGGCACCACAAACCCACACCGGGCCCTAGAACTCTTACCTGAGACCGCCCACCTCTCACCTTCTCCCTCCTCGTCATCTGCACGTCTCCAAAAGTAGGAAAGCACCTTAGAAAAGAAACGCAGCATACCGGAACTCTCAAAAATAACCTCTTCAACAAAAACCATCCAACTCCTGACGCCCCCTCGGGGCTCTCTCTCTTACGGCCTCGCCGTGAGTCCCCGCGACGCCTCCAGCCAACCGCGCTTCCGGCTCCTGGTCACGTGACAGAGCCCGTGCCGCGTGTTGACAGGCGGGCGGGAGAGCGCGGCAGCTTTGATTTGTACGGTCCTGGGGGGAGTCGTTCTCTGTCCTGTATGAGGCGCCTCGTGCACCCCGCGGGCCGTGTTTTTTTCCACCATCGGCTACCTCTTCCTTTTTTTCGGGGTAGGTGCGTGGGCCGTGCTGCTCTATGCGTGAGTTGGCGCGTTCCCGCACCGCCGTGGGAAGATGGCCTTCTAAGATGTCTTTGTCTTTGGCTCCAAGGGGGTAATGTCTGCGGAGCTGGGAAGAAGTGAGGGGTTGTCACCCGTGCGGCTCTAGTAGTGTTGCACTGGCTCCTCGGCGCAGACGGCACATGGCCCTCTGCTGTTGGCGCCGTGTATTGCGAGCAGGACGAATGGTCGCAGGGCTTCCCTCAGTTGGCATGCGGAGGGAAAGGGAGTGGAGGAGCGTTAAGGGTGGTGCTGCGCGTGGTTAGCAGAAAAAACTTCACGCTGAGGGGTGCGTACAGGCCTTTTGGCTGGAGGTGCTGTCTGCAACCGTGGTTATGGTGGGTGACTGGCTTTCTGTGAGCGAGGGGGCATGACCAGGCAAAGCCCACAGGGGTAGGCTGCCTGCTGTCTTACCTGGGCTGAGGGCACTCCGTGCCCTTGTGTGGCACTGGGAATCAGTCTGACACAAGAGTCTGTCCAGTGTGGTAAAATGGAGTGTGGGCGAGTATGCACGTGGGAACGGGGTTGCTATCGTCTCACTATCTGCTAGTTTCAAACTGATAGAATAAGCTCTCGAACTTAATAAACTTGGTTAACAAAGAAAAAAAGTGCTGTCTGTCTTAATAGCATTAATTAGGACCTGCTGTGACTCTAGAGGAAACAAAAATTTACTAATTGTTGCTTACCATTTTAATAGTTGATATTTCTACCAGCTCTTTTCACACGTTGCACTTTAAATATCTTGTATAAGCCCTTCTAAAATGTTGTTTAACAAACAGTGTTTCACAAAGCATAGTTTTGGAGTTGATCAGTTCAGCATTCCAGTAATTCCATGGGAACTGCCATCTAAGATTGTTAGAGCTGAAGAAATTCTGATTTCCAGTAACTACACACAGGTTCCAGTGTCTTTCTGTGAAGGAACTGAGGTGATGCTATTTGGGAAAGAAATTTGTATGAGTACCTGTAGTCAGTGATAGCTGAGGGAGTGACAGCCTCCACTTTTGGATACATTTATTTAAAGCACTTTACAATTCTTCACTGAGATTCCTGTGGAGTGCTGGCAGAGGAGTGTTGGTTGGCCAAAATATCACAGGTGAAGGAAGTGGTTTTCTGGAGAAGAAGAATAGTTGACTACACATGCATAAATACCTGTCTGAAGAGCCTGTAAGTTTATACTAGCCTTCAGGCTGTGCTTCTTGGGAATCTTATTGTGAGAAAAGACCAGGATTCAGATTAGGTGGCTTTCAGAATGCTAATGTTATGTGTTTATGACCTCCATAAAACTGGAAATACTTTGTATTTTAATAGTATAAGATGGATGGTATATATATTGATCAGACCTGTTTAAACTCTCCAGATGATGACTTGCGTGGAGGGCTAAAGCCAAAGAAGGTTGTATTATCCTTGGGGAGCAAGACATCCCTTTAAGCCATTTGGCCAGCATTTTGCTGTTGGTTTAGTACATGCTCCAAGACATGAGGTGGGAACAGGGTTTCAGGAATTGGCTCCAAAGAAACAAAATGCTTCAGAGAGCTGAAAATGCAGAACAAGGAATACAAATAATGAGCTAAAATAGTGGAATTAAATATTTTATGGTGGAAAAATGCATAGTGTAGCTCAAAAAACATACAAGAAAAAGGAAGGGTTTTGGTCAGCATGATGAACATGACTTTCACCAGAGCTTCAGGTGCTGTGTATTTGTGCATTTAGATTTAGGAACATTTAAGGTGTGAGCCTGGGTTCAGTGCTAGGGAAACTAATCCAGGACAAAATACTTTTTTTTTTTTATTAATTACTGATACATAAATAGGTCTATGACAAGCTTGTGCACCTTTATCATGTTGTACTTTAGCAGATCAGTTATAATTCTCAGTCTGTTATCTTTTGTGATATGCTTGTGTGCCACAGCCCTGGCAAATGACCTGATATCTACTACAGCTGCTTCAAGGCAGGCTGGGCTTGTTCAGTGGTCATTTTGGTGGTGGAAGTAAGTAGTTCTTCATAGCCTTTTATGATTTTTATCTGGTTGTATCCTTTGACATCTTTTGACCTAATTTAGAGCAAAGCCACTTAATTTGTAAATCCATTTCAGAAGCCTATAATATTTCCTGCAGTCTTTCTGTGGGTTTCCTACACGTTCTTTGGAATCAGGGGGATTCTCTTCCTATACCTTTGTGCCTTACCTTACCTGGCATTATGAGATCTTGGCCTGTGACTTGGACTCTGGCTACCAGATCTTAACTTGTGGTTGTGCATAAACAAAAATGACCCAAGAGTTTTTATGGAATCAGGAATGTGAATTGAGGGGATCCTAAAATAAGTGCCCTAGAAAGTTTTTAGAGTAGAAACTGAACTATGAAGTTTGTGGGTTTTGTTGGCATTGATGCCAAATGCAGTGGATACAGTAATTGTGTGGTGAGCTTCTGAAGTGCAAAAAGGAAAGTGACAAATACCAAGAAGTGCACTGAAAGGGCGCAGAAAGAATTTCACCAGAGCAAGTGAAAATACTATAGTGTCACAATTAAGAGCTTTCAGGTACAATGCTGGCTGAAGCACTTTTTAATTGTGAATGAAAATGTGTAGGGTTTGAGCCCTGCTCTGTTCAGTGGCATAGGACTTAATAAATTCTTTTTATTCAGAAAGATTAGATCAACTAAATACCTGAACATCTCAGCAATTTTTTTTGGTGGGTGGGGTGAAGCTGATCTCCTTACATTGTTCAAAAGGGCTAAAATCCTGGTTTATATTTGTGGCAATTGGGGTTAGAGCAAACCAGCACCTAGCATTCACTGAAAATGATGTGCAGGGTTACCCATTTTCCATTAAAGCAAAGCCTTTGAAACATTACAGATAATGGATATATTTGCATAGCATTTCTTCCATGAACAGAGGAGCTTAATTACATAAGACAGTTTTGCTTGGCTACACAGTCTCTTTCCCCACTCCCCCTTTTCTAACAGTTTACAGCTGTCTCTAGTGCTGTGTGTAGTGTATTAGTTCCCATGTTCATGTAACATTTTAATATTCTTCCAGTATTGGCTGACATTATGGGAAGAGCAAAATCTCCAGTCTGTACCAATTGAGAAGTAGTGTTGTTCTGAAGTTTTTCTAGCATACTTTAAAGGTGATGCCCTTCAGAGTACTGAAGATTTAATTGTGTCTTAGTTACAAGAGTGTTTAGAGTTTGGACAAAAGACCCTGTCATTGCTGTAGCTGTCAAGGTGCCAACATCTTCAAGATAAAAGCATTCTTTTTTTCTCCATTGCCTAACAAGCAGGAGGACTGGATCCAATGTACGCTGGCCATTGCATGTCACTGCTGCCTGCTCGGTTTAAAATACGTCGTTTAGTTATGGTGTTCTCTAAGTCTTGAATGTCAGCATGATTGAGTTGTGCAGGGTTTATCATAACACTACAGAACTAAGGCTGATAGAAAGGAGTTCTACAGTGAAGAGAATATTCTTGATAGATTTCCAACCTCTAACTTTATAAGCTCCTGACTTTTTGTGATACTTGAAATCGATCTGTTGTTTATTCTAGAACAGTGTATTGGAAGCAATTTTTGCTTTTTTGAAACAAGAACTAGATTGTTGGATATTGTTATCACTGGCTGTTACAATAACTGGAACTGGTAAACTGTGAGGAAGGTTTTATTTAAGATGCCAACTAAGGGTACTACTCATATGAAAAAGAGACTTGAAACTTTTTTAATTTGTTGGTCTGATTTGGAAGCAGCCCTATGAGAATGTAGTACAGTCATTTTCTAGTGTGTTCTGTTAATTAAAATTCAGGAGGCATTTTCCTGTTCCCTGGCTTAGCTGAAGTTTTTGCTGTGCTTTTGTTCCCTATCTGAATAGATGTTGTTGGAAGCCAAAGTGTAAGGGAGAACTTTTCAAAGACAGCATGACTCACTGAACGGTGAGAGTATCCCAAAGTGTACAGGCAGCTGTGTGCACGAGAGGCTTTTAAACTGACAGCTAACTTTTCAGTGGAAGGTAAGCAGGAAGGTTTTTAATGGTTGAAAAATCTGCAGTAACTTCATATAAGATACTCCTCAAGGTATTTGAACAGATTGGCAAGCAGTGAGGGGAACAAAAAGGGGCTAAGTGAACAATAGAAATTATTAATATTAGGTAAATCAGAAACAGTTTACTGTAGCTGGATTATTGTATGTAAGTTCATTTGACTCTTAGTGAAGTCTGTCATTTTAGATACCTGTAAGAAATGTTAAAATCAAATGGAAGTTAATATCCAAAAATGTTTAAATGCCTTTTCTGCCCTACAGTTAAAAAAAAAAAAAAAAAAGCTTTGATTATAGAGTTACTGGCAAACTAAATGCCTTCAAAAATGATTCTTAAATCTTGAAATAAGTCTATTGAGGTATGGTAAATACACAAACTTGCATTTTGTTGGTATTTATACTGTGATTATGAACTATGGCTATAGGATGCAACTGTTGTATGCAAGTACATTTCTAGTGATAGCTTTTATTTTGTCTGAAATGGACAAAGACCTGCTTAAGCACTGATCTGAGTGTGTTAAGGACCTAAGTTATATTTTTGGTCTGTCTTCATCATGTGCATTTCCATTATTATCATTTAATTGCCTTTGTGGAGTGTTATGACCAGAGAAGAAGGTTACAGAGAAGAATTTAGCTATGACAGAATGCCAACTTTGGAGCGGGGAAAACAAGAGAATGGAAACTATATACCAGATATCAAATCCAGTGACCTTCAGCTGTCAAAGAGGCTACATCCTTGCTTTAGTTACAGAACATGGATCTTTTCTTTCCTGATGGGAGTAAGTACTTTAAATGATACAAACTTTAAGAATGGGATGAGGTCTTGGTGCCCAGTAATCTGTTCTGTTTCACATCATTTGAGGACTCGGAATTCTATCACTTAATATTGAATATAACTGTTTGTACAGAAAGGAACATATTTAGCAGATAAGGAATGCAACACTTCATTGACTAATAGGATTCTTTGGATAATTCTGCACTCATCAGAGATGCTATTTGAAGGCTGATTTTTGCATTTAATATTAATCATATAGCATAAACAGAGAGCAAGTATGGTAGTGGTAAACATCAACCTATATTTATGTATATGCAGTGCTGTTTGGTAAAGGATGTAAAGTATCCTGATCATGTGGATTCTTTTAACATATTTGTGAATGTTTAAAGTACTTTACTTGCCATGATAGCATTTTGGCATTAAAAATATATGGCACTTAAGTGCCACATTTATCTTTCAGGGTTCAATAGTCATGTAGTTACTTGGTAGAATCTTCATGTAGTGAGGTATATACTTGTGTTGTTACATGAATGTCAGAGTGATCTGAGTTTCTGGCTCATTGCTGAAATAATAGGACATGTACATTATATGCTACTTCATGTTCTGAGCCAAGTTAAAGATCATGATAGCAATTAGAATTTAATCTTTTTCTGTCAGCTCATGTATTTTGAAGAGTAATTTTTATTACGAGCTAAAAATGTAATTTTTATTAAGAGCTACTATGGTAATCATAGAATCATAGAATGGCTCAGGTTGGAAGGGACCTTAAAGATCATCTAGTTCCAATCCCCCTGCCATGGGCAGGGAATTTTCTCTGTAATGAGAGACAGTACGGTAATGGATTGATATTGCAGAGTGAATAGAAATATTGTTTTATTTTTATAGAAGGAGCTGAACATTTTTTCCTTTCTGACAATCTGCAAAGTTTGGATTTCATTCAGATGTGCTGTTATATAAAAAGAGGCCAAAAGAAGAGCTGGCTCTCTTTGCATTGAGCTTTCTCAAACTTAATTAAAGACAGCTGTCCTTTTTGACAATTAGATTTTTCCTTTTTAGTGTATTGGTCTTGAATAATTGGAAATGCTAATGTTCAGTGACCATTTGCTAGTCATATTATCCAAAAGCATGTATGTTATGGATAAATGCAAGTGCAATTTCATTAATAAACTAATCCAATAAAGTCCAAATTGATTTTTCTCTCAAGTATTACAGTGATTAATCTTTCTCAAATCTTCTAGAAGACAGTGTCCAGAAATGAAAGCCTGTATGCTGAGCAATAGAAGAGAGCTGTCTGCTTCAGGAAGCAGCTGCAACCTGTAAAGTGACATCAAAGTGACTGCTAGTATAGGCTGTTCTTGTGCAGGAGAGCAGTTCCAGGTGCTTGAAGCACAATTCCAAGTTGTGTTCTCCAAATACTGTTCTTCCAGTCTGCCAGAATTCTCTATATGCTTGTATACACACATACACTATCCTTATGGTCTGTAATTTTTTTGACAAGGACTTTTTAAAGACCCCCATAATATTGTAACATGAAAAAAAAAATGCCCAAATAAGACAAGAGCCATTCTGTCTCATCTTCCCCAGCCCCTTCCAAGAAATGCCTGCTCAGAGGAATGACAAGCAAAAAGCAAACATTTTAGTGGAATGCACCTAATAATTTATTGCCAAGAGTGTGACTGACAATTATGAAAGAAACAAAATAGTGAGGGAAAAGGAAGAGTTGCACCTTTATGGATGTACCACTGAACTGAAGCAGGAAGGCAGTTTGGAGGGAGGCAGGAATATAGGTGGAAGAATCTTCATCAGTGTATCCTAATACTTTCATTACTGTGTTCTTGTTGGTAATTGCCCAGCTGTCCCTTTGTGTAATGAATGTTGGTGGAACCAAGCAGGTAGAGGCTTAGTTGAGGTATCTGGAACATTTTTATCATTGAACACTGTAATTAATTGCCTTTTGAGCATTTTTTTTAGCTGTTTGCCAAGTCAGGACACAGTGCTTGATTCAAATATCTTCTTTATAACTCAGTGTGTTTTGATACTTGTCTTCAAAGTTATTCACACAAAGACTGCATTATTAAATGTTCATCCATAGCTTAATTTGCAGGGAGTTACTGATTTCTCTCAGACTAGTTGCTTTTTGAAAAAATAGTTCTAATAATATAAATTTATCTTGCTTGTTGCTTTACAGACTTGCCTCCTTATTACTTCTGGATTTTCACTGTATCTGGGAAATATTTTTCCATCTGAAATGGATTATTTACGTTGTGCAGCAGGTTCAGTAAGCATTCTTGATTATTTGCTGTGGCTGTTTGACAGCAAAATCAGTAGTAAAGAATTTTTGTGGATTGTTTGTCTTTTATGCTGTTTGTCTTTTTACTTCTAACTTCCTTCATGCAAGATTTGATTCTGTTTAAGAGTTCATTAAATGGGTTTTCATCCCAAGGTTAAGGGAATAAATTGTCATAAAAACAACTGGTTTGTGCTACGATTTTTGTTAACCAGCTCACTACTGGCATGCAGTAGTTATCTGTAAGTGAATATTATTAGTAGTAAAATAAGCATTGGAGATGTCTGACAGTTTCCATAGTCCAGTATTTTTTGCTGTATTTTAGGGACTCATTTTTTTATTGTATGCTATATGCTTAATCTACACTTTAGATCTATGTGGATAAGGTGAGTGATGTACTTGCTTTGTTCATGGTGGAGCTCTGTTCTCTCATGGTTGGGTTTGCAACTGGACTTGCAGATTCAAGTTATGTGCAAGAATAGTGCTTTACTTGAAACAAATAAGTCCCAGGAGTTGCTCTGTGAATGAGTTGTCAATGTTTCTCCTGGAGTTGTTGAATAATGTTGAAACAGTTTTTGTAGTTAATTATCTTTGCTGATGTGTTATTCTCTGCCACCTTAGTGTTCATTACTGAGATATCTCTTTTCTGCCTCAAGTCTTGTGTCTTTGAACTTTGAGAATTTCCAAAGGTCTGGTAGGTGCAGAAGGTTATCAGATTGGGTTTGAATGGCTTGCTGTGGGTAAAGATGTGTACATTTGGATATCTGTATGTGAGCAAGGTGTTGCAGCTCCTTCTACAGATAATGGAGTCAGTGTAGTTGGAAGAAGCTAGAGAGCTGTATAGCCAACTGACAGCTAAGTGTCTAGTTTAGCATGAGCTGAGTTTAACCATCTTGAATAGTAATAGAATTTAGTTGCCTAAACATAGTTATGTAGTGTTCTAGGGTGTCCAGGACTTAAAAGAATGCTTTAATTATGTTAAACACAGGTCATTTAAATGTCAAGGAAGTGCTGCCAAGGATTTTAAATGTCCATAATAAATCTGGTTGTAGTGGTTCCATTGTTAGGCCATTAGTGTTCAGATGTGTGAAAAGATAATTAGGAAAGAAATGCAGCATTTGTTACATGATTCATTATTTAATACAAACATTTTTAATAATTTTAGTTGAATATTTTTTAGTTTACTTGCTAGTGTGTTGTAACATTTGTGTTAAGTAGAGTTGGATCTGTAATAATACAGTATCTGTTGTGGTGGAGAAAAGCTAAGGGATAGAGAAATTACTTGGTGAATCTTTTCACTTATGCATGGCTTCTCCATTTAGCTCTACTCTTAAGTATAGAAATACAGATCTTGTGGAGATCCCAGGCACAATTCTTAAAATGTAAGACTGGTTTTTACAAAGTTCTTCAGGACTGTGTTGAGACTAGCCAAATTTTAGCTTACACAACCATGACTTTGTCTGTTTAAAAGAATGTGGAGGCCCAGCTTCAGGGTAGTAGTGTTTTTCTTCTGCTCAAGGATCTCAGGCTTTCCAGAGTTAATTTAAACTAATAAAGACATGAAATGTCTCATGAAAGCCTTTGTCTTTTCTTTACTCATCACATTGTGCTGAGTAGCTACCCAAAACTGAGAGATGTGGAAGGCATATTTAAACCTCTTGTAACTGTAATTAATGAGCTGTAATTAATGAGTAATCAACTGTAATTAATGAGCTCAGACAAAAGTGACAGGCCTTCCTCAGAGTTTCTGGTCTTCTGTTTTTCTAAGTTAACTGAAATATGGATTCAGATTAAATAAAATACATGTAAAGAAAGAGACATAAAGTTCTTTGTGCAGAATATCCCACTAGTCTTCTCTTTTAATTTTCCCAGTGCATTCCTTCAGCAGTTGTGAGCTTTGCTATAGCAAGGAATAAAATTAATGTGGTAAGTATAAGATTTTATTGGCTTTGTATGTTTTTTTTCTTTTTTTCCTGTGGTTAAAATAAGAGAAACTCACTTTGAAACTGTTTTTCAGATACCAAATTTTCAGATTCTGTTTGTCTCTACATTTGCTGTTACAACAACGTGTTTAGTTTGGTTTGGATGCAAACTTGTCCTCAATCCATCAGCTATAAATGTAAGTTGCTAAAAGAATTTCAAATTAATGCTACATTTACCTTTGCTTGCATGAAAGGAAGGTGAAGTGAGTGGAGATCACATGTAATTGCATTGTTGTAATAACCCAGCTCTCCTACTTAGTCTGTGAGGACATCATCCATCAGTAACTTTTCTGAGTAAGACAAGACTGGAAAATTGCTGTTGGAGGTGAAAACTTCTGTGGCTGAAAGATGTGTGGTACAGCTAACTTAGAGGAGAGGAATATAGAAATCACTTTCCTGTCTTCCTGTATTCAAAGTTCAGAAACATGAATTAGATCTTCAAATGTGATCCAGTTTTGGTTTTTGCTGACTGTAGCAAGTTTTGTTTTGGTTTTTTTTTCCTTAAAGAGCAGAGTCAGAGGAGAAAATTAAATTAGTAGCTCATCTATAGATGAGCCAGTTTTCAGGGTTGAATTATACTAAAGTGAGAAGGTGTCCAAAATAGTCCTACTTCTAGGACACTTCATCATCAGATTAAGTATAATCTTTTCCTATATTTCCTTAATTGATAGTTTTGTTTGTGAGACCACCAGAAAAGAAAGTTCTGGTTAAGATTTTTAATGTAAATCATCAACAAAGAGAATTGTAGCAGTTGCTTCGTTTGAAGCACATATTTCATGCTGGGAAAAGTCCACTGGATTTGGGTTTAACCTTTTAACATCTATCTTGGGTAGTCTGAGACACAGTAGAACTATAGGGTGGTTTGGGGTTTTTTTGCTCTAGTAAAATAGTAGTAATCAATGCAGCTACATCATACATTTTGTATGAAGGTTAATGGCTGCTCTCATGCGCTACTGTTCAGTTCTTCTCCCACTGTCATAGCTGCTATTGTGATACTAACTGCTCCACAGTAATAATGGCTCACTGCAATATAGCAGTTCAGAATTAGTGTTGCTAACAAAATACTTTTCTAACAGAAACTTAGCATGGAGGTAGTTTGAAGTTACCTAAGGTATTTATGCTATTTTAGTAACATCTGGTTAGCTCCAGATTTCACAGATGCTGAACTTTTAAATTACCTCTGTTTACTTCCCCTTAGACAGTGCAGTGTATTAGGCCAATACTTACAAACCAGCTTTTTAAATTGGGTAGCTAAGCCTAACTTCATGGTTCTGTGAAGTACACTTGACTGCAATCACTTGGAGCTGTGGAAGCTTAGCTATCTGGACAGTCAGATCACTTGAATTCAAGCAGTACTGGCTTTAGACTGCTTTTGAGGGGACAGCACCATGGCCCCCTGAGTTCTGTGTGCATCTTAGGGCAGTTTACACCAGTCAGTTCTTTGCACAGCCTTTGCTAGCTTTTTGCTAGTATAGCAGTTCCCTCCCTCAAGTGTCTTATGCTGTTGAGGCTGAATGAATTCTATTAAAGACATGGAGGTACTGCTTTTTCATTTTCCCTTCCTTTCTTGATAGAATGTTCAAATATTAGAAACCAGTCCAAGTATTCTGAGAGAAAACAACAGAAGTGTGGCTGGAGACTGCCAGACCTTTTGCATTCCCTTGCCCTGGTAGAAAGGATCTCAGTGCTGCTGAAACCGCAGAGGGCTGTCTGCCCAGGGAAGGTGGCCCCGAGGGACTCATTTTGCCATCACACTAAATAGTTTTGTCATGAGCCCCAGTGTGACAGAGTCAATTTTACTTATGGTCTTGAGAAGCTTTCAACTGACCCTGTGTCTAAAAGCTTAGATTTAGTTGCATACTTCTGAAGAGAGTAGTTTTTAAATTGCATAAAGTTTTGCATTTTCTGTTATTAAATATTAACAGCTTTTGTGTTTGTAAGGCAGATTAAACCATTTGAAAAAAGAGATATTAGACTAGAAGAGTATAAGTGACAGACACTGAATTTATAACAAGGCAGATTCTCTCTTTGCCAAATGTTATCTGCAATAAATCCACAAGACATCCTTATGTGTGATTTTAATTCTTTTTGCTTGCCTATTGCATGCTCATACTATATTGTGGATGACCTGAAGAAAGGTAAGTCAGGGTAACTGTGAGTGTAGAACTGGTTCTGAAGTTTTTTTGAACCTTTCTGCCCTAAGAGTTGTGGTGCTGACTTGCTGTCCTCTTCAAAAGGTACTGTTTCAGTGAGACAGTCTTCACTGGCAGCTCACTGTCAGCTGTTTTCCATTACCCATGTGGTACAAGGAAAATGTAGAATACCATCTTTTCAGCTGTTCTTTCATCATAGTATTTATTTTCCCTCCCCGTGGGAAACTGCACAAGAAAATAATATTAGGTCTGATGTGAAATCACTGCCAGTAGTTTTAAAGCAGTAACACTCCTAAAAAGAATGAGCTTATCCAATTAAGACAATTCACATTTAATACCACCACCCCCTTTATAAAGGATAAAAATACTTTTTAGATGGATAATTGGAATGCAAGATACAAGCCATGTCCTAAATTGTGACAGTGTAACACCACTCCAGTAGGGTGCAATTATGTAGTTAATAGACTGTCAACGTGAAAGATGTGCAGTGTAAAAGATGCAAACTGCCAGTGCTTTTTCTTCCCAGTTCTCACAGTGAGAAACCTGATGGATAAACATGAGTGGAACCTCATGCATTCTGGGCACTGCAACTGAAAGTGTTCAGGTCTTAAACAGGATTCAGATTAATTCCAAACTGAGTACATACATTCATTGCCTGCTTGCAACTTAAGTGTCTGCACCTCCATCACTGTTGAGCTGATCCAGTCACTCAGACCCTGCAGTACAATCTTGTTTGCTTCAGTGTAGATGGCTAAGGCAGGATCCATGGCTTCAGCTTGGACATCTCTTATTTTAAAAGTGCTGTGAGATGTTCTGCCTGACTGCTGTTTCTACTCTGGATGGGTGAAGGCCTTCCTTCAGCATCTGGTGCAAGAGGGCATCAGTCTCCTTTAGGTCCTCTGTGATTATTTGTCAGACCTGTGCAGATGTCTTGAAACATCTGTAGGGTATCTTAAGTTGAGTTAAACATGTGTTTAAACAATTGTGTTGAACTTTAAATTATTTAACTTTGACATTAATTCAGCCATTTCATACAGTTTCAGTGAATCGTGTTTTTAATACCTGGTGCAGGTTCAAGTGCAAATAGATTAAGTTTGTGCTAAACTACTATTTGCTACCTGGTTGGACTTGCATGTTCCTTACTCATGGAAGAGGATTAGGGACACAGCTTACTTGATTCTTTGTATCTAGTGATAGATTTTATGTCAGGTGGTAGTTGTAGAGGGAATTTTCTTTAGTGCTCAGAAATCTGATAGTAAATTTCCCATTGTTCCAAAAAAAGTCCTACAAAATCAGCCCCATGTCATTAACTGCTCTTCTGGAAAACAGTGATAAAATCTTCAGGCAGAATATTCCCATAAATAAAGTAGATGTTCCTTTTGTGGGTTAGATATTCTGAATATTGAGTGGGCAGCGAATTTTGTCCCAGAAATTCATCAAGAAACAGGAAAATGGTTAACAAGATATCTAATTAATAGATATGTCTAAATGTCACAGAAAAGGGACAACGTGCTGGATCCTGCTAGATCCTTTCCACCCCTTAATTTTTGATATGGAAAATGTAACTAATTTATGTCTGGGCTTTTACTGACAGATAAATTTCAACTTGATTCTGCTTATTCTGCTGGAAATTTTCATGGCAACTACAGTGATCATTTCAGCTAGGTCTACTGAAGATTGCTGTACAAGAAAGAAAGTAGGTACCCTTAAGGAATAGAAATTACTTTTTTGTGTGTGTGCATGTGTTAAATATTCATTTTTTCCTGTATTGCATATGTTGACATGTTACTGGCAACTCCAGTATATAACTTCATATTACATGGTAAAACTAGATTAGAGCAATAAATAAAAGTAGTAGAGAGTACTAAAGAGTAATAGCCTCCTCTGTTTTTAAGATTGTAATGACCTCTCTACAAATAACCTGTTGCAATTACCCAGCACAGGGTTATCTGAATATCTTAGCAACAGACATGGCAAATGGTTTATTTCTGTTCTGTAGAATGAAACTAAATGATTTATGAAACCCTAGAGTACTGTGACTTGTATATGCATGCAAGCAATGCCTTTTTGAAGCCTGAGGTGGAGGAAGTGTTAGTCATGTATGCAAATTTGATGGTATCTGGACAATGAATATTGGCTTCAGGATTTGGGGCTAAAGATAAAATTTTCTTTGGTTCCACTTGGGACTTCTCCCAAGTCCCTTATTACTGAAGCATATGTGCTGTGCTGTTTTGTGTTCCATTGGACATAGTGCTTGCTAGGTAAAGACCTGTAGTGTACTGTCCTTGGTTACTATTTATCCACATCAGGAAAACCTAGAGGCTCAGGAGGAAAGTAGGCATTTTGAAGGTAGAAAGGGGAGACAAGATGACCACATTGCATTGTTGAATGGTGATTGTGTAACAGCTAATCCGGGACTGCCTCATTTGTTTTTAGTGTGATTGATGTGGTGTGACACTGGTGAATACTGTGGTGTGTCAGTGTCAGCTCTGGTGGGCCAACCAGGCATTGCATACCACCATTAGAATTTGTAACAGGTTGCATAGGTTATTAGAGAGAAATGTATTGCTGTGTGTACTTTTTTGATCATGATTTTTGACTCCCCTCTAGAACGCTGCATACGACAGTACTGTCGCCTCGAGCAATGTCAGCTTTCCTGCTCGA
The DNA here is from genome assembly GCA_013399015.1 of Galbula dea. Lineage (NCBI taxonomy): Eukaryota > Metazoa > Chordata > Aves > Piciformes > Galbulidae > Galbula > Galbula dea. Next base: position 482,318 of record VWZX01000316.1, on the reverse strand, counting down.
ATTCTGAAGTCATACTCAGTAAGAAAAGCATTGTTTTCTTTCCTTAAATCAATTTTTTCTTTCATCTAAGTGCTAAACGTTTCCAAAGCTAGGAAGAGATCTGTGTAGGTAAGAGCTGAAAGAATAAAGAGAGAAATGAGGAATATATCTTAAAATGTTTCTCTTTAGAATATTGCAAGACAAATGATAACTGCCATGTATAATAGGAAGGAGACTACTTAATGATTTAAGGATAAACAGTGTAAACTGAACTGTTATTCACTGGAGCTAATAAATGAGAGCACAACTATGTATAATGAAGCTGATCTTGTTTTCACTTAAGCCAGTTGGAGTTTTGCCATGTTTTAGGTCTGAAAAACATTGATTTCATGCATAGCTAATAGCATAAATGCATTGTTTTTCCTTCCAGTGAGTTCCTTTCTAATATGCAAATAGGAAATTTGGTGTTCAAATGCTCTGTTAATTTGTATCCTCTTCTTTGTTTTAGGTAGTTGAGGTGATCATTGGAATTTCATCAGTATTTGGTGGAATAATTGCTTTGAATATGGATGTTCTAGTCTCAGGTCCATATCTTTCAGTAACATTCTTTTGGATCTTAGTTGCTGTAAGTAGTGCAAAATGAAGGTACTCTTTTAAAACAATGTCTGAGTTTTTTTTACTACTGGAATATTTATTTGGACCTAGTACTAACTGGCAGTTTCTTATTAGCAAATGAATTAGTGCTTCAATGTACTTAATATGTTTATGCAATATGTTGTTCTGTTTTGATTTAGAATACTTTGGTTCTTACCAAGTATTCTGATACATTTTCAGTCCTTGTATGTTTAAAATCCAAACGAGTTATAAAGTGTTATAAAGTGGAAGTGCTATGTAAAAATAACTCCTAGGTTTTAGAATATTTCAAACTGCAAAATAAAATGTTGAGTTTAGATTCAGTGTGGTAGAATCCATAGAACATCATCTTTACCCTATCTGCTTTAAAAGCCTGAGAATGTGATTGGTAACTCTTGTCACTAATAACAGCCTGTACCTAGGAGTAGTGGATTCATAAAGGCTGCTCTGCTACCCTGCTTACCTTGAATTGAACCAGTTGAGAAAGACAATGACTTCTATGTCTGGAGAATCTCTCATCATGAAGTGGAAAAAGATCATGAACAAGTTTTTTCAGCATTCAGAATTGACAGAGTTTAGTAGGGTTTGTTAGGTATTTATGTAGAAGTGTCAAATTTTGAGAAGAATCATGTTTCAGTATGTGTAGGTTTAATACATGGTACTCATTAAATGCAAGTTAAATGAAGACTCTGTTTGTTTAATTGATTCCTGATAATGTCATATTAAGTCTATACAGTTTTACCTTTTCAGGAAATTTAAGATGTGAGCTGTGGCTTAAGGGAATTACTAGCTCAGTTGTAATTTTTGTAATTTTCAAGTAGGTAAATGTTTATTTTGTTATGCTTTTTTGTTTAGTGCTTTCCAAGTGCAATTGCAAGTCATGTAGCTGCTGAATATCCAAGTAAATGTCTGGTAAGTGTGTAAAATTCTTGAATTTTGTCAATGGAATAATGCTAAGAAAGCCTGCCTGTGGTAGTGGGCACTGCTCTCATTTACTCCTTAGTTGCTTCTGCAAAATGTGACAGAAATACATAGATAGGGTGAGTGTAAGCTGATATACCAGCAAATAAATCCAGTAGGTCTTTTGGAGACTTAATTCCACCAATTCTAGAAGGGAATTCCAAGGACAGTTGGGTGTTTTTGTACTGGTCCTTTGTGAATGGATATTGCTATAGGAAAGTGACATACCTCGTCTGGTGTGTCAAGAACTGCTTTCATGCTCCTGAGTTGAGGTCCTTTCTGTTCCATTCTCTTTTCATTATGAGCTGTGGTTTCTGATAGAGGAAAACTAGGTGTGCAAGCTGCACTGGACCTAGAACCTCTTTGAACAAATGCCTCATCTGCATGACTAGCAACAAGGACCAAGAGTATTCAGTAAAGTGCATTTATTCCTTGACTACTACAGATGTGCAGTTAAGGCTCATTAAAATACCTGTTCTAATTTACAGTTGTGCAGCAATATTTAAGTTAGTAATGATGCAGGACCACAACTGAAGTCAGAATTTGACCCTGTAGGGTTATCTGAGTGAAAACTGGGCTGCTATTGAATGACAATAAATTTGCCTCAAACCACTCCAATTTATTTGCATTGTTATTTTAGGTTGTAAGCTTGCAGTATCTGCTGTTAATTCTCATTATTTCATACAAACAGAAGAATAAATGATGCTTCTGTACTGGCTCTCTAGATTGGGTATTGCTTCCTCTATCTGCATATGAAAGGCACTTTTAAAATCAAACAAAACCCCCATCATCTGTATTAAATGGAAAATAAATTATTAAAAGCAGTGTTTTGGGTAAGAAACAATTTATTCAAAGCTTGCATCTGTACCTTGATGCAGTGTGGATGGCTCTTAATATTTCATCTTGTGTTATCTTAAACACTTTTACACTTTTGTTATGCTTGCTTCAAGGAGATAGAGCTCCCATACCAAAGTGTTAGCCTGGTTTTATTCTTATTTAACATTTATTATCTTATTTTTTAGGTTGAGGTCCTGATTGCCATTAGCAGTGTTACCTCTCCCTTGTTGTTCACCGCTTCTGCATACTTATCTTTTAGTATCATGCAAGTTGTTGACATCTTCAAAACTTACCCACCTGCTGTTAAAGTATGTATGCTTGTGAAATTGAAAAATTAACATGTCTGTTACAATAGCAACACAAGAATGAATTAGGAAGTGTAAGAAGACAAGGTACTGCAGTACAAAGGTGGAATAAAATGTAACAGAAATGATTCAAAGCCTCTTATTTAACTTATGATATAAAGTATGTTAAAGCTATTGCCACCCTGGAATTACTTTTTAAAAAAATGGGGTATTATTCCAAAGAATCAGTAAAAAATTATGCAATATGCTGGATTCTCTGAGGTTTTTTAAATGTGTAGTGTTTAAAGTTTCTAGGTTTACTTGAAGAATACATTCTCCTGTTTTTTAGGATGTCTGCCAACAGTTGGGATTGTAAGCTTACACCTGGATTCATTCAAAGCCTGGATTGAGGCAGAGAAGTTTGCAAATCTTAGAGCTTTTCAATATGAAGTGTTATCACTGCTTTCTGGGGCTTTGCCCCATGTTGGGCTCGAAGAAAGTTGTATTTGTTTAGGGTTAGGGCTGGATTTGCCACCACCCAGCGATAGACACACTCCACTGCTCCCCTTTTCCCCCTTCCCTGCCAAGGGAAAGGGAAATGAGAGAGAGACTTAAGGATTGGAAAAAAACCCCAGAAACCTAGTGCAACTACTTTAATGAAGATAATAACAATAGATTAAATGTATATATGTGAACTAGCACTGAACCCAAACCCACCTTGATGGTAACTATGTCACTGTCCCCGCTGATACTGTGACAAGAGGCCTTCAGCAGCAGACAGGAATCTGCTTCAGGGACTGGGTTCTGGAGCTGGATTCAGAAGCAAAAGGGAGAGAGCAGCAGCAAAGATGGACCCTTGAAAAGCAGAAGAGCAGGAAGTGACAGAGAGGAGAGGGAACTGACCCTCAGCTGTATATTGACTATGACATGTATGGAGTGGAATACTTAATTGGTCAGTTTAGAGTCATCTCCTGTCTGCTCCTTCCTGTAGGTGCAGACTTTTACTCTGCACCCCCCAAAGCAAAACAAAAAAATTCAGCAGTGGCCCTGGTTTCCATACCAATCCTCAGCTGTAAACCCAAACATTAGGCCTAATCACTGCTGGAAGTAGGTAGTCTTTGTAGAAAATACACTGCCAGCTTCAGCAATGCAGTTACTTAGAGGAGTTTCAGCTGCTAAACAGGGTTATTGAACAGATTCAGTGCTGTTCTTACCCAAACCAGGACAACGTTGCAGAGAGAAGACTGGACTGTCTAGACAGTTGATGTGACCCTGCAGAGCATTTCTTACATTCTTATGCTGCTTTGTGTCTGGATACAGCAAGAGTTAGCAGCTCTGTGAAGGAGGGTGAACAATGGAGCAGAAGGTGACAATAAAGCTAACAAGGACAGTGATCTTACTGGCAAGGACTACAGTCCTGTGTACCCCAAAAGAGAAAAGGCAGATCTGGCCATAGTAACCAGGTTCAGCCAATAGTCAGTGATTGCCAGACAAGTCCATAGCAGTGAGGCAGACCCAAGGTCAGGCAGGAATTCAGGTCAGCAGGGCAAGGTCAGAGCCAGAAAGGCACAGGGCCAGCCCTAGATGTAGCTGTGACATTGCTTATTTCAGAACCAGCAGTTAAGCTCTATTTTAAAGGATGTTTTCCTCAGTTATGTTGTATTTCTAGAGGAAAAAATCATTTGGTAAATGAACATTTTGTTGAAAGTTATTCATCTGTTCCACTTTGCTCAAACTCAGACACTCAGGTTTTAATTGAAGCTTCATGCTGAAATAAACTGTAAATTACAACTGGTGTTAAAAATGAAATCTAGATACAAACCTCAAGAATATGTCTGAGAGGGGCAGAAAATATTTTATTGAAGTAGTTAACATTTTCATGTCTATTTTCAGCAATCTTATGATGTCCTCCTGTTGCTTCTGATGTTGATGCTGCTAATTCAGGCATGTCTTACTATTGGAACTGTAATACTGTGTGTAAACTACAAGACAAAAATGAAACTGCATGATTTATCATGGACAGCATCACAGGTTAAAAAGCAGGAATACAGAACACCAGAGGTATGTATTTATAACCATTATAAAATATAAAAATCTGTATTTCAAAAGGGTTTTTTGGTAATGTTGCATGCTACTTAATTCAGGTTACAATTAAAAACTGTTCTGTGAAACTGAAGATGTTAATGCACTGGTGTGTTTTGTAATAAAGAATATTTTGCTGGTTCAGTGGTAACTGGGACATAAGACATAACATCTCTAACTCTGTGACAAGTCCTGTTAAGAGAAAAATAGTTGCATGGTTAAAGCCTTCTTTGATTCTTATTTGTAGTCTGGGCCCCCAATTACAGACAAGGTTTACCATTGTGCTAAGGTAAAATTACAGTCCCAGTCCACATGATGTGGATCTGTGATCACTGTTTATGTTTGAAGGTATAGAAAAGATGATGGACCTTGCATGACAGTGCTCTGATAATGAGGCAGCCATCTGTTAAGAAAGGAATGGATTTAACCCTTTCAATGTGGGCAGAACTTTTAGACTATGGAATGAGAGCACTTGGTAGAGTTGTACTTTTCCAAGGTCTGTTGTGGGGGAGTGAATTTAGGTAAGCCAAGTTAGTTGTCTTAAGTTCCCTAAAATTTGAATGGGAAGAGTTAAGAACCTGGAGTATAGGAGCAATGGGCAAGCTGAGTGAGTGACTGCCTGTGCTGGACAGTATGAAGGGTGCCTGGAATCCCAGCTCTCTCCATGTGGTAACTAGATGACCAGAGTTGGTGCTAAAGATCAGAATCAGTGTTTCCATCAGTTTCCCTCCTGCACTGACATGTTCAAGCTATCCTTTTAGATACATTATCTGGCACTTACTTCTCTTAGAACATAATAGTGCCAGTATTCCTGTTAGCACTTTTCATGTAGCTATTTCAGGGACTGGAGTAACCCAGCTTTCTACAGCCTGTAAGTTAACTACATCCATCTCCTAGAACAGCACTGCAGCTTGTAGGTTTCCTCACCTTTGCTGTACAGAGCAGAGCACTGTATCCTTAAAAACTAGGAAAGAGTAGCTCACATTAGTTGGATGCTTACTGTATGGCCTAGCACTAGAGAGTGCTGGATTCAGTCCCTGCTCTAAAAAGAGCATCTACATTGAAACAGCACTGGGAGAAGAGACTGGAATTCAGTGAAGTGATTATACAGCTGGTAATGGATAGTGGAAGCTGTGGATTTCTCTCCCCTCAGGCTGCTGAAGGTGTTTGACATGGGTTGCTTATCTTCTGGATCTGTGCCCTGAGAATTATGTTCTGTATAAATGATGAAGCACAGCAGCAGTTTTACTGCTGTAAGTGACATTTTGGAGCACAGATGATGGCATGGCTAAACAGATCTATTTTGGGGATTAGTTACATAAGTATTCCTAGTTTGTGAGTCACTGAGTAATTGGGTTTGAGTTAAATGCTTAAAGGAAAACTTTGTCCACAAAAGCAACATCTTCTGGCATACCTTTACTATTTAAACATGCAAATAATGTTACAATTGAAGTTGCAGGTCCCTTTGGCTTCTCAGAACTCTGTGTTCTTAGGCAAGACTTTAGCTTGCTTGCCTGTGTGTTGCTAAATCTTGCTTCAGTTGCAGTGCAGGAGGCTACTTCTGCCTTTGGGTTTAGAGATTTAGGTTCTAGGGCTTTTAGTCACCTTTTGGCAAAAGTCTTGAAAATGTCCTAAGTAACATGTTTAAAATAGGAATTTGGCCAAGTTTCTTTGACCCAAATGTCTCAAGTATCACACAATTTACACTATTACATTTTTAATCATAAATATATGCTATACAACATACAAAACTGTAGGATTTACAGAATAGGATGTCTTAATAGCTCTCACTATTCATGTTTATATTCTCCTAGCTTCTCTTAGTTATTTGCTAGAACTTCAGTCTTTAACCAAAGCATTGTTTCATGTTTCCATTTGTCTGAATTTTATTTTTAGGTTTCCAGTAATACCTTAAAGGATTTTGACAAAGACAAAGCCTGGAAAGCAGTTGTGGTGCAGATGGCTCAGTAGATTGGAGTCTGCAAATACAGTCCAGTCCAATACAGTAAAGCAACTGTTTGAATTAAGGCTTAAAACCTTTCCAGTTTATAAACAGCAATATAGTTACAGCAGTAGGAGCCAAGGAAAACCACAGTAAATGATGTCTCTTTCTAATACTTTTGAAATAGATTGATAATATTTTTAACAGATCTGTCTTCTGTTAGTATCTGCATTCTAGTGTTGCTTCAGAAGAAACCTTTAGAGAGAAGTTAGTCACAAGGAGCTATGCTGATGGCAGAGTAAAATATAACAATATGTAGTAGGCTTCATATATTAGCAAGAGGTTGTTGTAACTGCAGTTATGCAGTCAGTGTAACTGATAAATGCTTTTGTAAAGTTATGAGTACAAGTCATAATTGATATTTTTGCTTATACTTCACTTTTGCAGGAGTTGTAAAGTTGTTTTGCATCTCATTGCTTTTATATAAATAAAAGTCTTTGTTATGTGGAAACTCAAGAATGTGGTTTGCCATTCTAATTGGAGAGGTGAAACCAGAATATTCTTTCCCCTTTAGCTTCCATTTTTGGGCTGCTAAAGAGGGAAGAGGCTTTTCCTGAGTGGCCAGGCACAAAATCTACTAGCCAAACCAAACCAAACAGAAGCAATTGGCCAAATTACTGTTATTAAGAAGTTTTCTTCACATAAGAAAATGTGGGTTTGGGTATATTACTTTTCATTTATTTATTTTTCTAACTATCTTGAAATCTTAGAGAACCTAGCTGCCCTTAAACAATGGATATCCCTCATAGAGGATGCCTTTTCTTCCTAACTAAATTATGTGTATGATCATGTAGATTTCCAATACTAAAGAATTTCCATGTTAATAGGCTTTTTGGTGTAACCAGAGATAGCTGCTGCCAAGGTGGTGGAGTCTCTATTGTTGGGGTTTTTTTCTGGTTTTATTGATGGTTTTTGAGAGGTTCTGGACTTTGAAGTTCATTCTTTTTTTTAATCTGAAATAACCCTAATCATTTGTTCAGCATGTATGGGAAAGCTTACCTCTTTCCTTTTGGGGAGGAGAAATTAAGAGAAAGGTATGTAGAGTGTGGAGCCCTTCAGGTATGCTAGCATGTTTTCCTTTGGTTTTGAGAAAGCTGACAATTATTACAGCATTTTAATACATAGAGAATACTCTTCCAAGTTTAGAAGAGTGCTTCTTAAGAGCATGTATACAGCAGCCTCTCCATTCACTTAAAATAGTGGGTTTGGTCCAGACTAATAAATTAACAACCAGAGAATGCAGCTGCTGTTGCTTAAAGATTGCTAAATCTCATACCTCTATTGGTTGTTCCTGTGTGAATATTCTCTCAACAAGGCAGATAAGCAGTAATGTATCTGCTACAATCTTACCATTTTTATAAACAGAATAAGTTAAGTTTTGATTTCAGTGTTTTTTGAAAGTTGCAAAGATACAGTAACAGTTCTACCTAAAAATAAACATCCAAACAGCTTTCTGACTCTCACAGGTGGATTGTCACTGTAAAGACTGTAGATATTGTAGATATTCTTCTTGAATCACTGTCAAGTGTGTACAGTAGCATGAGTGTATCTTAAGTTGCTTTCCTCTATGTGGTAATATGCCTTCATTTAACTGAATCTGTATCCTCAAGAGTTCATCTGTATCTTTTCTGTCATATGGTGATTGGCTCTGGTTATCCCCAAGGTTGGATATAAGTAGATGGTACTTGTATTACAGACCTTGCTTGGAAAAGAAATTAGCAAGAAGTTGCACATTCTGAAGGAAGTTCCTGTGCACAAAACACTTATACTAACAAGGCACTGAGGGACTTTAACCTCCTTTTGAGTCAGATGGTCTGAGGTGCTTTCTCCAAACAGTAAGAACTTCCTAAGCAGCTACTGCTTTTCATTATTCTGTCAGGAGTGGCTAGCAAGAACCTTATGACCAGCTAAAATAGGGGATATTTATCTTTCTTTAGGGAACTAAAGTATTTTAATAAGAGGTGAAGAAAATAGCATTCTTCAAAAAGAAAGAGGAAAACTAAATGGGCTAAACAGAATGATTGATTAAGTTAAAATTTGGATTGGCCCTGAGTAATGTTTGAGATACATGACTGTGGCTGAGGTCTTTTAGTCTTCTTAACTTAACAAGGTTAGGGAACTAAAAAAAACCCCAAGGCCTTCACTCATCCTTAGAGTCTGCTTTCCAGTAAAGATGAATGCTCCTGGGTTCCCTGCCTGGCCACAGCTCCCTTCCTGCCCTTTTCAGCACAGGGGGGACTCCACAGTTTGCCAGGTACCAGAACTTTTCCATGCACACATAGTAAACCAGGAGCTCCACCATGGATTCTGCTCTGGAGGTTGAATTTTCTTATCCTATGCAAGAAAGAAAATCATGGAGGTAAGAGGCATGCTTTTAAAATCACAGTTAATGTAAGGCTGGCTGCTGACATGAAAAGCCTTTCTCCTGCAGGGAAAGCTTCACTGTAAATCCCTTTCTGTGGGTAAGTGCTTTTGTATTTCAAACCAACATCCTCTTCTTTGCCAAGGGATTTTGTGTGTTGGTGTTTGACAGAGTAAAACTTGATGGCTTGTAGCTTCAATAAGGTAGATGATCTGTTTCCACAGCACAGCTGGGAGGGCCTGTCCAAGGGACAAAAACCATAGCCCTCTCTGAGGTCAGCTTGGTGAGATAACAGTGTATATGTCATGTAAGAAGGGTTTCTGCTTGGAACTGGGTGGAGAATGCCCTTTCCTGGCTTGCTGGGTTTCAGTAGAATTAGTGCCATGGGCTACTGCTTAGTTTATAGAATTACAGATTAAAAGAAAAGAAATGTTTTTAAGAAGATAGCCCTAGGTACACTGAATGAATCTGGCTGAACCATCTTCTGAAAAAATAGTGTGTGCACCTGGTGCTTGAATCCTTCCTCAGCTACCAAGGTAGGTAGGCAAACAGAAGGGGGAAATTGCAGTTCTAAAAGCATTTTTTAATTCTCTTCTCCTGCAGGCAAATGTCCTGTAGCATCTCACCAGAAACAAGAATACATAGTTGATTGTTGGTACATATATTGATTGTTGTTTTTAGTAGTAACCTGCCTTTGAAGAAAAGAGGAAAACAGCCAAGTCAAGTGGTGTGGGCAGATGTGTTTTTAGATGTCCATGTGTGTTCTTCATGAATAGTTTTGGGTTGATGAAGGTTTTTTAGATCTGTCTGATTTGAACTGGCAAAAAATCTATTGATTAAAAAAATGAATAGTTTCCTGCTGATTCAGTTATCCAGCATAGCACACTGCAAACTCATAGTGGTCCTCTTTGAGATCTCAGATATGACTTCATACCACCTGAAGGTAGAACTGGATTTCTGCCTCACTTGGAGAGTATTTGTCTCTTTCCTTCACATTCCTTGCTTTTATTTTGAACCATGTACCCCTTCTCTTCTCCATTCCTCATTTGAAAAAGCAGACTTGATCTGTGCAAGGTAGACTGGCCATTTAATCAGCTGGTTTGTGTGTGGGTTGCTGCCAATTATAGTTGGAGTTTGGGGAGTTTCTCAAATAAAAAATGTTTGAGTCTTGTGTTCCTGAAGAGAATCCAGGAGATCAAAATAATGAAGTCTAAATTAGTTTCAGAAGCTGGAGTAGTCAGGCTTCCCTGGCAGCTGAATTGGTTTTATAATTCCTGTTTTTTTTCAAATGATAGAAATATTTTTGTTTGTTACTGAGTGGGAAGTCCCTCAGGGAGAAACTAGCAGAGGAGAATGCTAGTGTCATCCATTTTCTGAGTGGCAGTATCATAGATAAAATGTGTTCAAACTTACATGAGATGAGTTTTGGATTCCCCTCTCTTCCCCCTTATCTGGTGTTACCCTTTTAATGTTAGTGTCAGCTATTTCACAGTAAACTGCTTTTCTGCCCCTTTATTTGTAGGAAAAACAGCCAAGGAGTGAAATAACAGTGACAAAGCTGAATGTGTTATGATGAATCAGATTCATGTGAAAGGAGAATTGTGCCTGCTAGCTTTAAGTAATGAAGAAAGAAATGCCCATGAAAACAGTTAGTGTTGGCCAGTGACTTTCTTTAGTGAAACAAATAGCTTGTGGTAAGAAAACTTGTGTGAACAATTCAGAAGACAACCGTGTTTAAATGGTAAGATGATACACCTGTCTATTGGCTTTCTGTTCTGAAGTATATCTTTGTTACCTTTAATACTTGTCATGACAGCTTTCTTTAATTGGCTTCCTGTTGTAAGTGTTTGTGGGGGGTGTTTGTTTTGGTTTTTGTTGTTGTTTTTGTTATATAGTCACAATGGGTCAAATTTTGCTGACAATGAAGCATGACTTTCCCTTGGTGAGTCCACGTTGACTACTCCTGTTAACCTTCTTTTCCTGCTTGTGCTTAGAGGATATCACTTGTGCCTGCTTTGATTTTAATCCAGTCACCACTAATGGAAAATACCCTGCTTAATTTTTCTTTCCAATGCTCCTAATGTGCTATTGACTGTTACTTTTGCCATCTTTGCTGAATACTTGTCTTTCTTGCAGGAAAGGGATGGGGTCAGGGAAGAGAGTGAGGGTCCCCTTGGATCATACAGATGAAATAAGGAGTGAATGTTTTTGGGCAATGATGCAGTAACATGCTGGATGCAGGAGCACTGGGAAGCTGCTGTTTTACCAGGCTCTGTGGGACTTAGGTACCCTGCTGGTATCCTCTGCTGAGTGCTTGCCCTGGCAGCACAGGCTCACTGTGGGCAGAGGTAGGCACACTCCTAGAAAAGTGCAGTTTCCAAGTAATTCTAAATGACTGGGAATATTTTATTGTGATGAGACCTCACAGGGCTCTGCTCCAGAGCTTGCCCACCATGACAAGAAACTGTTAAGTTATAAACACTCAGCTGTCCTGTTGTTGATGAGAGTGGCCCTGAGGCAAGATGTCTGTTGCCTGGTGCAGGCAGTATTACTGCACTTTTAAGATGAAAGAGGAGCCATGGGACTGTGTTAGCCATGGCTTTCATCTCAAGACAGCTGGAATTAGAAGTTATGTGTGCCTGTGTTGGTGAGACATGAAAGTATGTGGTGCTGTACCACAGAACACTCTTGCAAAATGTAGTGTGAATGTGGCTATTGTGCTCCAAAGAAGGCTGGGGTTTCTCCCATATGGATGTGACTGGGATGTGCCTTCTAGCCTAAGCATTGACATGGTTATCTTAACAAAGACAGTAAATATGTGGCCAAGATAGAAATCTGTGGGAGTTCTATGCCTAAACTCCTAGACAACAAGTTACAAAATCTGCATCTGGCTGCATAGGTGTCTGGTTGTACACCTGTCCTAACTCCTTGAACAAACTTGAGCAATGGTGGAGTTGTATTAGTGTTCTCTCCTGCAGTGGGACAAGCTTGTAGCCAGAAGTGCAAAATTTGTGAAGGCAGATAGCAGTCAAGAAGGGTCCTGGACTGATGATCCAGAGATCAGGCTTGACCCAAGAGAAAATGGAGAATAGGAAGTACTGCATTTTGCTCTATCCTCTAGGATCTACCTCTGCATTTTAGTTAAAAAAACCTGAGCAGCCAGGCTACCACCCTGAAACGTGCAAGAGGGAGACTCAAACCTTCTGACTGAGAAAGTTTTAGATTTTGGCTTTTCTGTATCAGTGACCAGTGCTCTAATAAAGCTTTAGGGCACAAGCTGTCTATATTACCAAAGTGTAACAGGAGGCACTTCATGGTGAGGGTTTTCTAAGAGTATTTTTAGATGGAGGGAACATTGGTAGAAGCAGGATAGTATATCATTTGCCATCCTCTGTTCTTCAGGTATGAAGTAATAAAAACATCAAACACAAGAGAAACATTGGTTAAAATACAGGTAAGCTGTAGTGAGGAACAAGGAACAAAAGAAGTCTCTTGTCAGGAAGTTATTCTGAGAATTATTCTAAAGAAGCAGAGTCCTATTAGAGCAGGGAGCCTAACAGCTAGTGCCCATATAAATTTCACATGCCTAGATGTTTCTACAGAAATGATAGTTTTCCAAAGCCATGGCAGGGGTCTATTGTACTGTCCAGCTTTATTGGGAATGTTACCTAATGGGGATTCCCTCTACTGACATCATGAAAACAGTGGATGGACACTGCAATTCCAGGCTTCAAATAATGTAGGAATGGTAAAGTAGATTGTGCTACTTTATACATGATTTTAAAAAAGCTTACTGTCAAATAAAATAGATAAGAATAAACATGTTGCCTGCTGAACTTAGTAACAGGTGTTGTAGAAACTCTGGACTGAAACACTGTTCCTGCATAGGAAGGATGTGCTGTTAGAGCAGTGCTACTAATCACTTTATTCAGGTGACAGGTCTGTGCTAAGAAATACCAGAAACAAGAAAAGAGAAGAAAACTTAGTAAGACAAGGATATCAGTCATTTCTGTGGAGACTGGAGGAGTGTTACCTCAGGGCTTGATGCAGAAACTAAATTTGTAAACCCTACCAATCACTGTTGCTTGGAGCAAGGGATCACAGACCCCATAGGCACAGGAGAGTGGGCTGGGCAGGTCTTTGATGTGGTATAGTTTTGTGTAGGTGACACAATTTAATTGTTTTTAACAAAAATAACTAAATAGCAAATTGTTCAGCACTGTGATGGGTATTGCACTTTACCTTCCAAAAGTGAAGTTTTGCTGGAAAAAGTGGACTTGCATGAGAGTATCTAAAGTACAGGTATAGTAGATACATTGGTAGAGTAGATCCTAGCTAGTGGTGTTAGTTGTGTGTTCCCTGCTTTAGCTAATGTAAAAGGTTTTGAAGGAGCACTGAGAACTTGGGTTCTGGCACTGTCCACCTGAAAGAGCTCTGTCTTAGCTTAGAGCAGCCCCTCTCTATGGAGTGATAACTCCCTGTTCCACCTGTGGAGCTCCTTTGGCAAAGCGTGCATATGTCCCGCGTGTGGTGAACATCTGAAAACTGGAGATAGGCTGTAGAACAAGAGGCTTCTGTTGACACAGTAAGTGAAATGAGTTCAAGGCACAGATTCCTGAAGTAGAAGAATCTGTTTTTCCTGCTGATGAAAACAGGAAACCAGCAAAGCTGGTTTTATTCAATGTATTAAAAATCAGGAAAAAAGGTAGAGATGAGAATGTATTTGGATTCCACTGAACCTGGCTGATATGTCACTTTAGGAACAAACTCCTATTTAGAGAAAAGAAGTTTGATCTAAAGCTGACATGGTAAAATCTAGAATAAGGTGGCTTTTACTGTGATTGTCAGAAATTCACATTTCCCATTTTTCACTCCAGAACATAAGAAATGAGTTGAATATGCTTTGTATTTCCCACAACTAGTGATTTTCTGTCCTTGGAAAGTTTTAGAGGGAGGAGCTCAGAGGTGCTGTGGGAGGGACTAAAATTCATGTTAAAGTTTTGGCATGAGAGGAAGAATTGTCAGAGTAGAAGGTTTCTTCTGAGCTTTTGGCTTTTGGGTTGGTTTTTTCCCTCCTCAACTTAGGATGAAAAGTATTCATGTTGAGATTCTTCTAATAAGTCTTTTATGGCATTGTGATTGTCACATTATTCCCAGGATTGAAGAATGTGGACTTCTGTGTTCTCAGGTAATCTCTTACTTGTTCCTGTTTGCTGTCTGGTAGTATAGTAGTTGTATGCTTCCAAAATATTTGTAAGAAAAGCAAAAATAAAAAGATATTTCAGCTGTCCTGAACATTATATTCCTGTCATTCTGAATTAAATGTCCAAAGTGGCAGAGATGACTGTTAGGAAGGGAATAAGAAAATGCATCTTACACTGCTTCCAACTGCTATTATTAGTACTTATTTTAATCTACCTTTTTGTCTGAAAAAATAAACCCAAACTAGTTGATGTTCCTTGCTTTGGAGAGTCATTTTTTACAGCAGCAGAGGAGCTCTGGAGATGCAAGTGAGAGGAACAGCAGGTTTCAGAAATTGCTAACTATGGTAGGAATATACAAAGCACTAACTTTCCTGTGAGTAAATGAGTTAAGCTTGAGGAAGAGTAAAACCTGTTTCTCACTTTGTAGGGTGACTGTAACTGCAGTATTAGATTTAACGACTTGTGTATGTGCCTGAGTGTGGAGCGTGACCCATACCATGCGTGTGTGGAACAGCCGTGAGTTGTGTGTTCCCAGCTCTCCCCACAAGGGGGCGCTATGAAGATGTGCTGCTGCTGCTGCTGCGGCTGCTGCTCTCGGCGCTCGGAGACTAGGAGCGAAGTAAAGTGAAAGATTAATAATTAAACAGGTTGAAATAGCAGGCAATGTGACTTTAATCTTAGTACAGGATGGTAACTATGTAGATGTCAGAGAAGTGGAATCGGTGGCATAAGAATTTGGCTGTCTGTACAGGCTTCTGCTTGAGGATGTCAGTGTTAGGACAGGCAATGAGAGATACTGACTTGTCTAAATGTGGTGGTGCTACACAGATATTTAGTACACGTTACTGCAGTTTATTCTCTTTTTCAAGTGTATCCTAGAAAATATCTGGAATAAAGATGCTTGTAAAATTCTAGATTAAATAGAGGTGTCCTTTGCCCCTCAAAGTTGTTTGATATTACATTCAAATTCTGTAGTCTCTATCCCCTTAGGTAATGCTTTCAGAGTAATAAGATACATGGTCATAAGAGATCAATCTCTAGATGCACCTGAGCCTTTTTCAAGGATTTTTATGTAGTTCTGGATATGAAAGCAAACACACATGTATTTTAAATAATTTATGCTCCTTGGTCTGCTTCAATGAAAATTTAAAATAGAAACTATTTACTACTCTAATTTATCACTCCAAAGACTGTGTAACTGAGACTCAGCATGTAAAACACAATAACAACCTTTTTCAGGGGGATTCAGTCTAGGGGGTAGGATTTACCTCTGGGGACCTTAAAGGGCATTTTTCTCTGTCATATCTTAGGTATGTATGTTAAGACTGATTCACTACATGCCTAAGATCCAGAGGCAACCCTGAGGCTGGGTAGACTGGATCCCTTATTTTGCCTTCAAGAGTTTGTCTTACAACTTTCCCAATACTGAAGGTTGGATAACGGAGCAAGGTGTAATTCTCCTTAATTTACAGGGGAAATTGTTTCCAGTACAATGGAATCAATCATTTGTGGTGTTAAAGATGGGATTCAGTTCATATTCTCTGTCATGTTTCTGCTAGTTATATTCAGCAGAATCTTGAATACATTAATGACTTCTTAAAACAAAAATGTTTTCTCACTGGGGCAACAATGACCTCAATAGGACAAATTACTGCCAGCATAGCATTTTCAACCTAGTGCAAAACATTTCAGCTACAAACTTTAGAATCTAATTACTACCTTGTTAGAGAAAACTTCTTCCTTCTCCTTTGGAAGGGCACTAACCAGGGGCTAGAATTTGTCTTTGATGTGCAACATGTGTGCTGCCTTCTGCTATAGCACATCAAATCACAAAATAGAGAATCAATACAATTTTAGTCTAGCAATTTGCTTAATGTGGTAATGAGATATTGTCATTTTAAACTATCAGACATATTCTGTAGTTGCTATTGCTACAAGCCAGTGTTTTCCCATACATTTGTACAGCAAATTCCTCTCAAATTTTCTCAACTCTGAGATTGTCTGGTTCTTTCTAAAACAACAGAAGAATGAAAAGCAATTCATTTGAATCTTTCTGCCTTTTTTGAAGTGAGTGTTGTCAGGATGTTTTGAGCAGGTTTAATAACTGAAACTGTTGATTTTGAGCAGCAGACTAGGTTTTAAGGTAGCTATGTCCATTGGCTATTTGTAAGCTCTCTTGACCACCTTGGGCACTCCTTATCAGAGCATTGTTTGCACTTAAGAGGGAATTGGTGACATTACTGTTTTCAGTTATGTAACTCAAACCCCCTTCAAACTGAACTGTTTAGATTTTTGGATCTTATTACAACTTTATGAATCCTTTGTAGTTTACCATGAATCACAGAACATCAGGGGATAGAAGGGACCTTGAAAGATCACCTAGTCCAGCCCCCCTGCCAGAGCAGATTCTTCCCTAACTGGGAATTGAACCCAGGCCCTGCTGGTGAGAGCACTGAATCCTAACCACTAGAGCAGGTTATTGAGCAAGACATCATAGCATTGCCATCTGTAAAGCAATATTCAGGTTTCATTACTGCAAACTGTACTTCAGTACAGGAAAAGAAAAAACAAAAGGACAGAGTGTTTATGCAAATATTACATGCAAATGTAAACAGCATTAAAAATTGCAGTTAGGGGTTGAGTGATGGCAAAGGAACAACCAAGGTTTTATACATACTATTTATTTCTCCTTCCTTATTTTAATGGCTTGGCTTTAGAGCTTGTGTGGTATTCTGATATTCAAAGGTTAAATACAATGGGCTTGGCCTCCATGTCTCACCCAGTAGCAAACCCAGTTATCAAGTTTCCCTGTAAAAGTGTAGGGGAATCCCAGCCCTGCAATTCAAATTGGGTTTGTGTCCTACTCTTTTTACAATCCACATTGTTTGCAGGCTGTACACAAAAGAACACTTATATCAAATTTGACTCAACAGCTGGTAAAGATCAGGAACACTACATTTACAAAAAACTCTCCAGAAAACTGTGAAATCATATTTGTTTGCCATTAAATGTAGTAAAGTTTCCAAAGTCCACAGATAAAGAAGGAAACCCTAAACTGAATCTAGGGTTTCCCTGCAATTATGAAGGATATTGGCTGTAAATTCTTGATATAGCTGCTGCCTGTTCATGCTATTCACAGTCAAAGTACATAGAGTTTCTATACTGGATATTTATCCAGTCCATAGATCAGTCCATTCTTGCTGAATGCTACATACTGCAAAACCAGTGATATACTACAGCCCTTAGTGCACTAACTCAGCTGACCTAAACTGGCATTCTTTGTGCATTATTAAGGTAAGCAGTTTGTATTAATAAACAGTGATCCTAAGCCTCTAAAAAGTGGACATGACAACCTAGGTGACATAATTCAGTTCTCTGAAATCTGTTTGGAGAAATGGAAAAAGTCTAAAGAGACTGATCAGAGACCTGCCTTCTCAGAGTGAGAAGTTAGTTAAAGCAGTCATACTGAAAGTCAGGAGAGCTGCAGTTTAGCAAGTTTAGGTGACTTATCTCCTGGACTGTGTTTTACATTTGTCTTTAGGGTCACAAATAGCTTGGCAATGACATGAGGCACTTGGCTTCCATGTTTCCTGCTGTCCTATGCCACTGGTTGGGTACCATCCCATTTCTTCAGCCCCCTGAGAAGACAGAGACAGGTACAAGCAGGGAGTTAAACTTCCCAGTGTTCCACATTATTAGAGGATCTGCCACCACCTCTTTCAGGAGAGGTGGAGATAAGAAAGCTCTGCAATTCAGAACTCAAAAAAAAATGCAATGATAGCTCCTTTTTAGTCTTTCTTACATCAGCCTTCTTCAAGAACTCTGGAAAAAGGTTGCAAAGTCTGGGAAGAGATAAGCCACTGAAGTAGCAAGAGTAGAGACACTACAGGTAGTCATGAAAGTTGGGAGCAGAAAATTAACATATGTTGGAACAGGACCTGACAGGGTGTCCTGAAACTGAAACACAAGGCAGTGCTAGAAGCTTCACCACCATGAGATGTCAGCATAAGTAGGAGGTAGGTCTTAAAATAAAAAAACAAATAAAAGGGCTATATAAGCAAGCTTGGCAGGAGGTGGGAGCAGCTGACCTTTATTATTGGCAATGCATTTTAGCTCAGCCCTTATCCTTAGGGAGGAAGATATGCTTCTGCTCCATTTGGACCCAAAGCTAAGTGGTGAGTATTGAGATTTGGGAGTAGGTGCTTCCCCACATCTGCAGAATGCTCAAAGGTTCTGACTGACTGTTTTTCAGTCAACTGACTGTTGGAAGGTTGCTTGTAATTTGATCAAATCTAGGTAGGACAAATTAACAGGACTGTGTGGTGTGGCCTAGCTGGAATTCTTGCAGTGAGAGCTTGGATTAAGGGACTGAGATTAGTCCTGCAGAGAAGGACTTGGGATACTTGTGGATGAAAACCTGGATATGAGCCACCAATGTGTGCTTGCAGCCCACAAGGCCAACTGAATCCTGGGCTGCATCCAAAGAAGTGTGGACAGCAGGTCAAGGGAAGTGATGCTGCCTTTCTTCTCCACTCTGGTGAGTCTGAACATAGATAATCACCTGGAGTAGTGTGTCCAGCTCTGGAGTTCTCACCACAAGAAAGACATGGACATATTGGAGTGGGGTCAGAGTAGGGCCAGAAAAATGGTCAGAGGGGTGGAGAAAGGCTGAGAGAGTTGGAGTTGTTCAGTCTGAGGAAATCTTTTTGCAGCCTTTCAGTACTTGAAAGGGGCCTATAAGAAAGATGGGGACAGACTTTTTGGCATGGTCTGTTGTGATAGAACAAAGGGTGATGGTTTTAAACTAAAGAAGGTAGATTCAAACTAGATAAAAAGAATTTTTTTGCACTGGCCCAGGTTGCCCAGAGAGGTAGCAGAAGCCCCATCTCTGGACAGGGCTCTGAGCAACCTGATCTGGTTAAAGATGTCCCTGCTTACTGCAAGGGGTTGGACTAGATGACCTTTAAAGGTCCCTTCCAACCCAAACCATTCTTTGGTTCTGTGATTAGCTTATTTGGTACATTTGCCAGAGCTGGCAATGCTGTGCCTGTTACTTTGTCATGTTTATTTGTCCTGTCTTGCCAGAATGCCTGTGCATGGGAGAGAGCCAAGGGTGATCAAAAATGAGCAGGACCAAAAAGAGATTTTATAAGATTGGTTTCTAAGGATAGCTTTGGATATTATCCTGGCTTTTTGGCTCAACATTGAGATGCTAGGCTTCACTTCCAGATAGGTATGCCAATTGGAACTAAGAAAGGAGTTTCCTCTTATTTCTGACTGAAATTCATTTGGTTTTGGGGAGAAAATATCCCTGTGGTTACTAGGCTGCTCAAACCAGGAACCCACGTTTGAAGTTTTGTTGCATCACTCTCATCTCCACAAGAGATCCCTAGGTTTTATGTATCAACTCTGGCACACATCATAGAATTAGTCAGAGTTGGAAGTGACCTCAAAGATCACCCAGTTCCAACCCCCCTGCCTGGCAGGGACACCATCCACTAGATCAGGTTGCCCAGGGCCCCATCAAGCCTTGTCTTAAAAGCTTCCAGGAATGAGGCTTCCACAACCTCTCTGGGCAACCTGTTCCACTGTCTAACCACCCTCATAGTGAAGAACTTCCTCCTAATATCCAGCCTAAATCTCCCCTCCTCTAGCTTACACCCATTTCCCCTGGTTCTATCACTGTCTGACCTCCTAAAAAGTCCCTCCCCAGCTTTCTTGTAGCCCCCTTCAGATACTGGAAGGCCACAAGAAGGTCTCCTCGGAGCCTTCTCCACTGCAGACTGAACAATCCCAACTCTCTCATGTTTTCATTGTCATTTTCATACTGTCAGAAAAATATTTTTCCTTGTATAACTTTATTTTTCTGACTTTGTTAATGTTTGTTGGCTGTCTTTCTGAAAACCAGGAAATTATTTGCCATCTTAAAAACACAAACCAGAAAATACACCCCAAACAGCAGTGTATTGCTGAGGAAGTTCCAGACCAGCTCTCAACTACTTGGCTAGGAATGATGGTAGAACCAGTAAATTCATGTATGCTCAGATGGGATATGGGCATAGCAGAGCCCTGACCTTGCATGCACAACTGTAGGAATTCACAGGGCCAGAATTTTCTGAGGTCATGCATAAACTGGTAAGTCACAGTAACTAATGATGCTGAGCAGCCATGGAGCTTACAGAAATCTCCACACATGCTAAGAAAATATTTCTCAGCTATGAATCACAGAATCACAATGTTAGGAGTTGGAAGAGACCTCGAAAGAGCTCAGATAAAGGTCATTCTTTCTAAGGCAGAAAAGTAGAGTAGAAGGGATCAAATATCTCTGCTTTCGTTCATCATTGTCTCTTGTTCATGCTATTCATAGTGTATTCATATTCATTCTCTTTTGTGAGATCTAAAAATGGTCTTCAAGTCATTTAGCTTACTCCTTTTGGAATAGTCAAGAGAGCCAAAGACTTCTCTTGCTGCATTCTATATATTGCCCTTTTAGCACTCAAAACTTGGGACCCACTGTGAAAACTGTATGGGACATGCAATCTCTTTCAGGAAGTCTCTATGCAAAAATGAAGAGAATTTTTAGTTTAATTTTGCCAATTATCAGTGGCTCTCTGCCTTGTGAGAAAATGTTTTAACTCTGGTTGCTTTGGCTGTGTGGTAAATTTCAGTCATTTCTGGAAAGCTGATTCTCCTGGAGTTGCCTCTACTTGCCTGCATATTTTCAGAAAGTATGAATCATAAACAACATTGTGCAGTACTAGATTGTGCATTCATTGTCTTTTCTTGGAAAAAACTTTGAGGAAATAGACTCTATTTCAGTTAATACATTTCACTGTCTCCAGTTTTGTTTTTCCATTTCATCCCTACATATGCAAACTTCCTTGATCTTTTTCCCACTTCCTCATCTCCTTGGCCTGCTGTTCTTCCTTCCATGACTGCAATGATAGCTTTTTCCATTCATTTTTGGTTTCAGTATCTTTGTATTCTAATTTTCTCCCATCTGTGCTTTGGTTTTGATTTTTTTCAATGTTATATTTGCAACTCTCATTACAGTATCATGCTTCATGCTTGGTTTTGGTTGGTAGTGTTTTCTCTAATTGTTTTCCACTTTATTTTCAGTATACTATGTTTATATGTATTAGAAAAAGAGTTAGAGCATGGTCACATCTGTGTTACCATTCAGTCTGCCTTTGTAGCATATTTTCTCTTCCACTTAGGTGGAAAAAACCCAGATACACTTTTTGGGCAAATGTGTGGCATAGGTGGTTTTGAGTGAGTAAGGGCTATCATTAAAAATGAGACATAGGGTGAAGCAACATATAAGCAACATAGGAAGGTACTGAAGACTGATGGATTAATTAAGCTGAGGCTGTGCCCAGGAGTTATTGCTGCCTCTAGGGACAGCAGTGTGATCAGGAGAGTCAGGTGAAACAATGCTGTTGTTGTAAAGTTGGTAGAGTACTTCCTCTTTGGAAGCCCTTCTTTTGGATGTCTGACTCCTTTAATTGGTCTGTGCTAAGTTCAGCAACTAAAGTACATGGAAGATACACCAGATAAAGCCAAACTATATGATTATTCCATAGTTTTGAGGCTTCTTTCCTTCCTCCTCAAACCCATAAAATTATGAGCTAACAGGAGAAAGAGAAATAGACTATAATGACTTTTTGAGTAATTTTTTATTTTGTATTTTCCATGGTTTATTCTTCCTTGGGAGTTAAAATGTTTTCATAACTAACTTCTATATCAGGTATCTGAACTGCAAATGTGTCAGCTGGAATGCACAGTACAGATATTTTCAGCAGGGCTTTTCTGGATGGTAAATTGTGAACATTTTTTTAAACTCTTCAAGTACACACACTGGGAGCTCTTTGAGGGAGAGGTGTTTTTGGCCTGTGTTGCTCTTGGTAGAGAGGAAAGGCATGTGTGCAGGGATACTTGTGTGAGATTTCTGATGTAGGATTAAGACTTTCAGATGTCATAATGCAAGTATGAATACTTAGGAAATAATCCCTCAAACTTTTCAAGTATACAGCTGAAAAAGAAAAAGGTTTTCATCTACATGTGCTAGATATTCCTTATTTTGCTGTGGGTTGATTGTTTCTGTAGCACAAGTAAGCACAATTAGAGCTTGTCAGGCACCTTTACCATGAAGGATAAATCAGTGGAAGGAGTTCTGTAACTCACACTGGGGAAACAGGAAGGAATGCAGTGGCCTCTCAGGCCCCTATGGGAGACTACCACTACTTCTGGCATGGCCTGAGGGATCATTTGCAGTCCTTATGTCCTTACACAACAACATAAACTAAGGCTAGAATAAACCCAAAGTCAACATTTAAAGCTATTGCTGAGCAGAAAGAGCTATAGTAATCAGAGGTAGTTCCAAGTTTATGTACATCTGAAATTTATCTGCTTTGAGAAGAGAAAGAAACACCATTATGGGAGCTACTAAAAGCAGAAATGTGCTCTTGCCTTTCTCTCTGTGGCTTTGAAGGCTGTCCCAGCCCTGACACATGGCCTCCAAAGTCTTGAAAGTGTTATAAGAAATTGTTGCCAAGTGTGCTTTTTTGTTCTAAATTTTAGTGTACTTTGTGATCCATGCTGGCAGGGTTGGGATTAGCAAGTACATTTTTGTTTTTAAGCTCCTCTGCCCCTAGCACTTCAGGATAGTATCTGGGCAATGTTCACCCTTCCTATGGTCCTGTTTCTTTTCTGTGGTTCTTGGTTATTAAATACAGATTAAATAGAGACCATGAGAAAGCATCAGTGACTTGTCAGGGCTGTATGAGAAACCTGTGTGCTCAGCTGCCTCAAGTTAGGCAAGGTCAAAACTTAAACACTGGGTTAGTCTGATCTCTACTCTCTAGAGCCCAGGCACTGGAGTTATGAGCCATAGTTTGATTTTCCCTGTTCAGAATTGCTGCTGAGCTGAAGCTTTAGTTTCCTGGGGTTTGTTTTGAGTGGGTTTTGGGTTTGTATTTGGGTTGTTGGTTTTTTTGGGGGGGAGACTGTGCTTCTTTTTGTTAGTGACTGCTTAAAATAAAATGTAAGTGGTCTTTGAAGTCGTGAAACAGATCTCCCATGTGAGTATTGAAAGCATTCAGCTTTAAAAATTGCACTGCATCTTGCCTGTCCACCTCTCAGAAAGTCTTCTTTCCTTTCCTCTCCTCTCCATACAGTATCACTGCTTTGGCAGGAGGCCTGGGAAACCTCATTTACTGGGCAGCATACAGACAACTTAGGGTTAGAACTGCTTCAGGTTAAGGGGTGTGTTGAACCTGACTGTCCTTTGAGGTAAGGACTTGAAAACTAGAGTGTAAAAGCTGGAACATGCCCATATGCTGCTTTCCTAATATTTCCAGTTTGAAAGAAGCTAGGCTTAAGCTTTAATTTAACCTTTATTAAGTCTCCTTTAGTCACCTGCTATGCTGGAGGATGTGGGTGTCTCACAAGTGAGTGTATGCTCTTGCAAAAAGCTTTGGGATCAGCTAGATGTCATTCCAGCTTCTTTCTGGTCATGAACTAAACACTAAATTGCATTCATCCAGGGAACTTTCAGATCAGAAAAGGAGGTCCTTAATAATAAGCTTAGATACCTCTAGTGTTAAGTGGCAATTAATAGGGTGTTATGGGTCATGGTGTTGGGCTGAGATTACCACAGTTTGTTTAAATCATGATTCAGGTACCTATATCCTCTTTTAGATTTGTCTGACTAAATCTGTTTTGCAAATGACTGCAGACTTTGACTTCACTTTACTACCTGTAGTAATGCAAAATCTACACAGAAATTGTCTTGCTTTGAAATGCTGTGACCCTTTTCTCATGGGCAGAGCTGAAGTCTGTATAGGTTTATTTGGCTTGCATGGCAAGGGTTTGGTAGGGGAGGGGCTACAGAGGTGGCTTCTGGGAGAAGCTGTGAAATGCTGAGGGCTTTTCTGTGTATGCCAGAGCACTGGAAAGCCAGGACTGTAATATCTTCCTTCTGTTGCTGAGCAGTAGCATTAGGATGTATGAGAAGACAGTAACTGGAATAGAAAAATATCTTTAGGCCAAAAGAATAATAAATATTTCCAAAAGAAATAAGCATTGCCTCCAGCAGCAGCAGGAGGAGCAATTCTATCCTGGAAGGGTCTCTTATAATCTTCAATTTTTCCTTATTCTTTCTTTCCTGTTCTGTGGCAATGTGAATATATAATAGGCACAATCAGAAGTCATGTTAAGCTAACCATTACTGTGTTTCTGTTAGAAATAAAAGATTTGGTGCTGGCAGAGAACTGGGCTTCTGGAATAACCTTGGCTGTTGCAGCAGTGCACATGAAAACCTGACTGATTTTAAAATGAAGCTTCACCAGTTTTGGAAAGGGATTGGATGATATGGTATCTGTGGTTATCAGGGGACTAGACCCAGTAATTTGGGAGATCTCTTCTAATTGTGTGTGCAGAATAAGATGGCTTTGTGCAGAGCATCCCCTCTTGACTAGAAATCAAAAAACATGATTAAATTCATCATCTTTATCAGCCTTTTGGCTCCAATTTCAGCATCAGTTATCTCCAGACCTTACCTTCCCTGTGTTGTAGGAATATGTACAGTCCATGCTTGCTTTTAAAGGTGGTCAAAGAACAGAAATTGCTGGGGTAGAGAGAAACATCAGAATATGGTCAGGTGCCTTTTTCTCTACCCTAACAGTTTAACCTGAAGTAGGAATGTAGGCAATAGCCTTGCCAGTGAGGATCTCTCAAAAGAGAGGAAAAACTGTTCACTTTTACATCCACTAACTTTAATATAGGCACCTTAATGGATGAATGTTAAATATCTGACAGCCTGGGCCCAATTACAGAATACATTTTCAAGGCATTTTCAGGCATATTGCTATTGCTTATGGAGCTGTAGAAAAGCTGCCACCACCACTACTATGAACAAGGTACAACAGAGACTAAAACCAAATTTGCCTCTGCCGCTTTCCTCTATGACAGAACATTCAGGGAAGAATTCCCACAATTTGACACTTGATTCAGTGCCTGGAGACATGAGAGGAAATGGGAAGCAGGTCTAATCTTTGCTTCTTTTCCTTTCAATGAAAATATTCTTCATGCCCCCAAATCCAAATCTTCCTCTGCTGATCTCACTTTCTTCTCTGCAGTCTTTAAACACCACAATGTGGTATTACAATTGGCTTAGACTGAGAAGTTGCTGTGCTAGCTAAAAGGTTGGCACCACACCTTCTATTCAGACTGATACCTGTTGGTGTCTGTTCAGATAACCTCTAGCTACAGTTGAGCAATACCACAAATGGGGAAAACCCTAGAGAAATAGGAAAATCCCTAACTGTTTGGGCATTGTGTAAGCATATTTTGCTTAGGTTCTTTGCCAAAGCAGATAGGAATCAAAAGATGCTCTCTGCATAGCAGTAAAACGTGCTATCATGTTCAGGATCTTATTTTGCATAAGACACCCACAGTGTTTGTGAAAGGGGAAGAAAGTTTCCATTCTGGTTGAAGTGTGGTGTGTTTTTCTGTTGCATTCATTACTGAAAATTCCTGAAAACAAGAGAGGTAGAAAGTGGGAGAGGAACTTGGTTCTTTTATTTGGCTTCTTTCAGGCCAATGCTCTCTTTTGGCTATTTTACAAACTGATTATAAAAGAAAATGCCCTTGGTGCTGTACAATAAAAAATAAACAGTAAAAAAAAAGGAATTGAGCTGTGACCAGGTACTTGCTGTAACAGACAAGTGTTTGAGCAAATGTTTGGTTCTTTATATAAACCTTCCCAACAACTCCTCACCCCGAACAAAACCAAATGCCCAAGGAATGTCAAAACATCTCCCCACCAGTACAGAAATGACTGATGGATAGTTTTCTTTTTTACTGTGGAGAAGGGGAGAAAGTAAATGAAAGATGTTACTGGGAAGTGCTCAAGTGGTAGAATTGATCTGAGCAATAGTGCAAAACAATAATTACTTAGGGTAGACTAGAAGGTGTAGGAGGTTTCTGCATCACCCCACAAGTGGGAGTTTTTTCATGTTTGTAACTTAAGATAACTTTTTAAAGTGTGGTCTATGTTTTTTCTGGTGACATAAGAGCAGCTCCAAAGAGTGGCCTTCTTCAATTAAAAGGTTGAATCTTCTGATTTTTGTGAGATTTTTGTTGCTTGCTTCAATAGGTTCTTGATTTCTGATGTATTTTGGACCATGCCTGTAATCAGAAAGAATGATTAGAGAAGTTAAAGGTGATCTAAGAAATTTTTACTGGCAATTGGGAACTCTAACAAGGTACCTAACCAAATATTTTCAGTAGTCTGGCTGCCAAAGCAAAGTTAAAAATGGAGAAGAATTTGCTAAATTGTCAACCTTATGAGAGATGAATTGCTTCCAGTAAGCAGTGGCTCAGCAACCAGTGGATCCAACAGTTAGATTTTCCAGAAAGCTACCTCCCTAGCTCAGTCTTTTTGTGGATTTGTCTATTCCACACACAACTTAAGGCCTCAAGTAAAGAGAGTGATTTCACATTGTCCTTCTGCATAGTGGTGCAGGGCTTGATTAGGAATAATTCAAAATCAGGGCTTTGAAACAGCAGTTAAAATCCAGTAGTATTATATGAGCTGGCATCTGCTACTTTTATTGCTTTAGGGTTGCAGTGGATCATTCAGAAAGCTGTAGCATTCTCTCTTCATGAATGTGCCTTGGGAGAGTCAGCAAACTACCAATGAAGCTTTTTGGGGGGGAGGTAGAGGCAGAAATAATTCATAAATGACAAATAATTAAGTTACAGCAGAAATGAGGTTGCATCAGTTACATTTTCTAATCCTTCAGAGGACTTTGGGGAGTTTATGAAACTGCTGAAATAGAAATACCTCATTTTTACAACAGTCATGTAAAGGAGTTGGGTTTCCTATATAGAATGATAGAATGGTTTGGGTTGGAAGGAACCTTTAGAGGTCATATGGACCAGACACCCTGCAGTGAGCAGGGACATCTTCAACTAAATGGAGCTTCTTAGAGCACCATCCAACCTGACCTTGGATGTTTCCAGGGATGGGGCTTCTACTTCCTATCTGGTTCCAGTGTTTTACCACCCTCACAGTAAAGAATTTCTTCCTTATTATCCAGTCTGAATCTTCCCTGTTTTAGTTGAGAACCTTTATCCCCTGTCCTGTTGCAACAGGCTCTACTTGTTTGAGTGTTGCTGTAGCATTGTGTAGAAGCAGCCAAAGTAATTTCTTGAACAACATTACAAGTAATTTTTATGAACATCTGTCTATGAAAATACATGACCAGCTCTGTCTTTTTATAAGTGATTTAAACCCACCTTTTATGCATCTGCACAGTTATGAGTTAGCGTGACAAATTGCCAATTAGAAGATGACAACTTACCTTCAGAAGTGATTAGTAAAAATAAAAGTGCCAAAAGGACAAAGGAATGGGAACTAGTACAGGTTAGATACTTGCCACTGATTTTCTGAAGGCCTTCTTTAAAAACAAGCTTATCTAGCTAAAAAACTTAAAAGCAGTGATGAAGGACAGACACCACACTTCTCAGGTGCTCTAGGCAGCAGCCACAGGTTAGGTAACATGCTGTCATTTCTGACCTGCAGTGTCCTGACTTTGCTCCAGATCTGTCTTTATGTGATGAACAAAAGGCTCATGTAAGACCAAGCAGTAGTTGTTTTATGATGTGCTAATGTTTACCCAGGCTGCAGTCTCTGTGTTTTGTCTCCAACTTGAGAGCTTCCAAATGTCCACTGAGAGACTTCTGCTGACTCTAAAACTTGCAGGTTGTTGGTTTATTGACAAGGTGATAAAATGTTTTAAAAGGACTGAGGGCTGCCAGTCAGTCTGAGAGCAGAGGAGAAAAGGTGATGCCTGCTTCTTCTGTGAGTGTGACAAAAGTCTGTGAATGAGATACTGATTTTAAAGGAAAGCAGAGGGGAATGTGTGTGTCATACAAAGGAATACTGGTGTAAGTGGCTGTGGCAGAGACTTGAATGCCAGAACAGGAAAAAGCAGTATTTGCTTGCTAAGTAACAGCCTTTCTTTAGCATGTCATGCACTCTACAGAATTGTAATGTGTGGTTGAGTGTTTATTTTAGTGGGAAAATGAATGTAGTCTGTCTGAAAGATAGCTGGAAACTTGTTAAAATCTCAGTGTCAGGTTCTCTTTGCCTCTTGCAGTCACTTC
This sequence comes from Galbula dea, assembly GCA_013399015.1. Lineage (NCBI taxonomy): Eukaryota > Metazoa > Chordata > Aves > Piciformes > Galbulidae > Galbula > Galbula dea. The sequence continues at coordinate 453,803 of VWZX01000316.1, read as the reverse complement.
CCACGTGAGCATGGTAAGTACTGTGTCCCTCTGTCTGTGTAACTTCAGTTTTGGGATTTTGGGCCAGATAGTTCTCAGAAATAGAAAGGCAAGTCTTTTTATGTGGTTACTGTAACACTTCCTTCCATTGGCCTTGTGTGATCTCCTAAAAATGATATAATATTCCACAGTATTCTAGATATCTTCCACTAACAAATGGATTGATTTCTTTGCCCTGGTGTGAAGCAGTCCACTGTAAAGTTTGACAGAGCCATGAATAAACTATTGGTCAGTGTGAATGGCAGAACCTGCTAAAATGATATCTGTACTTGATGGAACTACTGTACTGGTTACAGCTATGACACCTCAGTAGAATTACCTGAAAACAAGGATAATGCTGATCTTATATCCCCATACATATCTGGCTATCATGTGCAGCAGTGATGTGGATTTTCACTGTATTTGAAAGGTTTTGTTGTTTTTTTAACTCTTAAAAAAGATTTCTTGTGTGGTCTGTGAATTTGTTGACTTAAGGTATGTTTATATTTGTGTACAGTGACTAAGCAATATTTATCTTTACTGTTCCTGCAGGTTTCATAATATTTTTGTTTCTGTTTGCAGGGGATTCATTGTAAAAGCAAACCTTCCAGTGAGTATCCATCATTCACATTTTTACTATGTTTGGTTTTGGAAGATTAAGGTAATTTATTGCACATCATAAATCTGCTCTCCTGCTGACAGCAGATCACTGTCAGGAGGGGGTATTTACCACCAGTTTCCTTGTACAAAACATTTGAAATTGATGGGTTCTGATAAACACTTAGGTTAATGTCTGTGCATTGTTTCTTGCTAATTTTCCTTACCACAGAAGGTGATTGGGAGAATTTGCATAGTTATTTCATGGGGGTTTTTGCTACTGCTTATGATCATTGCCTACAATAACAATACAGGCTCTTGAATTACCCCCATCAGTCACTTCTCCAATGCACACTGTCACTTGACAGGGAAGTAGAAGGCAGCTACCTTGCAAGCAGTCCCCTCTGAGATGATAGTCCTATCTGGAGGCCAGCCCTGAGCACTGCTTGTCTCCAAGATGCCTTTCCTGGATCCCTGTGGCAGAGTCACAGACAGGGAGAGGCTGTGATGCTGAGTCACAAGCAGGTGAGATGCTGATGCAATAGTGTGGGATGTGAGTTGAACATCAGCTGTCATGAGTCTTGCTTTGAAAGCATGGCATTTATGGGATGTGCTGAGGTGAAGAGAAAGAACATAGCTGTGGAAAGGGGTGAAGTTAAAAGTCCTATCTGGAAAAGTATCTGGTTTTCTGCTGGCAAGCAGAGTGAACCATTGGTGGCCAGTTCAGGGATTGTGAGTGAATCTTTTTAGGACTAGGCAACTGAGCTGCTAGTTGCACAGATTATATAGAAGGCAGAAGAAGAAAACAGGGATGTTGACCTTTGCTCTGCCCAGCTAAAGCATCCCTTCATGCCCTCAGGCAGCACAGGCTGAGGAATCCAAACCCTTCAGCCCTGGTCTCCAAGGGAGACACTGCCATACTGTTAGTTAGGAGTTAAAATCTGTGCTGGGTATTACACAAATGCAGATCTAGATAGGGGAGACTCACTGCAGGTACCATGGGGTGGTGATTTGTTCCACCTATCTTAGGACAAGAGGCTAGGAGGGAGGTGAGAGGGGTTCTGTCTTTTGACTTACTCAGATGATGCACATAAGCTTAAGCTGGATGTTTTGTTCTTAGCTGGATGTAGACTTTGGGTGCTGAAGAGTTTGTAAAATAAAGATCCTTGTCTTTCAAGATGATATACACAAAGCAGAGCTGGTTGTAGGTTTTCAGTACTGCCTGAAAATTACTTCCAAGCTCTCTTTAATACAAGCAACATGTAGGATGACTCAGCCTTATAGGGGTGATGAACAAATGTTTTTCTAGTCTTCATCTTAGTTCACTTGTGCTACAGTGGGTGTATGCTCATTTCCATACTTCCTTTGCTATAGACATTATTTATTATTTGAGGTAATTACCTTAAAAGGTCTTAATTGTATAATAGAGCACCTTTGCAGTAGTCATTATTTTTAGCTGCAACAATAAGATGAAAGTCATTTCCTAGAATTTGCAGATACCACCAGCTCAATAGGATTTGGTACCACAGCTCTGCTGCTCTGCTTTCTCCCCCCTGCTCTTCTAGACTATTAGGAGTACATAAGGGCTACTGCAGAATTTGGAATTCACTGTAATCCAGACATTGATATCAATATATCAATGATTTTTAAAAAGCCTTACATTGTCAGTAAATGTATTTGGCACAGAATATCACCATATTGTCTGATACCCTTGAAAGTTTGAGATGTTTTCTGAACATACAACTGTGAAACCCCTGTAATGTACTGTGCCTTCAAATCCATTGTGAAAGAGAGGCTGTCAGTCTGACATTTTAATCAATTTTGTAATTGATGTTAATTATTTTTAAGTAGTGAATTTTGGTATTTATTAACTGAAGTGCACAGTGTCCTTATCTTAGGAGAGCCTATCTAGTTTGTATATGAATTTTGTTGAATCATCCTAATGCAGAGATGCAGCAGATACTGTGGTAGATCATGTGATATGCAGATAGGTTTGCAATGCTACTGTAATTTATACTCCTGGTATGGTGCTCCAGTGAAGCAATTTTAGTGTGCTTTACATAAGCTCACAGATGTAGCAGTATCAGTATCCTAAGTATTTCAGATTCTTGCAATTCTTATAGGGAAGAAATATCAGCCAAAAAAGCAGTTAGGATTTTCTGTCAGGGCTGGACCTGTTATTAATGGGTTTTCTCTGATTTTTTTTTTTCATGTTCTCCAGTTTCATCTTCTTGCCTGAGGCTTCCAATTATCCATCTAATCATTGCTATTGTGTATTCATTGCTCAGCTCTGGCTTCTATTATCCAAGAGTACATAAGGTGTGTTTTGCTGTTGTGACAGTTCTGGGTTGATTGCTGCATCATCAGATTAAAAAATAATCTGTTGTGGTTGAACAGATGGCAAAAGTGCAAGGAAAGTGTCTACATGCTGAATAATAAGCCTTGGCTTCTTTATGCCTGGGCTTATATGTATCCATAATTAAGGAATCTTATTACAGCAACAATCCCTCTCTCATGTAGGGCTAATTACAGTTATAATTCATAAACATGAAATTTAGGCAATATTTACTCAGCAGATGGTTCGTGTAGCAAGATGGATCTTTGTCTTCTGGGATGTAGATCAAACTACTTGTGAGAAAAGGAAAGAGGTGTGTGCTCCAGAGGAAACTAGCTGAGAGGGGGATTAAAAGATATGCTTAGAGTTTCCTGAAGAATTAGCCAGAAATCAGTCTTATACTCTGATTTATAGAGTAAAAATAATTTTTTCAGTTCTTCCTTGCATCATATGTTTATTGTGACCCAAATCCAATATTCTTGTGCATGTTATGATCCATTTAAATTATTAATGAGTTTTGCAGTTCTCAGAGTGTAGCATCACATCAATGGGAAAAAATCCCACTAAAAAATTCCCAAAGTGGAAAAGTCACTTTATTTAATCCAGTGTATTGCTTATTTGTTCTCAGTTTGAAGGTAGAAACTGATCAAAGAGGACAGTGCCCATGCTTATGGGCAGCAGTAGTCCCTAAAAGTGTGCATCTGCCTGGTGATGATGCAGTGTCAGTAATGCACCTAGGATCCTCCTGGGGTGGTCCCAGGCCTGTGGCATGTGCTAACACCATACCTCAGGCAGGAACAACTAAGGACCAAATTCAGTTAGGCCATGATAGTCTCTCCTAAAAGTAAGTAGGGTCAAATAGTATGGTCAGATTCCCCCAAACAGAATACTTTGGGAAGAGCTATCAACTTTGGCAGTATGTAGATTTTGACAATATATATTTGTCCCATGTATACATGAGTGTTCCCTTAAAAACACTTTCTACACAGACATGGGAATGCACAAGATTATAGGCCTAGATCAAGCCATTTACACCAACAACCAAGGAATTAAGCAGAAACAGTTGCTCCTGGATATCATTTGATATCCACAACTTCATGTCATATGATACAGCCAAGAAAAAATATTTGAGAGCAAAGAGGGCTAAAACTGATCATGGCTTATGTTATTAGTAATTATCAGGTAGTTCTGCAATATAATAACCTGTAATAGTTATCAGGTGGTTCTGCAGTATAACAACCTCCCAATTAACTGTGGGTGGGTTGATTGGGTGGTGTACAATAATTTGCCATCCTGAGATACCTTCAGGATTATTACACCACCCATTCTTGGAACATGGAATATAGTGTTCCCATCTGGCTGCTGTGCACTGTACTTCTTAAGGTTGCCTCACCTTACAAATTCTTCAAAAGTCAGTGCACCTACTGTTCCTCAAGCCTAATTCATATATGTTGAGTGAGCTGTGTTTTTTCTTTGGTTTGGAGACAAATTGTCTTCTCTCATTGCCAATATTACCTTGGATAATTGAGACTTGACTCTACTGCCAGCTGAGGCAAAGTGTCTTTCCATTCTTTTCCCCTTGCATATCAGCATAATCTGTTGCATCCCAAGATGCTTAATGATACAAAACCAGGGTAATGGAGTGGAGATTCAGGTGTGAATCAGTTGTCTTTACTGACTTCTCATGTATCATTCAGAACATATTTCTCCCGATACCATGTGTGAGGGCATATTAAGGCCCAACAGATTCAAGCCAAGGTACCACATTTCTGTCAGCCTTTCTTCATGTCCTGCATGTATTATCTGATCCTTGACAGTGGGCTTTAGCTGCAACTAGACACTGTGAAAGTGAGGATCTCATCATATAGGAAGAGGTCCTCTACAGGTTAATACCCTTCCAGTCTTTAAATTTAGAGCCCTTTCCTTCATTGGAGAGGCTGGAGGGGTAAGTGAGGATAAGCTTTGCCCTTCCTCCTCCTCCTCCACTTCCTACTTTCCTGCTGTGGGTACTGTGGATTTGTCTTCCATGTGAGTTATTGGGCATCCACATGCCAATTCTTGGCTAGACAATGAGGCATGCAGCCTTTCACAGAATCACAGATATATAGCAGGCACAGTATTGGAGCACTGCTGTTTCATACTATGCTCTTTGCCATACTAACTGAACTCATTCTAAGGGTATACTAAGCAGTACAACTAATAAAAGTCAAATGTTTTTCTGTTCTTCCAGCCTCTCCCCAGGGCTTTCCTTGGGTGTTTTTTAACCTCCATGCTATGTACCAATGTGGGGAGGGTAAGAAATGTTTCAAAGAAATTGCTCTGATGTAGTTAGAGCTAAAATGAGGTGTGCTGTATTGTATACCAGAAAGCCCAGGGAGAAAACCCAGCTCCCTGGCTATTTGTTCTGGTAGTTTCTTGAACTCTTGAGTTTTGGGACAGCAAACAATGTATGTGAGGAAAGCATTGGGGGTTATATCTGCTGTACCAACATATATTCATAAATAACTGATTTTTCTGCAGGGTAGTCAGAGAAGGTAGAAGAGATGAAGTAAGGCTGATGAGATTTTGGGCCTCAAGGCTGGTTTTTTTTCTTTAACATTAGCCTACAGAAGGTGGCAGTGCAAAGTGATGTCCTAAGGCTTTGGGATGAGTACATTTCCATAGGTAAATGAGATGAGATAAAGTAGCTGTGTTCTGTCCTTACCATTTACTCCTTCAATAAGTCCTGGATGATATTTATTCTGCTCTTGCTGTTCTGGTCTAAAGCAGAAGGAAATCCTGTAGGTGTGAGGGATTTTTCCATTACTAGGAGTGCAATGGTGCCCTCTTGTGTGAAAGTGATACTTTAACAGCAGTTGAGGCTGTCAGCCAATCCTAAAATTCAAATGCTGCCTGTGAGAGTGCTCTCAATGTTCAGGAGATGGCTTTGAATAAAAAGTTTATATAAACTATTACTCTAGCTCTGATCTAGTAGATCTGACTATTTAAAACCACTCTTAGTCTAGGTGTGCTCTGCTAGCCTTAGGTGTTAGAAGTGTGATTCCTTCATCTTGAGTTAACACATCCCAATGCCAGGAAGTTTATCAGCAAATCCCATCTGTACTGTAGCTCTTTCTGTCACCCCCTACATTGCTAGTGAAGCCAACTAGCTATGTTGGCCATGTGAAAGTCTTATGTGAAGTACTAGCTTTGCTGAAGTTAATGGTGACTTTCCTGCTGATTTCAGTACAGCTGAAGCTTCACCTTTGGTGCTTTCTCTCCCCCAGATATCCTGTGCACAGTGAAATTCCTCTGTCTTTCTATTTGTCATTTCAGGTGGCATTTTTAACAGCTTCTGCCATGATGCCCTTGCATCTTCTTCTGTGGTACTGAAAAGTATGAAGATCTCAACAGTGATGAAATGTGTCCAAGGAAGCCCATGCTCTCTTCATTTAAACATTAAAGGAACTCTGAGTCTGGATGGTAGGAATCAGATCTGCTACTGCATCATTTGTTTACTTTTTGTTTATAGCTCTTCAGCCAAGTTTTGTTCCAGGGGAGGCTCAGATTAGATATTAGGAAAATGTTTTTCCCTGAGAGGGTTATTAAGCATTGGCCCAGGCTGCCCAGGGTGGTGGTGGGGGCTTCATCCCTGGAAGTGTTCAAAGAACATGTGGATGTGGTATTTAAGAACGTGATTTAGTGATGAGCATGGTAGTGTTAGGTTAACATTTGGACTTCATGGTCTTGAAGGTCTTTTCCAACCATAACAATTCTGTTTTCATGTAATTATATCAAAGGTATGTTTGTGAAATCATTTCACTACAACCCAGGGTAAAGCTTTGACCCTTCTCAAGGGAATGAGAACTGGAATAATGAATTGAAGACAACTGGGATTTTTGACTTCCAACATGATACACTTGTCCTCTACCAGTGCCCCAAGCAAACTGCTCCCCTTTTCTTCCTTGCTCTGACATGCACACACACATTCAAACACACTGATTTTGTCTGCTCTGGTAACTCAGACATGAGTGAGGGCCTCACTAGAAGGAGAAACAGTTTATGCATCTGAAGTTACAGTTCTACACTAAAACAAAGTGAAAGCACTCAAATATTTTGGATGTATTCTATTTTTATTTTATTTGACACCCTGCCATTCAGGTGCTTAGTGTATTTCCTGGTGGGATTCACTCAGAGTTAGTAGATTTATTTTTAAACTGTGCATTTCTTATGCTTTTATTAAGATTTAATTTATAGTAAACTTATTAAAGCCTTGCTCCTTCCCCCATTTGTGTTATATGTAATGCCCCTTTTTTAACCCAGTGATAAAACACATGTGCCTTTCACTTGTAAGGAAAGCTTATGATAGGCTGTATTTTAATTTATTTGTTCTTAAAGATGCTCAAATTGTGTTTTTGAACTCTATTCCCAACTCATTCCAGAGACCATCCGTGGGCTGGAAATATGCTCTCTCTCCCTGGACACACAGCAGTCTCAGTGCATAACTGTGAGATTTGCTAGGAAAAAAAGTAAGATGCTTAGTGGAAAGAAGGTAAACTTTTTTGGGTTGTTTTTAATTGAATTGCTTAATTCATTTAATAGACCTTTTGGAAAAAATGTGTTTTGTGACTCTTATTTAAGTCTTCTTTTATTGACTTGTGGGAAACTGTAATGAGATGTATGCTTCAGCATTGTCAGATGAAACTCCATAACAACATGTCTTTTTCTAACTTATACATTCAATTCTCCACTGTTTTCATACTTCTTCCACTTATCTTTTGCAAGAGAAGCTGCTTCTGCAAAGCCTAATTTCCATATCAATCTTGCTAACTTTCTTTTTGTGCCCACCAAATTACAGGGAAACTTTGGGAACTCCAGTTGCTAGGAATCACGATGCCACAGGGATTTGAAGTGCAGACATACTATCTACATAAGTCTGTGTCAATTGAATTGTCAATTGAATTTACACATCTAGAAGGCAGCCAAGTACCTCAGCACTTGTGCACATCTACCCTAAATTTATGGGAATAATTGCAACAGCAGAGTACAACTTTTTACTTAACTAAACCCAGAAGTATTTGTTATTAAGATTTACAACTGGGGGAAGGAAAAAAACCCCAACATCCTTGACCAAGTATTTAAAAGACATTAATGGTATTTTCAGTTACTGGTGGATAATAACTCTTAATCCCATACAAAATGTGTAACTTCATGTGAGTTGTAAAAAAGCAGTTGCAGTTTCTACTCTGTGTCACTTGATCAAACATCCCTATAGACAATGCAGGGCCAGCAATGAACAATTGATAGTTTTTAGATTAAGGGAAGTTGATAGACAAGACTCAACAGACATACTTCATTAAATGTTCTTAGTTTGAGGTCAGTGTCTAGTATGGTGACTTAAGATGTCTTTTACCTTCCAAGTGCTTTGTAGCAAGTAGGAACATATCCAATGTGAAAACCTACATGGAATTTAATAGTTGTTGCTATCAGTGAGGGAATGAGTTGCTATAACTGGACCTCAACTGTTATCTCCCAAATTACTTTCTCACAGACTGTTACTGGAACGAATAAATTTGCTGAAGTTGCCATTAAATGTTTAAACAGACTTTTCTTCCTATTCTGCAAATGTTTTTGCTTGTAAAATGCCCACAAACTGGTACTTTTGGTAGTGTGAAAGACCTTTTAGCTTTTGAAATTCAGTAGGTCCTGGGTCCCTGTATTTCTACGCATTCAGGATTATGAGATAGCTTGTAGATATTTGGATTTCTGAAAGTAAAGAAGACAGCAACATCCTGGATTAGAAGTAATGAAACTGTTTGGAATCCTTTCATTAAGTGGCATCTGCCTCTTTTACATTCTTAATGCTACAATGTGTGAGGCTGCTTATGCTCCTAAATATAAATAAACCTAAACAACTGTTATTGCTTGCTGAAGTCTGATAGCAGTGGGTTTTGTGTCTTCTGGAAGTCACACAAACTTGATTTTATAAATGTTTTAAACAGGTACAGGTTCAATTCAATTGCATGGAAGTCAATGTAGCACAACACATCTATGTGACCATGAGAACTGTCCCAAATTACTGTGAAGTCAAGCTGAATCAGGAATACTATGTTGAAGGTAGGAGAACATCTTGAACCAGGTGCTTTTCAAGAAACATTGTTTCAAAGGGGAAAACAAAGAAACAAACCAAAGCAGGAAGCCCCAAATGCAAAGCCAAATTGCATTCTGGGACACACTGATCTAACTGATCATGGATGCCAGCACCAGTCTTGTTCTACATTCTGATGATTTCTTTTCTGGGTATAAATGTCTGAGTTGCTATAAAAACCAGAGACCAGAGTTTATATCTAAAAGTGCAGGGAAAACTGAACTGTGTGTTTGTCCTAATTTGCTGCCTTCTGTTTGGTGGGTGCCCTTTCTCTGCCTGCAGGTTTAGTCTCATGTGCTTTCTGTGCATGAGATGGAGCCTCTGCTTCTCTCCACAGTTGGTTTCAGAGACTGAGAAAAGCTTAAGAAGAAAGTGTAAAGAAACTTTACTTTCCTTAGCTAGCTGTTCTATTGCCTGTTTTCATTTATCTGGATAAGGTAAGGTAGCATTTTTGCCTGTTGCTGCAGTAGAATGCCTGCCATATGCATATCAAAATAGATTTAGCACTGTGTTCCAACCAGGGTATGCTCTGAGTAGTGGAGACAATGGCACCAATTGGTGCTGCAAGAAATAAAATGAGAGCCCTTGTTTGATCCATGCCTTCAGAGCCTGGGGGTGGGCAGCTCTTGCCCTTGCCACTTGGTAGAGTATCATCTCTTGCACACAGTGTTAGACATGTTGTGGCTGTTTCATGCTTTCATAGAAGCAAAGCCTTCTGAGAATTAAAACCTCTCATTTTCTTGAGAAATCCTGGTTCACTATTGAAGTAGATATATACTTTGTGAATAAACAGGGGGGAAATTAAGGTTTTATAAAGCCTCATCTGGAAACACTTTACAAGGATGAGTAAACAAATGAAAATGGGAAATATTTCTGCAGGTAAAAGAATTGTGTGGGGAAATGAGAGCCAAGTGCTGCTCCTAATACTGATTAGAGCAAGGAGAGGTGAAAACAGTAGGCAGCATGTTATGATCTGATTTAGTGTTCTTAAATCAAGATTTAAGTTTTGGATATAGAAACATTAGATGTTAGTTCTGAAAGTGTCACCTGAGTTCCAGTTCTGGTAAGCTCCCTGGGAACTAAATTGGGAGGGTGTTTATTTATAATTCTGGAGTTGTGTCAGAATAGCAAAAATACACAGTTTATAGCAGGAATAAGCCTGGTAAACAACAGGAGTAGCTTTCAAGGAAAGAATAACTGACATTATTACTTATATTACTGCTAGCTACTAGGTAAAGAAGTGTAGTGTTATATCCTAGACTGCCACATTAAACTGCTGATAAGGTTTTTCCATAGAAACCCCACACTGGTGAGATAGCTCTTTGAGGCAAGTTGTGAAATAGTCTCCATTTGTGCTCAAGGTACTTTTCTACTGTTTGTGTAGAAGTGCATGTAAATCTGCCTTTAAAAAGGGGTATAAGAGATAGGTTTCCAGCTGGGAAACTATTGGCTAATGTGACAGTTTGTTTACACAGCTGTATAGATAGAGCAGCACCAAAGAACATTCTGGCTTCTGTTTTGCAGATTGCAGAAACAGTGATGTGGGCAAATACATTCCAGCTTGTTCAGGTGAGCTGATCTTCTAGACAACTTAAAGATGTGAGATATTCCTAGTGACCTATACAATAATATGTTTTCATTGAAATTAATTTGCCAAACTGCTATCCTTATTTTGGCATACCCATGAATATTAAATAAAGACCCATCCCCCCACATATTGTGTTTCCCTAACATAGCTGTGCATATTCTCTAGGCAATGAAATTGGAGCCTTGGAAGAATCAACTCTGATAGCAGTATTACTGAGTATTTTTTACAGGAACCACATAACATTTCAAGCACTAAGGTTGAGGAGCAATCAGTAGATATCCTGGCTGCTGGTGCAAATTTAAAACTAAATAATAATTTAAATAATTTATTCTCATTAAAATTAATATCTCACCAAATAAGAATCCTTGTAGGAATATCAGGGTATAAAAGAATTAATTCAGGCATTTTAGATAAGAATCAGTCTATAGATGTTGGATTTCGTCTCCCCCAAGTCATGAAATAGATTCTGTACCTTTTGGTAAATAACAAAATCAGAAATAGAATCATAGAATGGCTCAGGTTGGAAGGGACCTTAGAGATCATCTAGTTCCAACCCCCCTGCCATGGGCAGGGACACCACATGCACTAGACCAGGTCACCCAGGGCCACATCAGCCTGGCCTTAAACACTGCCAGGCTTGGGGCAGCCACAACCTCTCTGGGCAAATAACTAAAAAAGGAACATATGTGAGAATTTCACCCTTGGATTTTCTCTTTCAGCTGGAAAGCTTGGCTATAGTGTAGACAGAGCAAGGAAAGTGATCTCAGTGACTGTATCCAACTTCCTTGGAGATGAAGACTATTACGTTCGCCTGTGCCACAAGTGGTTTACCTGTGAAGATGTTGGAGCTTTTGCTGTGGTGAGTTAAAGCTCAGAGCAGTTTGTTGAACTAACAGGGGGTGACTTGTAGGTTGAAATGCTTACTGAGGTCATAGTTGTAGGTAAATGGCCTTCTGGGTCTTCATCTAGCTTTTTTAAATGTAATTGACTGTCCTAGATTCATGGCTATCTTTTTTTTTTCTCCCATTTCAGGTAAAAGGGAAGGAATCTCTAAAATCAGTGTCCCTGAAATATTCTCAGCTCCTCCCTTGTCTTTGCATTGAGGTAATACAGTCTGGAATTTGGTAGATACTTGTGTTTCTCATTGAATACATTTCATCTGAGATTTGTGCTAAGAAAGGAGAAAAATATCTATAGAGAAAGGCTCTAGAGCTAAGTTTTTGACTGAGCCTTGTTTGACCTCATGATTCTATAAATGCAGAAGAGAATTCTTTCAGGAAACACTAGAACATGGAGATAAGAAAATGGGATACAATTTACATTAATTTATGCAAAGTATTGTGTGAGATTAATTTGCTTTTTTATAAGCAATGAAAAGACAAATTAATTTGACTGAATTTCAGTATAGCATTTGATACAGAATTACATGAGAATCCAAGAGGAATTGAGGAAGCTGGGGTTGAGAACAGGGTTTGTGTGGTAGATGACACCTAGCTGGAGGCTGAACTGCACTATTCCTATTGAGTGAGGCTGTGCTAGTAGGAAGGTTATTTAAGGACCACACTCAGAGCAGTTCCTGTAGAAATGTTTTCATCAATGACACTGGCACAAAAGGTGGGAATGTGTTAGAGATCTGCTGATAATACAGTTGAATGGTATAATCAAAATGGAAGAGACTAGAGATCTTCACATGTGAAATAGCTAAAGGAGGATGTAGTGCAAGTTCATGCCTTGCTCTAAGAAAGAGTTCTTGCTCTAAGATGCAAGTCCTTGTTTAGAAACAACAGGGAAGGAAAAAAAGATCTGAGTGTAATAGTTTATTGCAGGGTGACTAAACAAACATGCTTGTGTGATGGAAGTGTGAACAAAGGTGTAGTAGGTTAGATTATTCCAAGCTGATAGGAAAGTATGGGCAAGGCTTTCTTTGAAATACTGTAGGCACTTCTTATATCCATATTCAAGAAAGATAAATTCAAATGAAAGATGGATGTAAAAAAATCTAGAATGGTTATGGAATGGAGAGGCTCTTATCCATGTTTTCATTAGCCTGGTAAAACACATGCAAAGAGGAAAATATGTTGTCTCAATACATATCAGAAGGGTCACTTATAAGGAAAAGGATCTGAGTTTTTAAGCTAAAGCCATTCTTGCCACAAGAATGAAGGAGGATAATCTTTATTCCATAAATGTACTCAGGATGGCTACAGATTTTTTTTCTGATAATCTAAACAGTGAAATTTTGTAATTTCTTTCATAAAAAGGAATAAAAATTCAGCAAACCAATTTAAAATGATCTTGGTGAGATAACAAGATACTGTGTGATCTAGCTTCTCAGTGAATTTTGGGGTAAGATTTACCTTGCAGTTTGTTACCAAAGTGTAGATGTCCAGATGTAGATATCTATATTTGAATCAGATGTTCTAACTTATAGACAATGGAGGTCTAGTTAATGCAGTTGGTTACTCAAGTGACCAAATGGATGGCTATTTTGGGATGTACTGGGGAGCACTGTAGACTCCACTGGCTACATTGATAGTAATTTGGGCACTTCAGTCACATGCAGATGTGTATGTTGTAGGCACCTAAAATCACATGCCTTAATACATGAATTGAACCATAAGGGCTCCTCCAAGCCTATGAATCTTTTCCATTCTGAAAGGTATTATTCCTCTCAGCATATACTCAGAGAATTCCACAGTACAGTTGCTGAGCAAACACATGGGAACTGGGAGTAACAGAAAGATTTGCACATGAGTTTAAGTAACTAGGGCATAGTGACAGCCATGCACACATACTTGCAGATTGGGTTAGGTGTTCACCCTCAGCTTTTAAGGATGCATCCTTTAGTATAACAAAGGCCAGGAGGTCTGATATTATGATTCTGGAATGTCTTTTGATACCCCTTGAAAGTAATGGCACTGTAAGAAACTTCATGAAAATCAAACTGAAAGACTTTCTAAATGAAATTAGGCCAAATATATGAGTCAAATAGTAGGAATATAGTGCTAGATCATCACCTTAGTTCATCAGTTCCAATCCCCCTAATGATGCATGATGGAATAGATATCTAGTGCAAAATATCCTTTAAAAAAACTGCTTCCAAAGTTTTGTAATGAAGATAGCATCTTTATTTTTGTGAAAAGATTTTCTGTCACATGAATCATCTGAAATGGTAAAAAGTGACCTCTCTGAGAATCTCTGGCTAATGGCCACTCTCTGGGTTGTAGGGTTGGCTTGCAGTTCCAGATGCCAGGAGGATACAGCTTTGCCCCTTTGAAAATGGCAAGTATTGTGTGAATACTCTCTATATTTTCTGGAGCTCTAGTAGTATGTCACAATTTGAAATGCATCTAAGGATAAAACTATACATTCCAAAACTTCAAGGCAATTGTCATATTGGTTTGCTTGTCTATTAAGTTTGGGTTTGGAAACAAACCTGAGACTGGTGACAGGACTAGAGGGAATGGGCTTAAGCTGAGCCAGGGTAGGTTTAGATTAGATATTAGGAAGAATTTCTTTACTGAAAGAGTGGTTAGATATTGGAATGGGCTGCCCAGGGAGGTGGTGGAGTCACCATCCCTGGAGGTTTTCAGGAAGAGGATAGATGTGTTTCTTCAGGGGATGATTTAGGGTTAAGAGTAGTGTAGGGCTATCGGTTGGACTAGATGATCTTGAGGGTCCTTTCCAACCCTAATGATTCTGTGATTCTGTGAAGTCTTAATTGTGGTGCTGTTCTCTTAACTGGTAGGATTACATTTAGATTATATCTGCATTGTTGCAGACTCCTTATAACATTCCCAAGGTAGCTGTGCAAATTGTCAGAACTGTTGGGAGCCAGGACTTGGCAGTCAGGTTAAATACTCTGTAAGCATTAGCTTTTGTAGTACATGTCCATTTATTAAACCCAGCATTTTTAAAGATTCAAATTTTCCAGTAGTTTTTAAAAAAAGATAATAAAAATGTCCACTTCATAGAAAGTTTCAGTATTTTGATGTATACACATTGGGATACAAAGTTAAGACAGCAGGAGGCTTGGCAGAATTACAGGGCCTGAAAGGTTTTTATTAGAAAATATCAGGTGGTTTTATTTCAGGCCATGTCTTAGAGAAGCAATACCCATAGGAATTGTTACACTTAATGGGAGTTGAATTTGGACACCTGGTGTTTCCAGTCTTTGATGCATTCTGTGCTTCTTCACTTTGCTACATTTTTTAGTCACATGTATTGTTTGGTCACTGACCCTGAACAACCAACCTGCCATATTTTCAGGTTTGTGCTTCACAAAGAGTTGCAGAAATATATTTCTCTCTTGAATCTGAGTATTAGGCAAATATAAAAATTTCCAACCTACATATTTTAATATCAGCTAAAATATCAGTTTGGTTTTCATACTGGGAATTCTCTTATCCACATGCAGCTAAAAGGAAAAGAGAGTCAGTACAAAGTGACTAATTTAACCAATCAAATAAATAGGACAGCTTGTTTAAGACATCCCCAAATATATGTTGACTAGCTCTGAAATTACAGTGTACCCAGTATACACTGAAAGAAGACATATAAATACTGCAGGAAAAAATATTGTGAATTGCACAGCTTTGTTTACTATTGGATTACTAGTTTGTTTACTACTGAATACTTGCTGTTTAGGTAAGGGCTTGAATTTATCTTATGTATATCTTGTGTGTATGTATGTTAAGTCCTACACAAGACATACAGAGTTTTAGTCTCCAGTGCCAAGACCTCTAGTCACAAATGTATGGTTTTGTTCTAGTTTATCATACAGAGTTGACTGAAGGTTCTTGGTTAGGCATTTCCTTGCATTCCACTCCCCCTGTGACTGATGGGCACAGAATATGCTTCCAGTGCAGCCTACTTAAAAGCCTAGGTGGCATAATTCCCTGGTGACACCTGCCTGTCAGTTTGGTGGGAGACTGGTAAGAGTTAGCTCTCAGGTTGAGTACCTTTGATAGATGCTAACTGTTTAGTGGGATGAATTCAAGTCTTACAATGGAAAACAGTGACAAGGAAATGGAAAAGCAATGCTTTTGGGTTTAAGCTCATGTTTAAGTACTAGATTTATGAACAATTTTGATTAATTTTTAGACATCTTGAATAACGTTTCCACTCTCTGTGCACAGATACGAAGGTGCTATGGGACAATATTGTTTACAACCCAGCCACACAAACCCTGGCTTGGGAGCCAGCCTGTCCTGTGCTTGTCATGGTTAACTTATGCAGGTTAATGAAGTCTGATGACTACTGTGAAGATATACAAAACTCTTCCAAAAATTCTTCTGAGAAAGTAAGAGCTATGCAGTTTTATTCAAACTTAGTTTTTTCAGAGTATGCCTTTAATCTAGACTTTGGAATGAGAGCAGTTGCAAACTCTTCTCTTCTCTGGTACTTAAAGCTATTAACAATCACAGGCTGTTCTTGTACACTAACCACAGGATTTATTCAAAGAGCTCATATTGACTGACTCACTATTAAAAAATAAAAAATGGAGATGACTCTGGAGCTAGTAATGTTTGCTAAATTCTTTGGCTTACATAGGGTCTGGTTTTGATTTATAGTAAAGGCATGATTCATCATTGCCCTGACTTTGTTGTCTAAAACGTAGGTATTTGAATCTGTGCTGTTCCTCTCTGATTCCTGTTAAAGTAAGTAAATGAAACAGACATATTGAGAGGACAACTCTTCTCATCTGAAAATAGAGCTGTAAGAAAGGTTGGAAAGATCTCTGAAGGTAACTCTTCTTCTTGACTGACTATGACAAGAGCCTATTGTGGTTAGATCACATTGGGCTAGTCAACATTTAGACACGTGAGATGAAGCTCAACCTCTTTAAATCTTACTGGAGACATAAGGGGACCTTGGCAGGGGCTGATTGCACTCTATGCAGATCTCTTTGAAGAGCCATCCTCAAACTGGTGGAGTATCTTGAAATGATGGATGTTGAAATAATCAGGTTCCTCAGTTCTTCCAGCACTTGTGTCCTGAAGTTGAAAAGAGTTTTCACTGCATGTGTCTTGAACTGCTTAATACTTCAATCTGAAGTCTCATGAAGCTGAGTGCACTGCATTTATGAAGTTAGTTAGAATTCTGGCTTTCATCTTGAAAAGTAGGTTTCATACTTTCCTGACAATGGAGAAAAGCCAGTAAACTTGAGGTAACAACTAAAAAAGCAAATAAAATCCAATAGAAATTCTTAATTTCTGAAACTTAATGAGTATTATTCTGATGACAGGGGGGCTGACTAAATTCTGGTGACATTTACTCAGCTGTGGGGGCTGACTAAAGACTGTTGAATGGCTTTTTTGGTTAGGAAGTCCTGACTAAGTGTTTAGTGATTGTTCAGATTGACCGTTTTGTGTTTTAACAAAGCTTTGGTCTTGCAAAAGCAAATATATTTAATTTTACACATGTGAGTGGTCCCTGTGGAATTCATCTGTTAACAAGCACAACTCAGATTGTGAGAAAGAAAGAAGTCTAAAATGAGATTTGGCTGGTAATGGTCACGTCTATTACCCAGAACACAATCCAAGAGTAGTTTATTACAGATGATGAATGTTTTTCTGTGTTTATTGATGAACAAAGTGAATTTTCTGAGTGGTGGGGTTTTTTGTTGCTTGTTTTTTGTGGTGGTTCTTTGTTTTCTTTGTTTGTTAGTTTGTTTGGGTTTTTTTTGTGATTAATCTTAAAAGGTTTGATACTGAATTTGGAACACTGAAGAACATCTCTGTAGTATTCTGGACTACTGCAGAGATTCCTCTCATCATGCCAGCTCCCTCAGGAAATCCACACAATGCCATGCACTCTATTACCATGCACATGTGTTGGCTTAACCCCTAAAGCTGCACAACTCTTCTCTCTAGTTAGGGTGAGGCTTTTCCTGTCAATGGGAATGGGAATGCTGTCACCATATCTGAGTAGACTCTTGGAGAACTCTATTCTGTGACATACCTGAGCACTTCCATTGTGTTCTTCTCAACAAGTTACAGGAAAGAAGTGATACTTTGGGTGTGTTGCCATCTTTTGTATATAAAGTCCATTTTCTTCTGTCACTTGAGGAATGGTGTTTAAGTATGACCACTTACATGTAAATAGCAATTTATGTGAGCCAAGGGTTTTTGTAGTGAAGCCCTGGGTGGGTAAACAGCTGTTAATCAAGAAAGCAACTGTTTGTAGGTCACTTAAGTGGGTGCATAAAATTCAGTCTATGTTTAAGTTTTTCCTGGAATAGGGATATGGACAATTGAAAATTGTGATGAATTTATGAACTGAAGGTGGAACAACACTTCTGGGTGTATGTTTGAATGTTCTGCTGAGTTGTTGGTGAATGGCAATAAGGAACTGAAACAAGATGACTCTGTAATCAGAACTTTGCACACAAGCCAGCATAGGTTCAATTAATTTAGCTCTAGCTGGTCAGACTGACTATAAAAAGTGTGCTACAAATTACAGTTAAAAAGAAGTGAATTATTCAGTAATCCAAAGTAGCAATTGTTTCTTATTATTTTATGGGATTAACTTCCTGGGAAGTTTATAAACAAACCAGTTCCTTTATCAGTAATGAAACTGTGAAAATTGTTGGTAATTGACTTTTTGAAACTAGCTAATGCTGAGTGCTCTTTTTCAAGCAGGTTAAATATTCTCGTGTGGACACTCACCCAAGGCTTTGCATGAAGGTAAAGGGATTTCTAAACCCCCTATTAACTCTCCTCTTTCTGTCATCTCTGACAAAAAGAGTTGCTAATCTTCCTCAGGATCAATATTTTCATAGCTCTGATGAATAGGAAGAAAGAATGAAGGAAATGGGAATTATCAGATTAAAAAGAGGTTCTTTGGAAGGGCTGCAGCAGTGATAGATAGGACACAGGTCAGATTGTGCCCTGTTTTCTCCACTTAAGAGTAGCAAGGAAAATGATGTTTTAGATCTGTGCAAACTCTGAAGTATGTGCTAAACTTAATGTATAAGACTTTCCATATTAAATATTTGGTAATGTTTGATACACTGTATTTACTGGAGTACCTTTTATTACTCTGGTTGAGAAAAACAATGCCACAAAGGGTTATTATAGGCTTATTACTGTGTTCTATTAGACTGCTTTTAAGTCAGTGGAACTACATGTTTCTGGAAAAGAACCCAAACAGCTTAGGCATAAATATCTGAAGAATTAGGGGACCTAATTTAAATCAAAGGTTATAAAATACCATAGACCAGGCAAGATGTGAATTCACCTTCTGCAGCCATCTGGAATGCACTGATCATCTCTAGCTGGATCTGTAGCCACAGATCAAAGTTGAAAAATCAATTTTCCTAACATATTTCTCTGCTTTCAGTTTACAACCAAGCAAGGCTCTTGGGTTAAATGTCCATTTGCTCATGGAGAATTTCCAGGTACATAGTTTCTTTAATTACATAACATTACATTGTGAAAAATATTTAGCTCAGTCAGTAGCTATGAGCCTTCTCCAGTAAGAAAGTGGGAGATGTTCACATAACTGTGGCTTGTAAATTGTGACAAAGATTTGTCAGTTTGCTGCTTCCCTGTATCCCAAGCAGATCAAGTGTGTATCAGCATGAAAAGCAACTTGTGGGGATCAAAACAATGACTTGCATATCACATGGTGGCACTTAACTATCTAAAAAGGCATTTATTTTAAATATAACAATTTAGACTATATATAGTTCTTGTACATCTAAAAGTAAGTCTTTTCTCCTAATATCAGCTTGGAAAATGAGAACTGCTGCAGTTGCAGGACAAATACAAGTTTCCTTCATGTCCCAAACCAAGGCAGAGTTCTCAGTGCTTGTGTGTAAGAGGACACAGCTGGGCTCCTGTGAAGCTCTTGGGATGCACCACTCAGTCTCTGTGGTTTGTATATCTGTTATGTCTTAAACAGGGTAAGACTTTAAAGCATGTCTAACTGCATTCATTTGTTATTCCCTTTATTGCTCTGCAGCTTGAAAGCATTAATAAACCCATGTCTGTACACATTGAAACAATTACTAGAACATTTTTAAAGCATGTAGTTGTAACTCTGATCTCTCACTGAAGCACGAAATAAATAAGGATCCTGAAGTCAAATGACTCACCCCAAAGGAAGTGACTATTGAGTGGGACCTTAATATTCTTTTAACATCATTTTTGTGGTGTAGTATTTCTACTATGTATACAGTGTTAGGTATTTCATGTGTGGGTCACTGGTACAGCTCACCTGGCAAATCTCACATTGTGACATGTAAGACTTGAGGTACAAATCTGTGACAGTCTTGAGCCATATTAAAATCTCACAGCTGCCAAAATAAACCCCAAACAAAAAAGGTAAGTTTTCAGCCAAATTAGGGGGTTTTTTTTGAGCTGGCTGTAGGACTATATAACTGCTTCTTCCAGTAAAGGGAGGGAGAGAGGGAAAAGATAATAAGAGGGTGAGATTTTTGTTTCAGGCAGCAGCTAGTCATGCAATGGGAGCCTCATTCCTCTCTTGCAACTAAGCCTGGTTCTCATGTTTCCAGTGCAGTATTGTGGCTTACCCTTGCCACAGTTACCTTGTTAGCCTGACCTGTGATCTACTGAGAGGTACTAGAAAGCAGGTCAAAGAGTCTGAGTGACCATAGCATTATTTTTCAAATAGGACAATATTACCAGGATAGGTCCTTAGGAGCTACTAGGACTACCATGCTGAAAGACATCCTATTTATTCAGCAGGCAGCTCCTCAGTGATCTTATATCCACCCCTAAAAGTGTGCTCCCACTGACATGAGGTGTATGAGATGTCATGGGGTGAATTTTGAGATAGCTGAGACATCCAGATGTTGAGATTTCTATTGTTATTCCTGACTGTGCCCACTGACTTCACTGTAGGGCAGTGTGCCTTAGAAGACACAACTGTGCTGTAGCTCCTACACCTGTCCCTGGTTTAGGATCTATTCCAGCTGTACTTCTTTCTTTGCCACTGTTTGCAAGTATATGCTGCAACTGTGACTTTTTGAAGTAGCTCTGGTGCTTTCAGTGTGCAAGGTGCAGTTACCAGTGGTTGCTGACAAGCAAGCAGCTATGGATAAGGACTTCCTAGACCCAAAGGAGTGGACACTGAAAGCTGAATTCATTTTCTAATGAATCAGTTTAGGTCTTCATTACCTCTCTGGTGCTGAATATAACAGAGCAGCTGTTAAATGCAGTTTCCCAGCTCAGCTTTTTGCTGCTCAAGCTAAGGAAATGCTGAAGTGGAACATGACAGCTGTTCCTGCAAGAGGTCTCAGAGCTGAATAATCATGGGGAAAGGTCTGGGCAAAACAAATTATCCTAATCAACACAAACCACAGAGAGCATTGGTGGCCTTATCAAGGGTCTGGCCTGATGGGGCAAGATACTTGAGGAAATGCTGTATTACTGGCAGAGCTGTAGAAGCCCTGTCAAACACTATGTTCACTCAACACTTACAGTGACACTTCCCTTCAGCTGGCTAATTTCACAGGAAATCTGGAGAGTTTAGACTTTCTGGTTTTTAAGATTCCCTGTGTGAATTGCTAAGTGAGAAGGGTAATGGTGGAGCACTGATAAATCACAGGTAGGTGCTGAAGTATGTGTTTCATCAACAGCACTGATGCATTTAAAAATGCTGTTTTCTTCCCTCTGGTGGAAGCTTTTATGTCCTTTGCTACTGTGACAGGATGGGAGCCCACATAAATTGCATACAGTTCCTATCTCTGGACTATGAGCAACATACACAAAGTTTTCATCAAGACTTAGTTGTGTTCCCAGAACCCAATGTTCTTTCTTTGCCTAGTGATCTCTGTTCAGTTGTGCTCAAAATAACATTAACCTAATTTGCCCCAAATTATTTGCCCCACTAAAGGGTGGTGTAGGGTTTGTAGCTGTTGTTAGAGTAACTAACATTATTTTGAGGACAAACCATAAACAATCAAATGTTAAGCAGCAGAACAGTCATTTAGGACAATTTTACCCTAAGGCTGAACTTCTTCTCAGCATAAAATGTGATGGAAAAATCCAGAAGAGCTGTAAAGAAAGGGCCCTTCCTCCAACTCATCAGAGGAAAGAAGTGAGGATGTTAATTGGCTAATGTGGAGTGAGCAGCCACAGTGGGGAGGGTGTTCTGACTTGAAACCATGTTTCCTCCAGTACCTTTTTCTGGTAGAACATATATCTGCATGCCACATTTAACTATAAATAAGCATTTCTCATTTCAAATGGGAGCAGATTGGGAAGAATTGAGGAATAAATTGTATTTTGGCATGTGGAGAGCTACTTCTGTCAAGTATTGACTTACTGCTAAAAAAAGTGCATCTGCAACTGCAAAATCTGTGTTTTGGTCCCATGTTTCCTCATACAAGAAGTGCCAGAATTCTACTAGAATCTTCAGTCCATTGGTGAGCAGCAGAGAAGAACACTCAAGATTCTAGTAGAGTTCTGGATTCTATCTATTTAAGGAAGAATTTTTTTGCAGTGAGGGTGGTGAGGCACTGGAACAGATTGTCCAGAGAGGTGGTGCATGTCCCATGCCTGGAAGCATTCAAGGTCAGGTTGAGCAGGGCTCTGAAGAACCAGATCTAGTTACAGGTGTCCCTGCTTACAGTAGGGGGTTTGGAATAAACAACCTCTAAAGGTCCCTTCCACCTTTAACCTTTCTATGGTTCCGTGGTGCTTCATAAAATGCAGGAACATTAGCCCTCTTCCTGTGCTGCCCAAATAGTGCTTGGCAAAACTACACCAGCTGCTTATGGTCACTGAGATCCAGGGATATCTCCAAAAAGAAATAACCTTCCATAATGAATATATACTTACTTAATTTTCTGGCACAGTAGAGCATGGACCATTACAAGGGGCAATGACTGTAAGCTGAAGCATAGGAGGTTCCATGTGAATACAAAAAAAAGCTTTTTCCCAGTGAGTGTGCCAGAGCCCTGGCCCAGACTGCCCAGAGAGGCTGTGGAGTCTCCTTCTCTGGAGAGATTCCAAACCTGCCTGGACATGCTTCTGTGTGCCCTGGTCCAGGGAATCCTGCTGTGGCAGGGGGGTTGGACTGGATGATCTTTTGAGGTCCCTTCCAGCTCCTAACATTTTGTGATTCTGTGGAAGAGCTAAAGACACACAATACATTTTCATTGTTCCTGGTTATAGAAAATAACAGTTTTTAATTGTTTTCTTTTCTTTAGGGAGATTCTGTATCAATCACTGTGTCACAGGAGATGTGTGAGTCAGCAGTTTGCATTCAGGTATGTGTCTTGCTTTTGTCAGGTACTCTGTGCAAAATAAACAAATGGTTAGAAAAACAAACCAAAACTGAAACCCAGCAGGCACTCTGCTGCTGTGTCCTCCCAGCCAAATCTGATTTCTGTGGGAATGGAGTTGACAAAGAGCATTATTTATAGCTTGATGTGCTGCCACCACCTCTTGTTGAGATGACATTAATTAACAAAGGAGTTGCTCTCTATGATCTTGCTCTTTTGTCAG
This sequence comes from Galbula dea, assembly GCA_013399015.1. Classification (NCBI taxonomy): domain Eukaryota; kingdom Metazoa; phylum Chordata; class Aves; order Piciformes; family Galbulidae; genus Galbula; species Galbula dea. The sequence goes on along the minus strand of VWZX01000316.1, from coordinate 430,659 downwards.
TGGCAGATAAAGGGATATCACCAGGAGATTGTTAATCCTGCTTTTATATGTTCCTTGATAATAAAAAGTTCCAAGGTATCAAAAGAGCCAAGTAAATCACAGATTAATTTTTCAGAAATGGATGTTAGCTGGAAAAGGTTAAGCAGATAGCAAACAGCACAGTAAGTGCCCAGGGTGCTAGAATTAGCACTCCTGAAAGCAGACTTGAGCAAATTGTTTCTGACACTTTTGCACACTATTTCAGTAGCTGAACTTTATTAAGGCAACATTAATAGAAAATGAGCATGGTACTGATAGGTTTATTCCTCTCTGGAGTTCATGTTCTGAGCAGACACTGGAATAAGAGACTGATAGCCAGAGTTGTGAGGCTCCAGCAACTGCCCTTGTGAGATTCACTTTCTGCTGCTAAGAAGAAAGGGGCAAGATGAAAGTGAGATTGGCAAGAGCCTTCTGGGTAACAACAGTTGTTCTTTCTTCAGTGAAAAATCAGATGTAGTGGTAAAATTGATGTTTTCCTGCATAAATAGTTAATGTACATAAGACATTATCTGTCAGAATACAGTTCTCCCTCAGAATCTGATTGACTTTGTCACTTAGAAACCTAAAACTGAATGCAACTCACTAAATATACCCTAGCTCAGCAGTCTCCATGTGCATTTATTTAAAAACACAGGAAGAAATGCAGTCATTTGAGTAAACTGATAAAGCAATCTCATTTTGTCAACACAAGTGTTCTGCTGAAAAGGGAATTAAATCTCAGTTCTTTCTTTGAAAAGGGCTGGAGGACAGATACAGATTATTCAGTTCCACTGCAGATCTGTGATATCCAGTGTGGTAAGTATGAATGATAACAAAAGAATAATTAGATCTTGACTGTATAGAAGAAAGTGTCTCAGGTGAAGTTTGTTTTGATTGGGAAGCTGAGGTGGGATTCACCTGACTGAATGTGGAGCTAGATATGCTCAGCTTCCTTTATAGACAATGGACTCACATACCTCAACTATCTTTTAATTAGCTACTGCAAGGGCAGCTTGTGTGGCTGTCTGTTTTCTCTGCTTCCTGGGGAACTTTTCTATCCTGTGCCAAGTTCTGCCTGCCACACCTGTATATACCTTGCTGCTGGTACATGAGGTAACTGCTTCAAAACAATCCTTGCCAAGTAAGCACCCAGTGATTGCAGCACAGCCCTGCTGCTAATAACCAGTTCCTGCCAGTGCTGGGACAGTTGTGCTTCACTGCAGATGTACAGTGAGGATATTATTATGATTTGAGGCACACTTAGACATGCTCATGGAGTCAGAACGTTCCAGAATCCCCAAGCCCTGAAAGTAAGGTGGTGTGGAAGTTAGTGAGTTCATAGTGAGCTACAGCTGTGGGGTTTACAGTGAGGAGTGCAGGAGTAGATGGACTAGAACTAGAAATCTAAAAGGAGTCAAGCTGAGAGACAGCTGTCTGAGCATTGCCAAAAACACCTCCCCAAAACCCACCCAAAGAAACAACTTGACAGTTCATTGTAAGCAGTGATTCCTGTGGCAGATTTTTTTCTGTTATCTAAAAATACCTGTCAGATAACTGTAGCTTCAGATTTGGAAGCCTGATACTAAAAAGGAGAGGGCTTGAATTTGTTAGTCTAAATGTAGTTCTCTGTGCAGGCACTTGCATAATGCTAGGTCAGGTTTCTTCTCCTCTTAAACTTATAACAAGCCTGTTCAAGGTGAATCAATGAAAATAATCAGTGTTGTCATTCATGCAGTCTGGATGCCTTTTCCTTATTCATGTTTTCCTTTTAACAAATAGGAAAGGTGTGAAAAAAGCATGTGTAAAATAATGAGAGGCTCCAGAGGTGTCAGTCTGGGAATTCCCTTCTGCCTCATAGTAGGAGAGAATGGGTCTGTGTATTCAGTGAAAATGATGGAACACCAAAAACTGACTGATGAACTTTTGGGGCACAGTATTTGATATAAATGTGGAAGCTGTCACAAGTTTCTGTTCTGATCAAGAATTTGTAAAACCAGAATGCATTATACTGCAGTGCACTGCATTCTTCTGTCAGTAGTTGTGCTTTGGAATCAGAATGTCTTAGCCTTAGTTCCTCTACAGAGGATGGAAATGGGAATTGTTGTTTTCTTCACTTAACAGCATTGACTTGGAGGCAAAACTTCAGATCTTTTTAATTTTTGTCTTTCCTTTGGCCACTTTTCTGGTTTCTGGTTAATGTTCCCAAGGAGTTGATGTGAGAATGAATATGTAAATGTAATGCAAATGAGATGCCAGCCTACACTTGAACTTGTTGCTTCAGGGTTTCGTGGTCAGACGTACGGTGATGGAAACGCAGCCAAGGCCGTGACACACAGGTACCCATCCAGTGTAGACTTAAAGCATCTCTGACAGTTGATAGTTGCTAATCCTCATATACCTCTGGCCTCTCTAAAGAACCAAAGCATCATCTGAGTGAATTTTGTACCAGCCAGCAGGAATATCAGGTTCCTATGTCTCCCCTTGGCACCAAGAAGACACCTCCTGCTTTTGTGCTCTCTCTCCTCTTGCTCTTTCTGTATTTCACCACAGTGCTGTCTGGCATCAGAGGTAGCTGCCTTGCTGCCAGAGGGAGAGGACAAAGGGAGACAAATACCAGTGAAAGTCAGAAGTTTGTGAAGTGACAAAACAACTTTCAAGAGCTCAGGAATGAGCTCAGATTTGCTGAGCATGAAACATTCACATTATCAGCTCCTGCCCCCTGCTTTCTCCCTGATATTGCCAGGCAAATCAGTTCCCTCTGTGCTCTCATTCATTAAACATATCTGCTCAGCTGTTCAGGGGCTTCTTTGCATCCCCACAGCCCTTTGCAGGACACCTATTCCCAGGTTGTAAGCAAATCAGTAATTAATGCAGCATGTGGATGTATGATTTGGTAGACCCTGAGCACTTAAAAACACTCTTCCTTTAGGGATAATCTTACAGAAGCAGCCTAGAAGAGTGGGAGCTCTTCTTCTAGTCTAGGCTACCAGTCCAGAGATGATAGAGGTGCTCTGAAGTTACAGTCCAGTCCACAAGCTGTAGACAAGTGTTTAGATTTGTTACTTCATTTCAAGTATGTATGAATGCAATGAACTCTCTCACACTCCAGAGAAAAAAGCCAATCTTTCCTCTTCTGTTTTTTCCCTAGAATGAAGAGTGTGCATTCCTTGCATTGAATTTTAACACCACATTTTTGAGGTCCTTAGTATCTTCTCAACATCAAATTGTATCTTGGTGTAACTTGCAACTAATGTCTAACTCTTAATTTCTTATGTTAGTAGTTTCTGCTAATTACTGTGAGATTATTCTCAGGAGTGAAGAATTCAGCAACTTAAGCCTATTCTAATATGTCTAAAAGAAGCTGGATTATGAGTCCTCATTTCCCAGTATGTCAAAAACAAGAGATGTCTTAGATCATTTAGAGAATCAGGTTCACATTTTCCTTCTAACTTAATATATATATTTTTTTATATACATGTTATAAATGAGTGTTTTCATAGTACCTTGTGTACCTATAGAACAAGTATTGCAGATTTTCTTATTTGTAATCTTCACTTTTAAACCATAAGTAAAAAGGTTTTGAGAAATGAAGAATGGAGGAAGCTTTCTCAGCCATGTTACATTATCCTTTGCAGTTTCCTGTGTTTTCTGATGCCATTCTGATGATCTCACCATGACAGACCATATTCTTCAAATATATCTAACAACTGCTTTTTGTTTGCATTTGTATTTGACTTGGAGATAGCTTTCCTGTTTATCTGAGAAGGTTGTCTTTGGTTTGGTAGCTATTTAAAACTGTCATGTGGAAATCCAGCCTAGAAGGAAACAGCTTACTGGAAAGGACTGAAGTATTTTTTTCCCATTGTATCAGTGTTTATATGCAGTAGAGAATAATGTTCCACACTGCAGTGATTATCAAGCATTTGGCCTTCATTGCACTGAATACTACTGTCAAGCATCCTGACTTCCTGTTGTGTAACAAGGAAATAAAGTCAAGTAGAAGATGATTAATAGCAAATCCTGAAAACACATGGAGCTGCTCCTATGGGAGCCAGGGGTATGGGAGGGGAGGAAAGGTCTGGAACAAGAAGTTGATCAATAAAACAATATTTTCTATCTGAATGTGGGCGTTTTTCTTGTTGTTGTTTCAAGACTTTCAAAGAACAATTTACAGGAGATAAACACAAGGTTTTTGAGGTTCCTTGAAGAGGACAAATTCTGCTTGGCTCCTTTGACATCAAAGCTTCATTGCACATCTCTTTGACCTGGCCTAAGGAATTCTGCTCTGCCAGGGGGGTTGGACTAGATGGTCTTCCAACTCCTAACCTTCTGTGTTTCTGTGATAGATTCTTATTCCAGGCAGTGCTACAGCTCCACAAGCAAAGGTGGCCAGGCACATTTCCTAAAGCATTTAGTGACTCGCTTTGGCTGTGAAATAGAAGCACTGATCTATTCAGACATCTGCTTTTACTTTAGTACAGTCCAGACTGCAGCCAGGAATAAGACCTTCAGCCATTAAACTGAGACAGCATCACAACATTGCTGTCTTCACTTTCCTCCAGTAGAAAAGTCTTTTCTGTAGGAAAGCTTGATTTGTAGTTTGCTTTGTATTGCAGTGAAGTCTTAAGATCAGCTTCTTGAGTATCTCCCTAGACTGAAAACAAATTAAATTTACACAGGTGTGACAGGATCTGAAAACCTAAGTGTAGCTAAGAGAAAACAGCACCACCAATGGCGAGTTCATTTGAGGTCCTAAAGCAACAATAGCTGTACTAAAGCTGGATGCTTTCTAGGAACTTAAAGGAATACTTTGGAGAGACAAACACTGACAGGATGCTGAGGTGAATGTGTTCCAGCTGCTACAAAGGTCTTATCAGGCAATTAAAAGTCACATGGGGCCAACTTTCAGGAAGCTGGGTCTGAAAGACCCTCAGTCTTTGGGGAATACAAAACTCTCTGGTATTTTCTTTGTCTTAAGAGATATTTTGTAGTCCCTAGGGTGAACATTTCTTGTTCCAGTTTATTCAGGGTTCTGATCATCCACATTACATATGTATTAATTCATTCTAGGGCTTTCATTTGGAGCAAACCAGGTTTTCCCATCTGATACAAAGCATGGGCACAGCTCAGGCTGCAGGGTATTTTCCCTCCCTTTGGTGGGTGTGGATATAGACCATCTGCTCTTGAGAGAATCCTGGAACATCATATGTACAACCTGGTATTGCAGACTAAGATTTACTCCTTGGGAAAGATCACAAAGGAAAGGTAGATGCATTTGTGAGGGCTGGTCACTTGTCACTTACCACTTGTTACCTGCTTGGTGCAGAGATGTTGCCTATCATGGGAAATAGCTGGACAGAAGCTGCTGCCTCTGTGTCAGTCCTGCAGCTGAAAGAAGACACTGGGATTCCTGAATGGATGCTCTACTGTGCTCCAGCTTAGCAATGCTCTCTCAGCATTACAAGAGAAAGGTAGTGATAGTGTTTGAAAGACTTAAGCCACCATCTCTGTTTTTCTTGTATTTTATAAGACTCAAACACTGCAAGCTAATCTGGTTTAAGTTCTCACAGGTTTCATTCCCTTTCTCCATTAAATACTGCACTGGTTTGCTTCCAGCTCACAGAAATGAAGAACTATTGCATCAAGTCTTTCCTGGAGAAAAGTCAGCATAGAGGATAGCAATGTTGCATTATCCAGATCATGAGGAGTGTAAAGAAACTGCTTTTAAAAAGTAGGAGGTAATTTTATGGAATTCTGAAAGACTCCAGCAAAGTGGGAGAGTCACTTAAAGAATGCTCATAGGAATATGGTTCACAACCACAATTCCCATCCCCTGTCTAATCTGATGGCTGTGAATTTTTGTGAAGGGTGTGTATGTATTCATGTGTGTCAAGTGTGAGACAAAGAAGGAACAGCAAGAGAAACTGTTGTGCATCATCTGCCCTGTGAACAACTGCTTGACAGCAACAATCACTGTGCCTGCCAGAAGCAACACTGGTCACTGCTCACTCAGTATTGTCATGAAGAAAACAGGCTTTGTCCTGCCCAAGGAAAATATGCTATGATCTGCAAGTCATCTGTAGCAATTAGTAGTAAGTCCCAGTCAAATATGGATTCTGTTTGTTTTTCCTGTTATTTTTTGCTTGGCAGTGTATGCACACTACTGAGTTTCATTTCCCAGAAGCACCAACACTCTTAATTCTCCTGTGAAGTCCAGTGATTCATTTCCAGGTAAGTGGAAAGCAAGTATTTAGACAGTGAGACATACAGAACAGCTTTTGAAATGTGGATAATTACAGGTTTTGTTCTGAGAGCACAAATGATATCTATGGTGTACAAGCATGTGAAATAAGTCTGTTCCCCACTAGGCAAATTGTGATGGGCTCTGGATCAGGACATGATGAGCTTCTATGCTTTTTCTGTCATATTTCTAGTTCATCTAAAGGCTTGACCTTAGATCCCCCATCAGTACAAGTCAGGGCAGGATGTAGTACTGATGTTTTGGGGGGATAGCTACTTTTCACAGTTGCCAGAAACATGTCCTGTGGCAAAGATGCTCCTCCTTCAGTTATGCTGTATCACATGATGTGACAAGCTGCTTCCCTTTATACCATCTCCAGATCAAGTCTTTCCTGGGGCAGGGTTGTGGACCTGGAGCTAGAAGCCCACATTCCCTTTTTGCCATACAACACTGCATTTCTCTCTGCTGGGTTCTTGCAGCCCAGCAGATTGGCATCTGGGAAACAGGGGCTGTCGAGCTGGGGGCAGCGAAAGGCACTGTCTGAGGAATGTAGGGAATCATAGACAAAGGTAGGAAAAGTTATTCCTACTGTAAATCTCATCCTTCCTAACCTGTTGCAGAGCACTCCCAAACCAATCTGGATGAGTTAGCCAGGATTCCAGTGCATACTTTTAGTAGAGCTTCTCTGCACTATTACATTTTTCACATTTCTATTCAGTCACCTCAGGCTTCCCTGACTTTGTGTAAGAACCTGTGAGAATTTGGACCAAGTCAGACCAAAGGTATAAACCTTTGCTGTCAACAGGTAGATCTGCAGACAGCCAGGACAAGCATAGGATAATATCCCCCAACTTCAATGCCTATTTCTGAAGAAGCTGATGAATGAATTTTTTTGTTTAATGTCTCTGGAATGGTTTTTCTTATACAAATTTACCTAAGTCTTTTTTTCTGGACTCATGTGAGCTTAAATTTCCTGTTGCTTGTGGTAAGGGAAACTACAGTTTAGGCAGAGGATGGTGAGAAGTATCTATCTCTGCATTAATTCTGTCAGTAGGCACTATGCCATTCACATAGCTCTAGATGTCATCACAGAAGGGTAGGGGTTGGAAGGGTGAAGAAGGGACTTCACAAAGTCTCCACAGAGAAGGCGAATCCACAGTCTTTCTGGGCAGCCTGTTCCTGTGCTCCATCACCCTCATAGAAAGGAGTTTTTTCCTTATGTTTAGGTGAAACATCCTGTGTTCCAGTTTGTGCCCATTGTCCCTTGTCCTATCACTGGGCACCACTGAAAAGACACTGATCCTGTCCTCGTGGCTTATAAAAGAAAACTAAAGCAGCTTTAATAAAAATAATAACAACAAAATGAAATATGTAGAAAACCAATGTCAAACTCAACCTCCTGATGGCAATTCTGTCACTGTCACCCCTCTTGCTTTGGGCAGGCACTAGGGAAATCCCAGCAGCAGACAGGAACTGGATTTGGGAGCTGGATTCTGGAACTGGGCTCAGGAATGCACAGAGTGGGATAGAAGGCAACTCAACTTTCTACTGAACATGACATATATGGAATTGAATACCTTGTAGGTCAGTTTAGTCTCCTGTCTTGTCCACTCCTCCCCACAGGTATGACTTCTTAACTTACTGCACCCCAACATGGTACACAAGGTTTAACAGTGACCTTGGTCTCCACAGGAACAAGTATAAATAAGAGGCTGGCTGAATACCTGTCCTTAGTAGCAAGTGTAAACATCAAGTGTTATCACTTCTAGAAAAAACAGACACTGTCTGCAAAAATATGCTGTTAACTTCAGAAAGTGCAGTTACTTAGAAAAAACTGAAATGTAAAATCACTGAAGAGAATGAGTTCTGATTTAGCTCAGAGCAGGACATTGCCCAAGTTACATCCTGTATGTAGTTAAGGTTTCATGGTAGGAGTGGTGATGGTGATGGTGGTGGTGGTGGTGGGGTCAATGATGTTTTCTGTAGCTGCAAAGTTTGGATTGTTTTTCCCCCCCACACATCACTTTATTTATCAGCATTGAATATCATCTACCAGTTTATCACCAGCTGCTCCCTGTTGCAAAACCCACTTGTAATTTGTCTTGTTCACTTTGAATACCTTAGGATCATTGGCAAATGGTTTATATTGATACCTAGAGAAGTTATGAGTATGTTGAATAGTTGAGAAACCCATACCTGCTTCCTCTGCAACAGTAAACATTTCTATCAATATTTCTTCTTAAATTGCTGGATACATTTTTGATGCCTTCTATCTCATCCTCAGTTTTTTGTCACTTGAAGACACCATTGTCTTCAGATAGATTGCTTAATAGCACAGCTGGGGCCAGAGATGAAAACTATGGGATGGAATTGCACTGACTTGCAATTAGCCACGGAGTGCTCCAAAGGGAAGTGCTCTGCAGTGAATAATGTCTCCCTGTGTTTATTTCTTAATGTATGCAAAGTTCTGTTTGCTTTGGGTTAGTCATTCTCCTTCACCTGCTCAGCTGTGATTTTTATCAGGCATTTCTTAACAGCTGCCTAGGTTTAGCATTGATTGGATTCATTGTGAAAAACTGAGCACAGCATTCAAACCATAATGACTGGGGAGGAGAGAAGAGACAACCTGTAAGGCCTTGGGCTTAAGTCTTGCTGCATTTGGGAGTCTGATGAGGGAACTTCAACATGTGGTGAAATGTACTTTCACAATTGACTTGAGGTATGAATTGCAGAGCCAAGTCTTCAGGGACCACACATGCACACACTGAGAGGGAATTTCTACAAAGGGGAAATTGCTTGATTGTGAATCCTGACTTTGAAGGTGACTTGGCTTTACTGCCTTTGTTTTTCTTTATTACAGAGGTAATATTTTGCATTAGTATTTTTCCCAGTATTGTACAAGGAATTATCTCCTGGTCTGTTTATAGTGTCCTTGGATCCAGTCATGCAGAGCAAAGGTTGGCTTCTTCCTTAGCACCTTCTCTAGCGCTTCTTTCCTCTTAGCTTCTGTTATCTCTTTCATCATCTCCTTCCTCATTTATTATTTTCTAGGCCTCCCTGAAGTTTTTGCCAGTCCTTAAACTGTCTTAACTTCAGGCAGACTGGTTCAGGACTGGTTTTTAACTGGAGCTTCACCACCAATAACAACAATTTCAATGTAAGTTCTCATTCCAGAATTTGGTTTTTTTTAGCTTTAGCTGATTGCATTAAAGGTGCTTTGGGTGATTCCAGGTGTTTCAAGCAGACAATATGAGCAAAAAAAGTCATGCCAGAGATTCCAGGTAATCATGTTACTTCCTTGGCTCCATGAGGCACAGAAATGACAACAGCCCAGATTATCACAGAATCACAGAATATTAGGAGTTGGAAGGGACCTCAAAAGATCATCTAGTCCAACCCCCCTGCCACAGCAGGATTCCCTACACCAGGTCACACAGAAGTGCCTCCAGATGGGTTTTGAATATCTCCAGAGGAGGAGACTCCCCAAGCTCTCTGGACAGTCTGTGCCAGTGCTCTGGCACCTCAGCTGGGAAAAAATTCCTACGTGTATTCACATGGAATCTCCTATGCTTCAGCTTACAGCCATTGCCTCTTGTCCTGTCACTGGGCTTCACTGAGAAGAGCCTGACCCCATCCTCCCGACACACACCCTTCACATATTTAAAAGCATAGATGAGGTCACCCCTTAGCCTCCTCTTCTCCAAGCTAAAGAGACCCAGCTCCCTCAGCCTTTCATCCTCAGGGAGATGTTCCAGCCCCTTCATCATCTTTGTGGCTCTGGGCTGGACTCTCTCCAGCAGTTCCCTCTCCTTAGATTATGGTCTGATACACAACCCATTACAAAACTGCTTATCGTTGGCTGCTTTCCAGGTACAACACAGATTCTTTTCCCTTTCAGAGGAGAGTAATTCAGGGAAAGTAAACCAGCTCATTCTGAAAGCACAACCTGTCCCCAGTTTCCTGCAAGGAAACTAGGCAAATACCCTATAGACAGTAATCTGTTGGATCAAAGGTGGGAGTTCCCACTTGACAAGCAGCTCTGAAAGCTGGTGCAATCATTCTGAATTATGAATCCTGTGGAGAAGAACAGTTTCCAGTAAGGCTGTCGTGATAAAACCAAGCCAGCCAGTGCTGGGAACCCCTGACAGCTAGAGAGCAAGACAGTGTGACAAAGGGAGAAACTACCGTGGTAGGCAGATGCCATTAGTGTCAATCACCACCTGTGTGGGTGTGTGAGGAAGTGTGACTTCCTCTTCTCTGCTGGTTATGGCTTATTTCAGATGAGAAACCCCCTTGGAATTTGCATAGATAACACCAAGCAATCTCTGACCTTTGCAAGCTGGGATCTTTCTGTGCTTCCCAAGGGACTGCTGATGCTCAGGCTCTGACCTGAATGGTCTTATCCAGTTTGTTGTAGAACTGGAAAAAAAAACCAAACCCACTGTACCTAAGGAAGGTACAGGTCAGGCAGGAAACTCTTGTCACTGTTTTTTTTTTGCCTGTTTTCAGCCAGTTAGAGCTACTCAAAATGCAACATTGAGGAAATGAAATGAAAAAACCTTAAAACCTTCTATAGATTTTATTTTTCTTTTTACAATCCCATGAAGGGAACAAGATAAGGAAACTCTAGAGAAGATCAAGGTATCCCAACTCCCTGCTATTTGGAACATCTGGAAGAAGAGGAAGAGACACATGCAGTTGCAGCTCTGAAGCTGCAGCAGTCAGCAGATACTGTAATAGTTTACTATCCCATAGAGCTGCAGGGGTTGCTGAGGGCAGTCATGCTGAATGCACTCCAAGCTGTGTGGTTTCTCACAGCCCCTCCACATGGATGTTGAGGGAATGAACCAGCATTTTCACTTTTAATGAGGCATATTAAGTGTGAAAGTTGAGAAGGAGATTGATTGCCAGCTGGATGTACTCTGCTCTTTTGCAGGCTACCTCATGCTGGATTGTTGGATGGTGACACACCAGTCTGAATTGTGGAAATACTTAACAGGAATTTATTGCTGATATGTAGTAAGCCACAGGAGTGTTAGCAAATCAAAGGTGATAAGAATTGGCAGCTTCCTCTTTTGGATGAAATTCTCAGCTTTCATGTGTATGCTGGACTAATTCTGCAGTCCTAAGCATCAAAATGCTATCCTTTGGCTAATGTACTGTGTAATGACTTTTTCTGGAAAATAACCACCTCTGACTACCTCAGTCTGATTAGACCTATCTGAAATATCAGTTACAAACTTATGCTAAAGAGGAAAGGGTAGCAATTTTTTTCCAGCTTTTGGATCATGACAGAGTTGATCATAGTTATGACATACATTTTAAATGTGGTGTAGAAAAGGAAAATAGGATTGTTTTTTCTTCTTAACTCAAACCTCCCTTGGAGTGCACTTTTTGATCAGTTGTTCTGGTCAGGAGTCCAGAAAAAGATTTATAGTGGGTCTTTTCATAAAGGACTGTGCCCTTTTGTTATATAAGATTAAACAGGAAGACAGTTGTCTTGTGAGATTCTTTTTCAAGCAGGAGCAGATCCAGCTCAGCAGCAAAAGAAACTTTACAATCTCTGAGTAGATAAATCCAGTTAAAAATCTCTGGGGACCTGGAAATAAAAAGAGAGGATAAGACCTCATTCAAATAAATTGCCTGGCTCTGTAAGATCTAAGTACAACATGCTGGTGTTGTGGTGTAGACAGAAGTGCCCATGAAGGGAGGACACACATGCCTCTCTGAAAAGGCTTCTGTGAAGTGATTGTGGGAGTGTAGAGCAGGGATCGGCAGGCACAAGCCTGGGCACCAGAGTGTGGACATCACCCTGTTGTCACCCTGGGGAACATTCCCTTCCAGCAACACCTGCCATGTGCTGTCCAAAGGCTGTTTAAAGGATGGCCTCAGGCAGCCAGTCCTTTGGAGCACTGTGTCTGTGCTCTCTGTTCCTTTCTCTCTGTCTCCTTGTAGCTAATTCCAGTAAGATGCCTCCTACTGCTGGCACTTCTCCCCAGATGACATGGTTGTTTACAGAAATTCTTCTTTCTTCTCTCAGGAGCATGTTATCTCCACTGTTCCACTTAGCATGAACTTTCCCAAACTTGTTTTCAGTCATACCATCAAGTCAGGGCACATCTTGAAACACCTTTTGTTGTATTGCTGGTGGGTGCCCTCTCGATCATGCCATGCTGACTGACAAGGAGAGCTTAAGGTCAAAGCACACAGCACAGTAACCATGACCAGTCCATGTGCAGTGGTGTCCTGAGGTGGCCATGCTCTTCTTTGGCTCTAGGCTCTGTAGCTAGCAATCAGGTGGCTTTGCTGATGAGTGATAAGGGATTTACAGTGGGGGACTACTCATGGGATTAGGCACTGAGAGAGCTGATGATAGGTGAGAGGCAGTGTCTGTGCTGCTGAGCTGGCAGTATGAGGGCCCAGGATTAACAAGCATTTTGGGTGATGCACAGGAGATTTTGGAGGTAGGCTGTGACAGCTGTTGGGTATTGAAGTAGTCTGGGGAAAGAGAGGCTTGTTGCTGGAGGTGAATGTTTACATGTGCCTGGCCTGGCAAGCAGAATCCCTGTCCCACCACCTCCTGTTGTATGTGAGACAAAGAAGAACTCTTCGTCATTTAATTGACAGATGATGCTATCACACATCTGAAATTATTTCACATTTACTACATTGTTTATTGCTGTTGCTCTGACATAGTTCTCTGTGGGGAGTCACCAGTCAGTCAGACCAAGCTTTAAACATAAAAATGCATTATAAAACTAAGGGATTCCTCAAGGTGTTTCCCTGCAGATTACAAACCTGTATCTACAAGATTTTGTATAGCCTTTTGGTTATAGTAATTAGTTTTTCTATAAAGACAGTGGAAATAACATCCTTGTAGAAAGCTGGAATTCAGCTGTGAAGGACCAGTCCATCTTACAGGTTTATTGGTCTGTAAAAATTACAGGCATAAAACCAGCCTTCTTTTGGATTTTTATGAAATCTGTTAAAAAAATTTAACACCATAAATTTGTGTCATCCCTTAAATTACAAGAAAAAAAAAAAAGAAAAGACTGAATGAGGGCAAAACAATTCAAATTTAAACATACTGCCTTTGCTGCTGCCAAAAATATAAAATCATGCTTGAGTGCCACAGCCTTGTTTTATAGCACATGCCTGAAGATAAATTTTATGGTTCAGATAAGGCCTTTTGAAAATAGACATTTATGAATCTTTTATTAAAGTGGACTCTTCACTGGGCACCACTGTAATAAAATCATCTCTCTATAAAACAGATGATACTGTCACTTTGACTGTTACTATGCAACAGGGTGTTTGTTTCAAAGCCTGTCTTCAAACCATACACAAAAAGGCTCCAATTTGGAAGAGCAAAGGTTTAAGTTATCCTTCCTGTAGAACTGTACATTCTCCTCAAGTCTAGTTCCAAATTGAAAATGAAATTTTGACATGGAAAAGTTTTGGCTAAGTATGAGTTTGACTCTAGAATCCAGTTCTCCAGTCCAGGGGGAGTTCCCAGAGGCAATGGTGGACCACTGCTCAGTATTTTAGTACAACCTGAGGGTGCTGCAGCTGCTAAATGCACAAGGGCAAAGGAGAGAAGCTATGATCATTTGATCTGTTTGGTTGTGGTTTCACTCCACAGCTCTGGCTTGGCCCTTTCCTGTCTGCTTTAACTAGGACAAAGCCCAAGCCTTGTCCTAGGGACAACTCACTCCAGGTTCTGGGGACTGTTTAGTCCAGGCTCTTTTCCCAGAAGGCAGTATGTATGGGACTACCCTGACCTTGGCTCTCTTCCCCTCTATGGTCTTTCTATAATATAGCAACATCTTTTGCCCTCCACTCACCTCCCCAAGCTGCTGTAGTGTATCCCTGGGCATGCAATATGCAGCCTACATCACTTGCTGTGGGACCATCCTCATGGACTGCAGGACACCACTTACCTTAGCTTAAACACTTGGAACTGAAAGCAGCAGACCAGGTAGTAGCAAGTTATCTTAGAACCACCAGTGTACCACTGAGGCACAAGAACATCTGCTCTGAAGGGAGCTAACCATTAGTGGAGTCCAGTTCTGATCTCCCCTGTTCAAGAAGGACAGGGAACTTCTGGAGAGGGTACAGAAAAGGGCTACAAAAATGATTAGGGGACTTGAATGTCTCTCTTGTGGGGAAAGGCTGAGAGAGCTGGGGCTGGTTAGCCTGGAGAAGAGCAGACTGAGGGGGAAGCTTATGAATGCTCATCAATACTTCATGAATGGGTGTCAGGGGGATGGGGCCAGTCTGTTTCCAGTGGTGCTCAGTGACAGGACAAGAGGTAACAGGCACAAATTTGAACATAGGAAGTTCCATCTAAACATAAGGAGGAACTTCTTTTCTTTGAAGGTGGTAGAGCACTGGCCCAGGCTGCTGAGGGAGGTGGTGGAGTCTCCATTTCTGGAGACATTCCAAACCTGCCTGGATGCCATCCTGGGCAGCCTGCTCTAGGTGAGCCTGCTCTGGGAGGAGGGTTGGATCTCCAAAGGTCCCTTCCAACCCCTAACATTCTGTGAATCTGTGATTCATGTGGTGTGGGCCTGAACCAGCCTATGCTACTTAGAGACTTTTACTTAGCAAGAGTAAACTGAAAGCAATCTACAAGGAAGCTAAGCAGGGCCAAGGCACTGGCTTGAGAAGAAGCATCTATCATTTGTACTATTTGGTGTGAACTACTCCTCCACTTGGCCCAGTTTTGGTACATGACCAGTAACTAGCACTCCCTTGGCTGGTGACCAGGAGCAGCTTGAGGAATAACATGAGGCCAGGGTCTGATTGCAATACATGGTATGGTGAAGACCATGCTGTAGAAGGGGTCTAGCTAGGCTGTTGCAAGCAAGCCAGGTGCTCCCATTTGCTTGCATGGTCTGAAAACACCCTAGTTGTCCAGCTTACTAACATAGATGTGGTCAGTATCTCACTGCAATCAACATTACAGTTGGTTACAGCAGATGGAAAACACTACAAAGCTGTTTAACTATGGTTGGCTTTTCTCTACTGTAATGTCCTTCTGTAACTTTGTGACCTAATTGGCTGGATTCAGTGATTTTAGTGCTGTTAGGCAGAACCCAGTTTCAATCCCAAGTAAAATTCCAACATTTCAACATTTGTTTTTGTTACACATGAAGAAAAAACACTATGAGCACGTAGTTCTGCAGAGAGCAGATGTTCCCACAGAAGTTTAATTAAAAATCTAGAGGTTTTCCTGCTGTTTCTAAAATCTAAATGAAATGTTATCATTGTCTACCATCAAAAAAATCCACTTTGGTTTACTAGAAGTGAGCCCAAATGATTCATTTTCAGGTTTTAACCTTCCCACACACACACACCCAGCATAACAAAGTGATAGGACTATGCAGACTGATCAAAAGAAAACATGTATTCACAATGAAAAATGTAGGGTTTGAAAAGCCTCTAATCTAGTAGTTGGGACAACAATTTGGCTGATGATGGGATTCATCTGATCAGGTGTTGACATCTACTGCTGAGCCGGTTGTCTGCTCTTTTATTAGGGTTACTGGAATGAAACAGGCACTGTTTGGAAAGTGAACAAGGTTCAGTTTCTGAGTGTAACTTAACCACATAGAGCTAATGATCTAATTCTAGGTAATTTTAATGAGTAGTAACAGACTTTTTGGGGTGAAATCCTTTGCCAATGTTTATTGAAGAGAGAGACAGGAAAAGACCCAGAGGCAGGCACAAAACATTTACCTTGCATTTTGTGTTTTATCATTCTTGGGTAGATTTCTGTCAGGTATTTAACTGCCTGTATTGCCTGAGAGACAGACAGTCACTGCAAACTCCTCTAGCACTGGAGTCTGAAGCAGCCCAGACAGCCTGTGAATGATCTCTGTAAAATCAGTATAAGGAATGACAATGACAATGCAGTGAGAAGCAGTAAGAGCTTTTCTGAATGCCAGGAGGTAGTCAAGCTTTTGAACTCATGTATCTGGCAGCAGATCACTCTGTGCTGAAGTTATGAGTACAATCTGATGGATAACTTGATCAGGGACATATTTAAACACCACAAGTGAACAGTCCTGGGTGCTGAATGACAAGGATTATTTGCTTTTGTACTGCTGCAGCTTTGAGTTGTTTACAAGACAAACCAAAAAAAAAAAGTAACTGTTTCCATTTGTGAGGAGCTGAGAGTTAGGAATGCCTTGCTGGTGTTTTCTGGACTATGAAGGAATCACTGTAGGCTTGTTCTCAACTTCTTCTGATTGCTACATCTCTTTCCAAAATCAGAGAAAAATCCTGTGACTCCACCTAACCCAAACCTTCTGTACCCCATTCTGTTGTCACAGGATGGAGGTGGGAGGAAAAGCATCCCATCACCCTCAGCCAAAAGCTAGATGGTTGCTGTGATAAGGGAAAATGTCTTCTCTACCTTCTCTTTGCTACCTTAATTGTGTTCTGCAGGGAACAGTACTGAGTCCAGTCTTGTCCAACATCTTTATCAGTGAGCTAGGTGAGGGGATGGAGTGTGCCCTCAGCAAGTTTGCTGACGATACAAAACTGGGAGGAGTGGCTGACACCCAGTCAGGCTGTGCTGCCATCCAGCAAGCCCTGGACAGGCTGAGAGTTGAGCAGAGAGGAACCTAATGAATTCAACAAAGGCAAATGTAGGGTCCTTTACCTGGGGAGGAATACCTCCATGCACCAGTACAGGCTAGGGACTGACCTGCTGGAAAGCAGCTCTGTGGAGAAGGACCCAGTAGTCCTGATGAACAAGTTCACCATGGGCCAGCAGTGTGCTCTTGTGGCCAAGAAACCCAGTGGCATCCTGGGGGAAGAGTGTGGCCAGCAGGTGAAGGGAGGTTCTCCTCAGTGAAAAAAGGAGACAATTTGCAGAGCAAACCTAAACCTCTGATAGCACATAAATTTACAGAAGCTTCTGGATTTAACAGCTAGCAAAGCATTCCTGTAATCACTGTTCTCCTTCACTTCTGCATATTCTGAGTATGCTGTTGCCCACAGTAGAAAATCCCTCAAAGGCCTTCCCTTTGGAGGGATTTTCTCAAGATAACTTATGTTACAGTAACTCCAGTTTTTCAGACTGTGCTTCCTACTCTTTGTCTGTCTGTTTTTAATCAGCAGAGGAGCTGCTATGTTATAGGCACAGCCTGTCCTTTGCCCCCCTCCCCCCGTCATGACATACCCACTACGGAACCATTAAGGCTGGAAGAGATCTCTAAGGTCATGGAGTCCAACCTTCATCTACCACCACCATGCCACTAAACCATGCCACTCAGTGTCTGTGAACACCTCCAGGGACAGTGACTCTACCTAAGCAGGCAGGTATAGCTATAGAAATGTTCATACTATAGCCAGCAAAGAGATTGCAGGGCCAGGTACAAGTGCCTTGCATATGCCAAGAGCTCTTTCACAGTGCCACACACTTGCAGCTAAAATGACTTCCCACTTCTAAAAGTGCTTTCCTTTCCTAATCTCATTTCTGCCTTGCAGCCCAGGTGGATGGTAGTTCTTGTATCTTCAGTCATGTAACTTTCCTGCCAGGGACTGACAGGCAGAAAGAAAGGCATGATCCAGTCAGTCTCTTGGCCAATCTCAGCCCCTGGGGATGCCTAATAAATAGGGACAGGCACACACTGTTTTGCACTCTCATGCAGAACTGTGGGGAAATTAAATTCAACTGAGGAAATTAAACCAAGCTTTCTAGTCTTTGAAGAAAAGGTTTTCCTCAGTCACATGCACTGTACAAGTGCTGTGTTGTCTGTCCAAAGTAGAAGTAATATGATGTCTCTGCTGGGTTCTCAGGAACAGGGAAGAAAATTGTGGCTATCTTAGCCCATGTACTGGATTTTTTGTAGTAGGGGAACTATCTTTTAGAGTTTCCATTTTACATGGTGACTAGAATTTACCTGGCCAACCTCATAATCAACCCAGACAAGATCTGAACTTGGGAGTTCCTCTTTTGTGTTTCTCTCTGTACCTTCCCACAGTTTCTCTCTGTACCTTCCCACGCAGGGGATGTTTTGAAATATCTTCTGCATCACCACTTGCTAATATGGTTTGGGAATCCCTGACCAGAGGCCACTTTGAGCTCTCCCACTTCTCCCAGCCTCTCACATGTAGTCCAAGGCTCTGCTCAGAACAGATATTTTTGGCTGTGTTGTTTATTCCAAGAACCTGTCTGAAGAATTTACACATCAAAGCTCATGCTGCCAAGAATATGGAAATTGTAACCACAATCCAAAGAATGCTTAGTAAAACCAAGATATGATCCTAATGAGATAAATGCTTATTGCTTCCACTATAGGAAGCAGGGGATCTTAATGTGGGTGAAGGTACAGGACAACAATTCTTGCTACTCAAAGCAGTGGTATAATTATTTTAATGGAATAATAACTAGGTGAAGACAGTTTCAGGTCATGTCAGTGTGACCTGTCTTGTACAGGCAGAAGTGCAGGAATTGCACCTGTGAATGGGAAGACATCCTGTGGCTCATCCCTACACTGTGGGCAGAAGCTGAAGGGCAGGGATCTGTACTTTGCTCTCTGCTGGGATCATCTCTTGCTCATCTGAACTGAAATGTGCCTGAACTTGCTGCCTTCACTCTTCAGCCCATATTGCTGATATTCCCACTCTTTCTGCAGATGCCCTCTGACTGATACTGCCTTTTTAGGTATATGTCAGATCTTGATGAACAGTCAGTGTCTTGACAAATGCTAGTCCCATGTGCAGTCACACAGAATGCAGAAGCAAAATCTCCTCCTCCTCCTGGTACTTGGTTGGCACTGCCTTTGAAAGAAATGGAAATGTCACCCAAGCAGATGTCCATGTGTACAGAGAATGTGCTGCTCTTCTGGAGGTCGTGGCCACCACTATGAGAATTCACAGCATTGCCAAGTGTACTGCTGTCCTCCAGTGAAAGGTGAGAAGGTTTTGGTAGAAACCCAGAGGATTTCTGAAGAATGGTTAAGAAAAAAGTAAAGAAAGTAAGGAAAACAAGAAAAAAGTAAACTCCAAAGCAAGAGTGGAACATGCTGCCCTTCATGTGCAAGTACAATTCCAAGGAACTGAATTCAATCCTTCTGTGTGTTACCTCGTGCAAATGACACAAAATTGATATTTACTTCTTGCTTTGACACCAAGGAATAAATCAGTAGGTACAGTTTCACAACTCAGGATATTCCTGGAGATTGTGTCTTAAGTTCCCTTTGGTGAACTTTGCTGCTTAACTAAGCCCACTCCTACTTTTTGCAAACCACAGAAACCTACAAACTGAGAGGTACAAAGTGTTTACTGAAATGTACAAACCCTGGCAGAGTTTTGTCCTCTAATGTTGCAACTCATTACCACATTTTGATTTGCTCAGTATTATTTGGTAACAATCTGAAATAGCATTTCTGGGATTTCATCTGCTCTTGACCAGGGAAATAAAGAGAGAGCCTAGGTACTTCAGTGTGATTCACTGCCTTTCCCTGCTCCCCTCTCCACCTACTGCTTTTGGCTCACATGAACAGGACTCTGACTGCCACTGCAGCTCAGTGAAGCTCCATGCCCTCCTCTCCTGGTGACACTAGTCACCATCAGCTCAGCAAAGCTCCGTGCCCTCCCTTCCCAGGAGGGGAGCTGGGAGGCAATGGCTGCCCCCAAGGTGCCCAGCAACCCACTCTGGACAAGCACCTGGGGCACAAAGGTGCTGGATTAACATCAAAGCAAAATGGGCTTTAGTCTGCTGTGTGGATGGTGATCCTAGAGGAGAGCTGCTGCACACCACTGAAGGGTGATCAATCTTAGGCCTGCTGCTGGCAATTGCTCTCCTATCCTGCATCCCCAGGGGACACTTGCTGTCCACATGAATGAGCTGTCTTCACCCCACAGCCTGAGCAAGACATGTGCAAAGCACTGCAGAGGATGAAGATGAATTGCTGAGTGTTCCCCAGGGCTCAATACTGGGGCCTGTTCTCTTGTATATCTTTGTCTGGATGAGGAGATCAAGGGCACCCTCAATAAGTTTGCACATTATGCCAAGTTGGGTGGAAGTGTTGATCTGCTTGAGGGCAAGGAGGCTCTGCAGAAGGACCTGGACAGGCTGGGTCAATGGGCTGAGGCCTATGAGATGAAGTTCAACAAGGCCAAGAACCAGGTCCTGCACTTGGGTCACAACAAACCCCATGAAACACTACAGGTTTGGGGCAGAATGGCTGGAAAGCTGCCTGATAAAAAAGGATCTGGGGGTGTTCATCAACAGCAGGCTGAATGTAAATGAGCAGTGTGCCCAGGTGGCCAAGAAGGCCAACAGCATCCTGGCCTGCATCAGAAATATTGTGGCCAGAAGGACTAGGGCAGGGACTGTCCTCCTGCACCGGGCATTTATTAGGCCACACCTCAAATATTGTGTTTGGTTTTGGGCCCCTCACTACAAGAAGGACATTGAGTTACAAGAGTGTGTCCAAAGAAGAGCAATGAATCTGTTGAAGGGTCTAGAGAACAAGTATCATTGAGGATCAGCTGAGGCAACTGAGGCTGTTCAGTGTGGAGAAGAGGAGGCTCAGGGGAGACCTTATTACTCTCTACAGCTACCTGAAAGGACATGGTCCACAGGACTCTAGGTGACCCTGCTTTCTCCAGGTGATCTCCAAAGGTTGCTGCCATCCTCACACATTGTGATCCTGTAATTCCAGGAGAAGTGGTTTAAAAGCAGGAGATGTGCCCTTTTTAAAAGAAATGTGAAGAAAAGGGCAGTGGGAGAGGAGATCTCCTTTGCTCTCTGGATCCTAAAGACTGAAACAGGTAAGAAGGTTTTTTAGCTGTTTCATCTTTGCTGTTGTATTGAGTTGGATGCAGATGTGAATAAGGATGGGCCAGGTACTGGTTGACATAATGCTTCTATTATTACTCAGTCAAAAGGATTGTAAGGCTAAGATGGGGATTTTCTTGCTAGCCTGTAAATCTTTGGGAATAACCTTGTGTTTTGGCTGGCTGCCCTTTTCAACGATGAGATTAGCAGCAGGTTTTTCATCTTCAGGCTAGTCTAAGCCACCTTCACCTTTCAAATAGCTTGTGTGGGTTTGGTCACTGCAACCTTTTAGAAATTCAGTTTAACTGTGTATTTTGAATTCCACAGAAATGACAATTAACTGTTAAAGTCTATCTATTGGCCCACTTCACAGGAATGAAAGCAGACCATAGAATGAAGTGACTTTTAAATTTGAAAACCTGAAAATGTTACTGAAATTCATTGTTTTGAGAGATTTTCTGTTTCTTGTAGTTTCAACTCTAGAGAACTATAGGGGGAAAACTAGAGAGAGAAAAGCTGAGACTCAACTTTTTACTGGGGTGAAGAGAAGAAAGAAATGGCTTTTGCTTGATTCTTCTTGAGTTGCTTCTTAAACTAGAACACTTCTGGAGTTAATTTAAACAGAAAAATTACTGCACACCATGTCTGGAACAATGTTGAACACATTTGCATGTCAAGAAGCTCAAATGAAAATTTGTGGGAATTGCCAGATTACCTAAAGATATTCTTATAGATAGAGGCGTTATGATGATTAACTATTTTGGAATGTGTCTGTTGGACTCAGCCACCAAAAATGTTTAGACTTTCAAATACAGGATTGCTTGGATTTTTCAAAGGTACTTGAAATTAGTAGTATTACTCCCCAGAATCAGAGCATTCTCCAACTCTGTCTGCTTCCCTAAATGTGTAAGTACACTTGTAACTCCATTCCTAAGAAGCTTGCAAATGTTCAGGTGTATTATTGAGCAAGGCCAGTGGAAGTAAATATTCATAACTTGGATAAGAATAAAGTTTCTATAAAATGCATGTTGCTGAATGTCTCATTCAGCTTTCCAAAATGCATTACTTCTCCTGAAGCCAAGGGGATTAGGGTAAAGTTGGAAGATAGTTCTCTCTTACTCCTAACAAAGATATTTAAAATAGAGTTATCTTTTGCCTGCAGTCTGTAAAGGAATTTTCATAGGTGTTAAGCCATAAACACATTTTGGAGGGCTGGCACAACGTGTGCTATACATATTTATAGTTAAAATGCCTCAGGTCTGTATTTTAAACAGGTAGTTCTGATCTAATAGTGTCAGGAAGCTGTAGATTTGCTTTCCATTCTATCTTGCTTTGGACACAAGAATCAGATCCAGATGCAGAGCTGGTGACTGTGTTTTACAGCTGCCTGCCTGTTTTCCAAGGCATGGACTTTAATCCTGCTCTGACATTTCATATGTGCATTTTAGGAAGGCCAACATTAACAGCTCTGATGTGCAGCAAAAACAGCAGGAAAGTCTTCCTACTTGTAAACACGTCCACTAGATGTCTCTCCAGCTCTTTCTGACGGCAACACGTGGAAGTCTCACTCGGACCGGCTGGATCTGCCATGAAGAGCATGTCCCATATCTTGCACACGTCGGTCTTTCTGGGTTCCTACAAAAGTTATGAGTCCAATATAAATCTGGTTTCAGAAGGTGAAAGTAGGCAGCTTCCTTCCATATGTGCACGCATGTGGTTTTGATCTTTCAAGTGATTTTTGTCTTTCTAACTTTCCCTTGTAACAGAATTTCTGCAGTAGTTGAAGGGGAAGGAAAGTTCAGTCTCTCAGTGTATGGATGGTGGGCAGATAGAACACTGGGGTGGAAAAGTGAATGCATCTGTAGGTTTTGGCTGGCTTTTTACAGGAAAAAGACAATTTAGCTCAGTCTCAGGATTTCTACTCTGCAGGTAAACTAGTCTAGGAGTTAATCTAGCACAGCAGTCTAGTTAGGTGCCCTGATCAGCCACTCAGTTTTACAACAGCAGTGACCAGCTCAGATACCTTGCAAGAGTTAAGACAGTTTTTCACTACACCCTGAGACATGAAGATTAATCTCCTCTGAAATGCTGTTAGCTCTGTTCCATAATTTCCTCTGCTACCTCTGAACGTGTAATCTCCTTTTCCATCTTGCTACTGTCCTGATGCCTGTGACATCTGGAAATATAGTTCCAGAGTCTGAGTAAATATCATGTGAGATGATATTCTATTTTGATTGAACAACCTCTTCCTTTTGTGCTTTGACACAGAGAAAATGAATTTCTCAGTCTTGTTCTTTGTATTTTTTAATCCCATAGTCCCTCATACAACTGTTTTCTAAGGAAAATAATCCTCATGTTTCTATGATTTCTACTGATATCCCTACTCTTTCTCATCACATTTTCCTTCAATTTTCTCCCTTGATTTCTCTATGTTACTTTTTTCTTGATGTGGTGGCTAGTGTGGCATAAATTTCTTTAGATGATGGCTAATATAGGGCATCTTTAGATGGGGCTAATATATTGTTACCTTCTTTACAAGGTCACTAGTTCATGCCTAGCTGTATGGAACAGTATGTCCATATTTCTGTAGGCAAGATAATATACTAGGAATATGAGATGTAGTCAAGATAAATTTGTTAAGCCACAGAAAAAAATAACTCTTCAGGTAGCTTCATCTGCAGCACTACTCACATAAAGAGCACTGTGAGATAGATAAAAGATTACAGAGACTGATAGTTTATTTTTAATAGAAATAAAGTTCCCATGAAAATAAGGGATATTGCTTTATAGTTAGGAGGTGCTTCTGTTAAATATAATGTGACCATTCCATTTTCTTCTGCTTGCTGTGCATCCCTTCTCTGAAAGCACATCTCCTGTACAGTCATGTAGCAGGTGTATCTAGATACAGACTTTATAATAGAGTTAGTAAGTGCTCTGCAGAAACCTCTTCTAGATGTCAGGGATGGAAATAGTTTTCCTCCTTCTCTTCTGCTTATCTTTTCTTGTAACTCTCCTCTCCTCCTCTCTCCTTAGATCAAGGGAAACCAGACAAGGGAAAGAAGATTAGGAAGGTTTATGGGAAATTCCTTTCCTATCTTTTTTCCCCTTTAAGTGAAGTAGTCCTCTAACTCCTAGTCCAGAAGTTGTCACTTTAGGTCTGTCTCTTACACAACCACCTGACTCCATTTTTCTCTCCAGTTTCTCTGTTTGCCAGCTGCTGGCTTTGGGGATTATTAAATAGAAAGAATCACTATTTGTTGGTTATCTAGTCAAGTCTGAGATAGAAGTCTTCAGAAGGGCAATACTGTTTAAAATCTTTGCTGCTGAAGTTAATAGTTCATGTTTTAACAAGTATTTCATTGTCAGTCCTTAGCTTGTCATGAGGATGAGAGAGGCCATCTGAAGATCTCCATTTATTTTCCTTTTCACTTCCCTATCCCTTTCTGATTGTTAACTCTCAGGAGAAGAAATACATGACTGGGAGTGAGCCTAAAGCTTTCCTCACTGCTCTTGGTGGAGTTGTCAAGATGAGTTTTTAATGACACCATTTCTTACCTTCAATAAACTATCAGTAAAAAAGAACCTACAGTTCGACTTGCCACAGCTTGCACGGAATATAAGTGTTTGTAGTATAGTTGGTGACATCATCAGTTAGATAGGTTTAGGAATAACCTTAGATGTTGTAAATACAAAATGCTAGTTTCTTAATTACTTGAAGCAAAATTTCACCCCTGTTCTCTGACCTGAATTCCCTTCTCAGTAGAATCTGTACACATCAAGGGCAAATTGCTACAGGCAGTCCTGGGCACTGTGTGTTTGCCTTGACTCTGTTTAACTCTACACTGGAGTAAGATGTGGCCCCTTTCTCTCTCATAGGCACCAAAACCAGTCAGGGAGGGCAGGCAGGGAGCAAGAGAGGTGGGACATGTACCCATAGCTCCCTCAGGGTGGAAGACTGGGACAGCAGGGTTACTGGTGGTTCTGACACTCTTACCAAATTTAGGGGGAAAATGTACTGGTAATATGGGTTTATTTGTAATAAAGGTTTATTGACCTTTGCTTTTCCTAAACTTACTCTACTACCTATATTTTACACTAATAAGACTTTAAATTGAAAGTGTGGGGCATCTCCTGAGATGAATTGGTACTTGTTCCCCTCGGGAAGTGATGAAAATGACAGTACCAATTATACAGGAACAGCTCACCTTTACCCTAATTTCATCAGATCAAAAGCCATCTCTTCACAATTTTATGTATGACCATGGTGTTAGCAGAAGCTGTATTGCTTTGGTTATTAATGGCCATAAAGGATGTTTATTGAAAGATGTAGTTCATTGAACACTCTCTGAACTGAGTTTCTCAGAAGCCAAAGATTTGTCTTCTGTGCTGGATGTCATGGAAAACACTTCCCATTTTAGCCGCCCTGTTTCCTATGTGCTGCTTCTCCAATCTCTCATCATCCTGTTGTTCTTGCCTCATCTTTTCATCTTTTTCTTTCTCTACATTAGGTTATTTTGATCCAGGCTTTTATCTTCTTTCACTTGGGTAATTAATAGAGCTGGCTTCACTCCTTTTATGCTTCTGCTGACTTTGTCTCATTTCTTTTTTGCTCTTCAATTCATAGGCTAGCAGAGATCTCTGGTTACAACAGCTTCATGTTTCCTGGAAGTTCTTGCATCACGGGGCCAAATTTATCCATTGTGTATTTTCCATTGACACAGAAATTACATCTAGAATGAATCATCCTCTGGTGTTTAGGTTCATCTGGTCTTATTTTTTTCCTCAGACACTGGTAGTTTATATTAATCATGTAATCCTGGTAGTAATTCGAACAGTATGAAATCAAATCATGTTGTTATAGGGACTGGACAAAGACAAGAACAAAGAAACAAAGCAGTGGAAGTCACAGTCCCAGGCTAGACCTATTTCTTTCACATAATGTACATAGTACTCATGGCAAGTACTAAACATTATTGCAGTCTATTTTTCATTGTTCTGAACAGAAGAAAGGTAAGATGGGAAAATAGATTTTAGAGATTATCTTGCATTTGGGAATACAAAAGCTGCAGATACCATTGGCCCCTGCACAGAATGAGAAGATGACTAGAAGTCAACTAGCTTTAATGTGATATGCACTTAAAAACATGTAGAGGTGTGATATAGGTGTTTAACAGGGAGTTTAAAAACAGAGCTTTTCATTGTGTTTGTTAATAATCCTAGAAGACTACACATACAGAAAGATAAAAACATGACTAAAGTTGCAAAATATGTAAATCCAGTGCTTTCTTCCTCAACACTGACTGCTGGGAGGGACAAACACAAGAAAGATGAGTTTACTCTATTCTCAGTTCAGTGCCTGTCTTCCCTGTCGTCCTAAATGGCTGACAGTGAAGTAGGCTGGATCCTTGTATCTCTTCCCTGCAGTACCTTCAGTGAGTGTGTGGGGATGGTCCCTGCACTGCTGACATAGCAGGAGAAGCTCTAAGAGGGCAGAAGGATTTCTGAAGCCATTTCACTGACTTTCCCCTGAACAGAGAGGCAGCAGTATCTAGCCAGTTACTACATATTTCTTGCCATCTGGCCAGTTTATAAGGAACTGGTGGTGGGATCTGGGTGTGAGACTCTTCACTGCCTAGGCTACTCCTAGCCAGGGAGGACAAATGAATTCTGGAAAGTGATAATCTGGATCTTTCCTGAATCATCATGATGACAAACACTGTTGCTTCCCACCAGGGCAAGTTTGAATTTCAGCCCACCTTGGTGCCTTGTAGGCAGCACTCTGCAAAGTAAAAGCAAGTTGTAAAACTAATAGTTTCTATTGATGAAAGAGGAAATCTTCACACATTAATAAAATGTAGAGTGGAAGTCTTCCTTCCCACATCTGCTCTTCAGTGGTGCATATTGCACAGCATCCAGTTGTTTCTTGTGAAGTCTGTTTGGATTGGGAGTGATAGGTGGGGCAAGCTGCTGAAAATACAGGATCTCTGGAGCCTGCTTGCTCACTCTGAGGTTGCTTCTGCCTCAGGCCTATAGCAGAACTGTGAGCTGGGGAGCAGGAATGAGCACTAATTTCTGTATCTTCTGCATTTCAGGGGTGTATGGGCTAGAAGATTACTCTTTTAGCTCTGGCATAGAAGTGAAGCCTAGTGGGGCCAGGATGAATAGACCTGTGGGTGCTGGAGTGTGTCAGCAGGTCTTTCTGACAAAGATGGCTGGTGAAATGGGTCTTAAATGGGAGAGGCAGCAAAGTAAGAGAGATGCAAGGAGAGCTGGGGAGGGAATCAAGATGAGAATCTTGTAATGCATGTGTTCAGTGTCCCAGCCTTCATGCATGTTTTTGTAGAAACAAAACTTGAGCTATCTAATCACTGCATGCTCTCTTTTTTTTCTTAAACTGTAAATTAAGCTAGGAAAAATATTTTGAGGTTTTATTTCAATTGTCAAAGCTGTCAACAAATTTAATCTTAAAGTCACCAAAACATTGTGTCTAAAAGAAAAAGACAAGATTCAACAACTGTATATTTTTGCAAATCTGTGGTAAAATATGAAGAAATGACAGACATTATTCACTAAGCAGACAGGAGAGTGACTCTTCTCTTACTTCTCCCTGCCCAGTCATTCTGGACTGGAATTTCTGAAGATGTGAGGAACTGGGATCCAATTCTCATGCCACTCAAGGCCATTTGAACCCATTCCTCACAACAGATTTTGCTACCCACTGTTGTAGGTGTTACTTCAGAGTGGATTTCTCTCAAGCATTCTTCTTACTGGTATTCAGCATTGCATAAAACACTAAACTTTTCAGCAGGGAAGGGATAGACATTTAGTTGTCTTCCCTGTCTTTTCTGTCTTTACCCTGATGGATATTTGATGTAAAGTGAACTTACTCCAATAGGTTAGATTAAAACCAATACTCAAGTATACCTTAGAGTGGTTCAAACTCTCCCTGGGAGATGGGAGACAAGGATTTAACTGCCCCTAGGAAGTGGAGGGGTCCTGTATCCTCCAAATAATCTGAACTGCAACTATCCTCTATCTTTCAAATGCTCTAATAGTGCACTGTTAGTGTGTGGGAGATGGGGAGGAGGTGCTTATTATTGATCTCCTCGAATCTGCCTCCTCTTTATTGCAAGTACAAAAGCCCAAATCCTTTCCTTGATGGAAAGGATGACCACCTGTGAGAGAACTAGAGTGAAAGATGTAAAACTTCATTATGAAAGATGTAAAGCTGCATTCATGAAAACCTTTAGGGAAGAGACACAAGGGCCCATCACAACCTTCCAGTAGCAACCAAACAAGAATGAACAAAGTGTTTTAATCTTACTCAACGTTAACAGGTCTTGCAGGCATAGCAGCAGCATCTCCACATCAGAGACTGATGAGAGATCAAGTAAAGTTGGCAGGAAAACTCAACTGTTTGGAATGATAGGTAATTATAATGGAGAAAAGTAAAGGAAAACAGGAGTAATGCTCAAAACTACAAAGACTAAGGTAGGCATTTGCACATGAATGTGACTTGCAATTCTTTATCTCACAGTGTGTAATCTTGAGCAAATTCAGACCAAGCACTACCTTTGTTCACTGCTTTAACAGCTACAAACCTCCTTAAAAGAAAGAGGCTTTTACTTTTATCATCTTATCAACTTCAGGTGAAATAGAAGCTGGCTGCCTAAACCAGCCTTGTGTCTCAAGGTGCTCTACAAAGTAGGAGCTTTGTAGAGACTGATTGCACACTGACATAGTGGCAAAAGGAATGGACAGGTGTGTTTGACAGTAACTTTTAGACAGTGTTTGGCTTGAAAGCCTGGCAGAGCTGTCCAGCTGTGCTGCATAATCTTGTTACATTTTTTTGTTCATGTCAGAAAGTCAGTCTGACAGAACTAGGATGTGATGAAAAGAAAGGACTCTTACACACGTTGAAGTGGACCTCTAGCTTATCAGGCTGCTGCTGAACAATGGTAACTTGGATTATGTGCAGATGGTTTCCAAGTGGTCATAGGCTTGTCTTTGTGTGCTTCTGACATGGGAATGCCATTTTAAATATGAATTAATGTTTAACAAACTGTTCAGAGGTTGATTAAAGATTTATGTCTTGCAAGACAAATTCTCCAGTGTTTTAAACTACTATTGACACAATGATGGCAGCTCCCAAATGTGAATATCCCTGCACATCAGCTCATATAAATGTTATTAAGCTGTTGTTTAAATATTTAAAACTCAATTTTAGTTTAAAAATGCAGGCATCATAAAAGATAATACTTGTTTTTAAACAACTGGAAAAGCAGGAGAGGGCTGAAAGTACAGTTGTTCTTAGATTTAATTTGAAGTGCCTTGCTGATCAGGGTAGTGCATTTAATTTCAGAGTAATATCTTTGTTCTCCTTGCAGGTTTTGGAACAACATGGCCATATTATGAATTCACTCTGGTAAATATTTCTTGCCTCTCTCTTTCAAAGAGAGATCCAATGCACAGCATGAGCAAATGTGAATGTCCTATTTGGGGAAGCATGATAAGCATTTCAAAATTCAGCCCAAATATAATCAAATATATTCCTTGTTGGAAAGAGAGACTATAATTAACCTACTAAAGCTTTTCACCATAAGATAATCACAGTTGTTTTCATTCCTTTCAGAAGCACATCCTTGAAACTATGTGGTATTTTAAACTATGGATAAAAGCCCATGTTTGTGTTTTACTTTAAGAAGACAGGTTTATTGCCAGGGTGAAGAATGTGCCTTCTCAGAGGCACCTCTTTTGCAGGGAACTCAGATTCTTTCATTGAAAACTAGGGACCTACACACTCCAAAATTTGCCCTGAAGTGAGAGAACTTCATTGCACATGTAGAACAAGAGGAATCCTGCCTTTCTCAGCTCTCTGATTAGGTATAAGCACGTCAGGGTTTTTCAGAGCTTTTGAAACTTCTGTCTCCTCCTACTTGGGTTCTTAACTCTGTGGCTTCTCTTTAAATAAGCACATTCATTTAGAGACCAATAGTCAGCTGGCAGCAGAGTGTAACATTCCCTGGCACTGGAGTTGTTGTGATCAGACTAACTCAGATTAACTTTAACTGTGTCTTTGAGACTTCTGTCAAGAGGCCTAGAGCCCTCCAGCAAAAAGGGGACAATAACACAGTTTATTGTTTTTCTGTCTTTCCTTTCACTGAGGGATCTGTGTTACTGCTCTAGGAAACTTGCCTTGCTTAGCATGTCTGCCATCAGCTGTGACTTCACAGCACCTTATTGTCCATTTTTAGTGCTTGAGTTGTTCTCTGGGCCTTGTGGCTTTATCATTCTGGTTGATTAGGCTGCATTCCAGCTGCTGCTCAGAGGTGATTAAGCTATGCCCTTCTGAAGAGCACAGCCAATAAATGATAGCACCTGCTGCTGCTAAGGCAATTTACCCAGTAGCTGCTTCATGCAAGGCACCTGTGCTGGGAGGGAATGGCAGAACCTCAGGTTCTTCTAGAGCAGGTGAAGAGCACTTTTCCTTTGTCTCTTCTGCTACAAGGTTGGAGTTTGCTGCTTGCCTCATAGTAGTTTTAGGCTCAGTTTTGAGGATGATCTTTACAGAAAGCAAAGCATCTGAGAAACTTCCTAGATCCAGTTTTCCTGCTTGATGTAAGACTCCAGCTCTTTCTACCACATTTGTGAAACCAGGAGAGTTATAGTGGATTTTTGAGCTGCAGTGGGTAGAATGTGCTCTCTTGTTAGAAACTCTTTGAGATGAAGGGCTTCTGGTGAGTATCTTTTCTTCTCCAATACAGAGAGGGCTGAGTTTTAACCCTTGGGCTCTTGTGATGTCCTATCCCATTTGTGTGAGTAAAAGAGCTTGCTCTTTTCTGTTTGTTTATGGGAGTGATGCAGATTCCAGGAATGTTAGATTGTCCATGTAGATCTAAACAGTGTGCATGTTGTGGTGGAGGAAGGTTCCTCTAATTCTGGGAGAGGTGGGATCCCATTTATTAGCATTTTTTGCTCACTAATGTGGATATTTTCCTTCTTGTTTCTGTTCCTTATTTTTCTGTAATGATGCAAGATACATATGGTCTGAGATTTATTCTTGCTAGTAGTCAGCTATTTCCCTGAAAGTGAAGGTGTCCCTACCAGAGTTTTATCAGAGCAAATGGGTGTTCTATTTATGCCCTAAATATTTCACATGCAGCAATGAGTAATGCTTCTTTTCCACAAAGAAATGTGATCCAAGTCACAATCCTGCTCACAGGAGGTGTTGCTCTACAACCTAGCATCTTAATCTATGCATGCAAAGTCTAATCACCAGAACCATCTCATAATATATCATAAGGCCAGAATGAGTGGGTTTTTTCTTTGATTTTCAGGATTTTCAGCTCTGATTTATCTCACAATTTGTCATTTCTTGCAAAACACAAACCAGGGTCAGGTTCCTTGGATGTTGTTGTGGGTCTGGGTTCACAGGTGCTCTGATTCCACTGAAGAGGTCACTTCATACCTCACATCCTGTTGTAGTTTCAGTGGAGTTTTTGTTACAAGCATTCCAGGGACATTCTTATTCAGAGCACATATCTAATTTCAAGCAGGCTCTGCTAGTTTAGTGCCATTAGACATATTGTTTGCACAGTTGGTAGAATATTGAGCCCTGTTGAAAGTAACAAGGGGGTTCACTTGTATCTTTAAATTGCCAGGGGAACACAACCATACAATCAATTTTTTTCCTGTGACATTGCCATCTCAGCCAGCTGTGGTGAGAGCATGTAGCTCCAACATGTGAAGCATCAATGCCTTTAGTTATTCTATCATATTTAGAGAGCATGAGAGCTCACTGCTTCTCTTTTACAGCAACTGAAACAACTCTGTGTACAGTGAATTGCAATCGTTGGAGTCAAAGGGAGTTTTCTGTCTGTCTGAGCACTAACAGCACCTTCAGTGAGGCAGAAGGGTTGACTATGGGACTTGGAATATCCCAGAAGGAAAGGAGGATGAAACAAGTGAGGTGGTGACAGGGAAGGAGCAACAACATTCAGTGAGCATCTGAAAAGTGCATGCCCCATCTTTATAACCAGGACTTTGACTTATGGCTAGAAGGATCTGGGCAAGTAGCCCTGTGCAGTGATTTGGGAATGCTCCATCAAGGCAACTGAGCATAAATACTCAGGATGGAGTTTAACTTCTGAATCATTAATGAGTGATTCAGGAAAAAAAGTAAGTCATCTTACTAGCAGTAAGAGTAAGCATGAGAGGACAAGAGGAAACAGCCTCAAGTTGCACCAGGGGATTAGACATTGGGAACAATTTCTTCCCAGCAAGGGTTGTCAGGCATTGGCCCAGGCTGCCCAGGGCAGTGGTGGAATTGCCATCCCTGGAGGGGTTCAAAAACCATATAGAAGTGGTACTTAGAGACATGGCTTAGTGGCATGGTGGTGATAGGTTGATGGTTGGACTTGATGATCTTAGCAGTATCTTCCAACCATAATGATTCTGTCACTCTGTTTAATTTTTTTATCTTGTTGCCAGTAGCCAAATTCTCTGCCACATGCTGAATGCATATCAGGTTTGTTGTGTGTTTGGGGTTTTTGTGTGTTTAAATTATTTCAGCACCTCTCAGGATTTCACTCAGGAGTCTGAGTCCTGATATTGTCCCCAGAAAAATAATCTGTATCTGCTGCTTTGTTTCCCTGATTTGTTACAGAGCATGTTCTGAAGAAGTTTTGACCCAACTATGTCTTTTGTTTGTGCTTGCCTTGTCACTGCCATCTAAAGCTTGAACTGTTTCTCAGTACATCAGTCAATACCTTGCCACTTCTTATATTTAATATAAGAGCACAGGCCATTTTGTAGCATCTGTCAGACTATGAAGGATAAAATGGAGCTTTTAACCACAGCTAGTGCCACATATGTCTCATTCCTAGCCTCTGGAGGTCCTGGAATCCTGGCAATCCTATTTTGTTTTGCTGTATGGGGAGAACTGAATGCTATGATACCTATTTCCCTCCATTCTTTTCTCTAGTGCCTTTTCCCACACATTATAGTTGGTGTTTAGAAAAGTTTCCTGATCCTCATAAGGTGATTTGAGTTTCCAGATCTATACTCAATGACTGCTAGGAGCTTAACAGCTATACTGGAAACTTAGAAGACATGTAAAAGGCTTGGAAATGTGAAGCACTGGTTCAGAACATGTCTGTCATGTCTGCCAATGTGCAACAGTTTCCAGAGGCTTTAATCCAACTAGCTGAGAAGTAGGTTGGCATGTTACATGAAGGAATTGAGAGCTGGTCATCTGTTAAGCAACATCAATATCTGTGTCTTTTTAAAGAAGTGAGCTCATTTCTGTAAATATCACAAATTACATGATTTTTGCAGTGCCTAGGGAGGCTTGGATGCTTTTCCAGCTTATTGTTATTTCATATCTTTTCTTCTGTCATCAAAAGGTCTAAGGAATCATACTGCATCCTTTAGAAAAAACTTTGTTCAGAGCATAAAAATGCAAAACCAGTCTGCAGGAGCCTCTTCTTTTTCAGCATCCTTTGAGGCCAACTCCTGGCTTAGCTTTTTGTTTTTTCTCAGTAGATGACCTCCACACACAGCTCTCCCTCTGAGTAAGCTTATTCCACTTGCTCTGAATTATCTGACCAACACAACTCTGTTATACTAAGCTTCAAATAGAGCAAGAATTTTCTGTCCTGAAAACCTCTCCTCAATCAAGAAGCCAGAATGAATGTATCCATCTCCTGTTCTGGAATTTCAAGGGAATAGGTCTGGGCAAGAATACACTTGTCTTACTCCAGCTGCCTTACATTACAGCTTGTTGTCCACAGCTTTTGTGTTCAAAAACTATATTAGACCATGTTGGGGCTCCTCTGGCCTCACTCACAGTGGAACTCCTGCTCACCTGAATGGCTACAGACACAAGGGACTTTTACAGAGAAAAGGACACAGTAGCATCCCTCTTAACACAGCAGAGAAGTCTACTTCATTGCACAGAGGAATTAGTGTTACTGTAGATGCTTTCAAGGATAAATCAGATGCAATTTCAATGTGGAAAACACAGCCCTGTGGCTTTCTAATAAATGGCTACCATCTACTTGAATGTATGAGTGCAGTGTATGTTTCCTTTTAGTTCCAGAAACCTCTTACTCCCCTGCAAAAGACTAATTTTCAGTTCTTAAGTATTTCCCTTTGCCTGTATATTGTCTCAGTTATTTGTGTTGTGCCTACTGCAAACTGAGGCTTTTGCCTATATATCAGCTTTTAGTAAAGGAATGAGTAATTGCCAAGTGGTGTCTTTTGGCATAGTGGCTACTTATTATATGTAACATTTGATGAGAAAGTAATTGTTAAAGCTAAGTCAAACCTTTGATCACAGTCAAAATCTGCTTTCATGAACTTGAGAATTGAAAAGACTCATGTGGACATCTGCATAAAGCACCTGTGTGTTTGTAGGCCTTTTATTTAAAGGACCTGGATCACCTGCTGCTCTAGGTGCTGTGCATCTAATGCTGTTGGAACCAGAGTTGATTCCTAAAAAAACCTCTGAAATGAGTAGGTAGCAAAAGTGTTTTCCTTGAGAAATATTTAATTTCCTACCTGCAATAGCTGAGTGTGTTATACAACAACAGGTCAAGTTTAAGCATACAGTATTTGCATAGTTGAAAGAGATGATATTGATTAAAGAGGTTCCCCTGATATGGAAATTATCTTCAGGTGTTTGGGGTTTTCTAAATGCTTTCTCCATCAGCTATGGGCCTTGCAAATCACCTTCAAGGAAAACTTAATGAACAAACACAAATGTATGCCACTTCCAAGGTTCCCAGATCTGTTGGTTTGCATGGCTGCATCACAGGTTCTCACATAAATACAAGAGCACTTACAACTGTGATATTTGTTGTTACACTTTGGTATCTGATTTGGGGAATTTTAATGGTCTGTTTGCCTGTCTTTTTTTGTTTGTTTGGTTGGTTGGGGTTTTGTTGTTGTTTTTCAGGTTAAGTCCTTGCAGAAAGACACTCATAGGCAATGAGCATAGTGGTTTTGATAATAATGATGAATTTAGTCAATTTTTGAAGGAAAAAAAGAATCTATAAAAGAGGAAATACACTTATTTATAGGCTAAATGGCTGGTAGGCCAGAGTGTCAAAGAAGAAATATTTGAATGTGCACTCTTCCCTTCTCCTTTATTACAGCACTGATGTATGCCTAATCTTTTCTTCCATATGCTTTCTATTGATAACATTTTATGAAGTCATTCCAGTGGTCACTAGGAATGTAAAATCATAGATGATTTCACATTTATTGAGCTTAGAATGAACTAGAAACAAAAAAGAGACAGTTATGTGGGAAACTTTGGTGATTGTTCAAATACTTGAAGATGAACCGTAGGTTGAATCTGCACAGATTCTGTTTTGGTGCAAATAAATATTGCTGGGGATCCCAAAAGCAAATGTGGGTCTTGGGAAGAAACTAGTGCTGGGGAGCAGAAGAAAATGTCTGATTCCATGATTCTGTTTCCCATTTTAAGCTCTGTGACATAGTAACTACACTGGAGGTGGGAAGGGAGAAGCCAACATATCAGTGAAAGAAGTAAAGCTTGCACTCACTCAGAAGTTTAATCTGTAAGTTAAAAGGTTTGTGATGAGTGTCTTTGGATTAGATAAGAATGTCATACTATTGCAGTATACAAAATACTTGCTCTGAACTACTTACTACCTGCTTTAAAAGTGGGGGGAGAAACCCACAAAACCTTATTTCTCCATCAGCATGTCACTACTTTTTTCTCCTTTGGAAGGGTGGGAAGGAAGCTATGTGGTTTCTGAGGCCCTCTGGGAGAGCAAATGCCAACACTGTCTGGAAGATTTATGTCCATTTAAAAACAAGGTCTGTTGAATCAATTGTGTGCACATATAATATCACTCCAAATCTGGGTATGCTGCTTTTCCCTGCAAAATTTAGGTTCTTGTGCAGTGCTTCCAATTTCAATGTGCTATGTGTTGCAGTTCTGTGTTTTGCCAGTCCATAGTTGTTTTTATCTGATATTTATGCAGTGAGGACTCTGGGCAGGCAGATGTGTAAGTGACAACAATTTTTTGGGTAAGCTTTCTTAAAGGAGTTTGAGTTGTTGTGTAGTCTTGAAGGGCTGATTGCTCCTTTTGCCCTCCTGTGGGCAGATACATACATGCACTGCCTTGCCCATGGCTTCATTCCAGCCCCTGCCCCAGTGATACCACAGCAGGGCTGGTCTTCAGCTCTCCAAAACCCTGCCCTGCTCAGACATGTGCCCCACCAAGACAAGAATACTCAAGGGCCCAGACTTTGGCCTGGCCTCAGGCATACCCTAGGGAAGTGCCTACCTGGGGCTGCCCTTGGCTCCCCTGTTTCTGGCTGGGATGGGACAGGCCCTGGCTGCCAGATCTTGCCTGGCTGGGTCTCCTGGGAAGCCCTCGCTGTTTCCAGTACCAAGGGACCTACCAGCCTTTGTGATGCCTTGTCTGTGGGAATGCTTGTTCACAACATATTCCTAACAACAAATTCAAGTAGGCTTTTTCTTAACTTAAACATCTTGCAGAAGGAAATCTTTTTTTTTCCAGTTCAAAGCTCACATTCCCAAGACTTTTGTCCTCTCTGGCAATTTGCATAGAATTCAGTAGTGCAAAGTGAGTTGAGTCATCTGCCATGCTCTGAATCATCAGAATACTTCTGTATTATTGGGAGACATTAAAACTGACATCTTGTTTGAGTGGGAAGAGTAATGCAGGTTTAAAACTTCTTGGTAAGTCAGTGGTGTGTGTAGGAAGCTCTGTGGCATTGTGTAACGGGAAGAGCAGCCTGGAATTGATCCTGCCAGTTTTTCCCAGGGAAAACCGCCAGAGACTTGAGCTGTGAAGTCAATGTTGCCTTTTAATGAAATTCCTGGCACAGCTAAGGCTAAAAGTCCCCTGAAGCAAAAATATTGTAAATCTGTCTGGTAGTGCTAGAAGTGAGGCTTGTAGGTTGGGAAGGAGGTTGTAGCTTCTATGGTTTGTTGGGAGCTGGGGAGAGGTGCAACTTCCTATCCCTCGGGGTTAGCCGCAGCGAAGCGTGTCTGGGAGCTGCCACCCTGTCACTCACTGGCAAGGGGGTCTTTGCTGTGGCTGCTGGTACTGGCACTGAGCCCTGGATGTGAGCAGGGGTGAAAGGGTGCCTGGTGGAACCATTGCATGGAAACCTGTGTCAATAGATAGTACAATAAATGAAATGAACCGTGAGGAGATAAGGAGGAATACATAGGGCAGGTGGCTTGTGGGGCTGGCGTGTTTCAGTATGGGGCAATCTGTGATGAACTGCATGGCTGTGTGTGTAAGTGAGAAAGGCAGCAGTTGACAACATGTTTATACTGGAAAATGAAATTTTACTTCAAGGGCTGATTATAGGTGTCAGTCAGTTAGGGAAAATGCTCTTTTTGCTTTCCTTGCAAATCCCAGAAGTTTGGTTTCAAAGATGATTTCAGGGCACCTGCACTTGGGAAATGAAGGTAAACATGAGTGCAGTAACTATTACATATATTTAATAATAATGAGTTTATCACTTCAGACTGATGTAATATTATAATATTGTGATATTAAGGGCAAGACATAATGTGTGCAAGTGCAGGTTAGGATTTTGGCTTCATCAAAGTCTTGGCTCCATGCTTGGGCAGTCTAGGGAACTGATCTGGATATGCCACCATCTCTTTTGGTGTCTCCCCCTGTCTTCATTCCTGATGCTTCTGTAAAATTCTCCTGCTTTGAAGAAATATTTAGTTAATTTTTTTTCAGAGAATGAGGTGCATTTAGTTAGGAGTGGGCTTTATCTGTAGTCATACCTGTTGCATCACTGCCTACTGCACAGCTTGGACTAAAGCAACAGGATGAGCATTTTTCTGATGCAGATAACTTGCTGAAGTGTACCAGTGGTCTTGTGATGAGCAGCATGTTCAACATTTGTAGTTTTTGTAATGTATGAAACTGATTCAGCTAAGAAGAATTTGTTTTGTTTTAACAGATAAATACATACTTGACTTCAGAAGAAAGTAATGAATTCATGTAATAGGCTGTAATAGTAGCTTAGAGTCTTTTCTGTATGTACAGCAATGTCATGTCTAACTATAGACATTGTATAATCAGTTTAGAGCTCTTACATTTAGCAGATGACCATACTTGCTAGATATTTTATTCAGTATCTAAAATGCAATATCTTTTTGAAGCTGCTGTCATTAACATGTATTTAGGCTCCTCATTGAGAAATGGTTATCTGAGTTCCTGAAAGTCTTTTCTGTGCAGTAGCTGAACTTCAGGTTATTAGGCATTCCTACTATGCACTAGTAG
Organism: Galbula dea; assembly: GCA_013399015.1. Lineage (NCBI taxonomy): Eukaryota > Metazoa > Chordata > Aves > Piciformes > Galbulidae > Galbula > Galbula dea. The sequence goes on along the minus strand of VWZX01000316.1, from coordinate 392,288 downwards.
GATTTAAGACTGTCAAGTGCAACTTTAGAAAAGTTTGGAAGTGAGGTTTTTCCATTAAAGCTGAATTAATATTGCAAAAGAGCTCCCACAAATATTTCAGTCTTTCAGGAATTTCACTGTATCAGTTTCTGTAATGACTGTCTGTAAATATTTCCTTTGAACTCTCAAAACAGATGAGTTTGTTTATAGGCACTTACAAAACAGTCAAATTATCTCTACTGAATTCTGAATTAATCCTTCTACTGTAATACCATTCTCCTATAACTGTGCAGTCTATGGCTGAGGCTGTTGCAAACAAGGAGTTTGATCCCTTTTTTAATTGTTTTTCCTCAAGAAAATGTGTGCAGTCTTTTAGAAACAGAAAGGAGGAAAAAAAAAAGTATTCCTAAAAGCCTTCAGTCTCCTTTTATTTGGGATGCTCTTAACTTTCAAAAGAACTCTCAGTTCTATAAAACTTCATAGGACTGACTGTCCTGGTTTGGTCAGTTCTGCTCCAGCCCAAACAAGGACACTGACTTACCTGACAAGCTGGCAGAGTAATGATAATTTTAGGTAGCACATAAACTAGAGCCCTTGTCCTCAGTATCCTTAGTACCTATGAGGTCAGGAAAGGCAAAGTGGTGGATATTTACACCACTGGATTTCTCAGTATTTAAGGTAACTGCCTGCCCTCTGCACTTTCCTTCTATAGTCAGTGCAGGAGGTGAGCAGGGAGTCAACTTGATCAGTTTAGATCAAGCAATCTTTCTTTGTTAGTTTTTTCTGTGGAAAAAAATCATCCTTCTCTTCCTGTTGGCTGTGAGAGAAGGTGGTTAAGTTAGGTGCCTAAAATTAAAGAAAGATAATAATCTCTGTGATATGTGTATATATATGTGTGCATTGCACAGGTTGTAGCCTATGTAGTGCTCTCACTTCTCTGTTGGGTTCTCTCTGCTGTTTAACTTTCCTGCAGGATTCCACTGCAAGGAAACAAAAGCACTTCTGACCATCCTGGATTGGGACTCTAATACAATCCCACTTCTGTTAAGTCCTTACTATGGAGCTGAGCCAGCTCAGCTACATTTCTCTCCTTCCAGAGTATGTAACCAGATAGTTTTAGTAAAAGTAGGGGATTGGTTAGCCAGCAGAACAAAAGCTCATTTTAGAAAGATGACTTTGTAATCTTAAGTCTATATTTTTCTCCTCTAATGTTATACATAAGCAAAAGCTAATTTGGATGAGATTCTTCTTCTGGGGTAAAGGAAAGGAGCAGACCCAGTCTGCAGTCTTCTGGCAAGCCCAAAGCTCCTTGAGGCTTGGTGTAGGCTTTGTTTTCCAAAGAACATGCCCCAAGCCTGTTTTTCTTAAGTTTGTTTGTGGTTGGTTTGTGGTGTGGTTTGGTTTTGCTTTTAGTTTTTTGGGTTTTTTTTTTTTAGATCTGTACTCTATTTTAAAGCTGAAGTTTGTCTTTCCTCCTGAAATTACTTCAGTCTCCCTCATATTTCAGTTCCTAAATGAAGCTTCTGTGCTCTCTCCATCTACCTGTTATGATACTTCCCGTGTAAAGCATCTCATAATATTCAATATCAGTGCAAGCAGTTTTGATATCTTCTACTGTTTGTTAAATGCATTCAGTGTCTAAATCAATATTGAGCTTTGCTGTGTTCAGTTGTGGTCAAATCTCTGATAAATTCTCTTTTCATCAGTGTTATTAAATGCAGCACTCAGGCTATTTATCTGTTAACATGCTCTCATCCTGGAGGAATTTGTATGAAACTGATTACACTTGCTTAAAGAATTTCTGTAGTTTCTTCAGATTCTAGCAAATTACCTTGAGGATTCATCATCTTTCCTCTCCACTTCTTCCCCCCTCCCTCCAATAACTTTGTTCCTTTCCCCTCCTCTGTTGATACACTCATTATGTTCTGAACCAGTGCCAGCAGCGGCGCAGATTTCTGCGAGGCTCTCAGCGGAGCAGACGTTTTGAGCTGTGGCTTTGACAGATTGCACATTTTGGAAGTGTGATGCTGTAGCAAGCTTTTTAGTAAATTTGGCAGACTACATACTGTCTTGAAATCCACTGATGAAAAGTGAAAAATCTATTAGATGTAGGTTGGCAGGATACATGTGACCTGCTGACAGGCTGTGCACATATTTTATTTGATTCCAGGAGCAAGGAATCCAATTCTTTTGTGGGGAGGTGGGGGGAGAAGGGGGCTAGGAAGAATTGCAGTGAATGTCACTTACAGAATGGCAAAAAAAAAGAGACAGTATTGGAAGAATTAGATTGTAGAAAATGACTGAAAAAGAGTTGTAAAAGTCTCTTACATGTAATGATAGATGGGAAGCATGATAGCAGTGTATGCTCTAATGCTAAGAACTGTTTTGATTATTCCCCCTTCTTGGAGAAAGGATTTGCAAGTAGAGGAAACCCTTTCATCTTACAGTGCTCAAGATACAGGGTTCCACTTGTGATTTTGACTCTCCATTTCCAGTGATGGGGCTGGACACTCAGCATCCTGTGAATCTTTTGTAGGAATGAGCTCTGCTTCCAAAATAAGAGAGGGTTTTACAACAGTTTAAGAACAGGCAGAATGCTGTTCTAAGGAATTTCCCTTGTAGCTTTAAAAATCTGCTCCTTTGCTTGGTGGTTCCTCAAAAGGTGCCTGTTACACACTGGTGTATGAGAGGCTATTGAAGCTAATCTTCAGTGCACATGCACTCCCTGTGTGTCTGCAGCTAATCTACGCTATCAGGAGGTTAGTGGGAATACTCAGGTCATCATGCTGCCCACCGGGGTGATAGGACATTCCTCTCAATCCACTGCTGCATATTTTCACCTCCACCTCTGTATTAATATTGGCTTTTGGCTTCCTATGGTTAGCTGAATCAAACTGCTGATCTGACTGAAAACTAATTATATCACAAAAGAAACAAAGTTTAGCTCACCACCAGATTAGGAGTCTTGATGGGCACGTAGGTACTAGAATTGATGCAAGGAGGGGAGGAAATACACTGGTAGGGCAGGTAAGAGCAGAACTATATTTTTGTTAGTGACTTTGCAGGGTTTTTTAATTCAGAGATGTGTACACTCATCAGAGGTAACCAATGACTTGCCTCATTCTCTCCAAAACTGTGGTTAAACTTAAGATGGTATTGAAACAATCGCCTGTCAAACTGGAGGCACTTACATTGCTCCTCACTGCAGTGTAGGTGAATCTTAAATGTTGATTTTTTTACTTCCCTTATATTATTCCCTCATATATATATGCAGGTATTATTGAAATAATATTAAATATTAAAACATTTTACCAAACCAAATAAATTTGCTATCAGTTTTTCTGTCTTCTATGGAAATATGCTTCGGAACATGTTCATGTTCATTTCCATTTCCCAAGGGAAGTGGTTGTACTGCTTGGGTGTTTGGGAACTGCACATTATTTTTTGCATTGCAAAAAGAATATACTGTTCTATTTTAAATGTTCTATATTCCCCTTGAAAGCATTTAGCCTTGCACTGACCATCTTGTGATGTGTTGGTAAAGAAACACATACAAAACATCGCTTATCACTTTCTGATTAACATTTGCACAGGCAGACCAAAGCAAATGCATTTTCCATGTCTATGCCTTTCTTTGTAAGTTTTAAGGACATTAAACTGGGGAGAGGAAAGAAAGAATGAAAAAGATAAGAAGCTCTTTAACATGAGAGAGGAGTATAAAAATATTTAGAAGTCATAGACTCTAAACTCAGTAGTCTTAACTTTGTTTTTTTAATACTTGAAACTGGTTTCTACTTCCAATACTACTTTTGTGTCTTAAAATATGAAATAATGAAAGTGTTTCTTAGATGAGAAATAGGATTATGATCCTAGTGAATTCTGTAGGTTAAAGTCTTTGGGTTCTTCTGTTTTAGACTTGATTTGGGGATCTTAGACTGTATTAGAGAGACTTATTCTGTTTGAAGAGATCAACACTGGCCCTGGAGACATGTGACTACAAATGTCACAGGAGATTGCAGATAGAAGTGTCCTAAGTTTCTGTCAGTGGGTTAGGATGTAAAGGAGAGAAATGACAGACTTAAAGATGCATATAACACATGGACAATTGCAGATCTGTAGTGTCCATCTGTCCTGTGAGGCACTTCAACACAGCAGCTGGAAATGTAAGGGAAGGTTTGAACAATTTGTAGCCTGCTCAACAATTCTTTTGGCTTTGAAAAAAGGGTCTGAGAATGCAAGGAGGAATAGATGATGTGGGAAGGTTGTTGAGTTGGTCACTGAGATATGAAGTTCCCGTTCCAGCCACACGTCCTCCCATCTCACCCTAGCTCTGGATCAGGAACTGCTTGGCAAGCATGGGTTAGGCAGCCTGGTGCTAATGTCTGAAAACACTGGAGAAGGAACATTAAAAACATGTGACATAGAAATCCAAGGGATGTGGGCAAGGAGAGTGCCTGTTGGGAAACAAAGATGAGGAGAGAGTGATGGCAAGGAAGTTGGAGCCACTGGGGTAAAGTGACAGGGGTATGTCTGGAAGAGTGGAGGAGGAGATATTTGGGGTTTGGCACTCTTGACCTTAAAATGCAGCAGAGAGCTATTTGGGGCTAACCATGCCAAGGTTAGAGATACTAAAGCTGTCAGATTCCTAAGGTTGGGTATGACAGGGTAAATGGGTAAGACATAATTGACTATAAAAATTAAGCTGGCATTTGCTTATATGATTTGTATCATAAAGTAAGTATTTATAAAGAGTTATGACTATTCAATTGTTTGCTATGAATAGCATAGTATTTCTCTCTGAGCTCTCAGTGTGTGCTATTGTGAGGGGCAGCATAGCAGATAAAATACAACATTTTTTTGTTCCACTGTGTCAGCTCCCACTTTAAGTATTAATTTAGAATAATGTACCACCCATCAATCACAACTTCTATGTCTTCATACTTCCTTTTGTTGTCATCTTCAATCTTGAACTGGTGTGTTCCAAGTATATGTCAGTCTGTAATCCATGTAGCCAGAATGGCATCCAACCTTTAGCAAGTTTTAGTGTACTTCTTCTGAGCTGACATCTGATCTGTCAAATTCACACCTCTTGAAAATGTGAAGATGTAGCACCAGGGTTAGGATAAGAATTATGTAATTGTGAGACAAAATGTAGAAATGCTTTTCAGTAGATTATTTTTTTGACACCATATAAAGAGTACTGTCATTTTGTCATTTGTATTCAGGATGTGTAGTTTTTTTTCCAAAACCAAAAAGTTCCCACCTTTCAAGTTATTCTACCAACATAAATACATGAAATCATCACCCTTAGGGAGGAGGCACTATTTTCAGGGAAAATTTCTTTTATTGCAACTTGTTTCTAGTGAGGTACAAGATAATTGTGAATAGTGATGGTTGTCTTCCAAAAGGAGAAAAAAGAAAATCCTCCACAGATTTCATAAGCCAGTAGTAGCTTTTTGCCTTTTTTCTTTCTTTTTTTTACTTCTGCTATCTCTTTAAATGCATGCTTCAATGTGTTTTAATGAGCTGTAAAACTGCTTTCTTTGGGTCACCAGAGAGGAATTGACCTTCTTGCACAGATGCATGTGATCTAGCTACTTAGTTATAGAAAGAGGAATTGGGAATGTCTTGCTAGCTGCACCCATTTGTGTTAAAAATCAAATGTACAAGGTCTTTGGACTATCCCTTTTGCATTTCTCTGACATATCCAGAAGCACTTGTGCAGACAGCACTAAGCAGAAACACTTGTGTGGACAGACAGACTGCACTAAAAGGTGCTAGGGACTGAGAAGAGAGGCACCCACAGCTGACTAAGGGCTAAAGATGCTGTGTCAACAGTTCACTTGCTCTCATGCCACTGTTCAGAAACATCAAGTCTCCATCCAAGACCTGGGGAGCAGGAAGAGGTGTGTGAACTATACAGAAGTCCTTGGAAGAGCTTGACTTAACCAACTAGTGAATTACAGACTGAGAATGATGAGTTCAGTTCATAGTAAAGAAACACTGACCATCTCTCTTAGTAATAGAATGGCTGTGGAGCACTTCTCCAGCAGTGGAACATCTAAGACTGAATTCTTAACTTCTGGTGAAGAGAGATGAATGCTGAACTCCCAACTGGCAACAGAATGCCATGGCCATTGGGGAACAAGCTGACAGGGTGAACAACTTCACCTGTGGCAATATTGGTTCCTCTATGCAGGCAGAAGCACTAGAGTCACAGGCTAGAAAGAGCACAGAAAAACAAGTGGAAATGTAAGCATGGACACTCATGGGGGTGTTACTGGAGAAGAAGGGATGCTTCTGGACTTGCTTGTGTGGTTTGCATTAAGAATTTATTGGAAGCAGTGTGTCAGCAGCATGGGAAAGCAGGATCACACCCCAGAACAGCAAATCCCCCAAAGAATGATTTGAATTTCTTACCAGTACAAAAATGCCACTTGAAACACTTACTGACTCATTTACATGGCTCTTGTTCTAATCAGAACCCTCTGGCTTTGATGAGCTTTTCCATTGCTTTTGATAGTGTAGGCTTATGCTGTACATTTCAAATTGTCTCTGTCAAAGGAGTGTTGTATTACATTTCACACAGTGTTTACCACTGATGATAGGAGTTGTCATCCTGATTACAAAAAAGAGGCTCTGCAGGGAGTTGCTAATAGTAGCTCTAATAAAGAGTCAGACCATAAAAGACCAGAAGGACTCAATGTAAATTATAATTGTGCTTTAATTTACAGTTGTGGTCTTAGAAAATGTTCTCTAAGGATTCTTTTCAAAATAAGTCATCCATACAGGCATTCTTAAAGGAAAAGAGACTGTCACAGAATAAAGCATTGCATTTTACCTGCAGACAATAAAAATATTTAAGTAATTTTCTTTTGAAGATACAGTGCCAAATAAAAAATTTGCAATGCCAAATAAGACATTTAGAATCCAGGAGTTTGTAGGGGCTGTGACTCTAATTCTTTTCTTCAGCAAAAGACATCTCTTCCTTTATTGCATCTGGGAGCAATATCATATTAACCCTAGGCAGCATCAACAATAAAGTTAAAGTGACAGGGCTGTGTTCCTCAGGGGAGGATGTGAGGATGCTTCTTCCATTTGCATCAAAGATCAAAGCACAATTTGGGATGGGGGCTGACTGAATGTACAAAATTCAAAGGACATTTAAGGCTAATAGCTCTAATTAGTGGTTTACCATACTGCTTTAGTGGCAGAATGGGAGTTTCATGTAGCATCAAAACAAAACTGAATGGAAACTACATGGAAATCTAATTTCAGCCCCAAATCTACCAGCTAAACCAGTGGGGTATTTTTGGTTGCTTGTTTGGTTTGTGCTGTTTTCTTTTGGTGTTTTCCTGCTATTTTCTGTTATGGTTTGCTTTCTGCTCCAGAATACTGCTAGAACCAAGATTTTGTTACTTTTGTCAATGTGTAACACCTCACCTTTCAGAATGGTGAGAGCAATTTAAGACTCAAAGTAGTTTTCAGAGTGCAGCAAGGAGCCTATGCATTATCAGATAAATGATAATTTGCCATTAATGAACTCCTCCTCCTCCTTTCTCTATGGCAGGAAAGGGCAGATCAAATCCTGTCCACAGCTCATTAATTGTGGTCCTACTCCCTGGGTGCTGAGCACCAGGAGTGCTTGCTGCAGTCTGTCCTCCTGACTCCTCTCTCTCCATGCATTAGGACAGTAAATGCAGAATTATTAATATTTAGGCTGCAGTCAAGAGATCATGATGTTTTAAATCATCCTATTATCATATTTACTACTTCTTGTCTGTCTTTCCCACAGTGAATTTAACTCTGCTATTTTATGTCATTTCTTACAAAAAGGCTCAATTTTAGAGGTTCTACAACTAGAAGTAAACCACTTAAAAATACACTGGAATGGATAAAATGACTCTTTGTTCCCATCTGTTGCTTATGCAGTTTAAAATGATGTATGCTGAGGGTAAGGCTATTTAATACTCTGTGAATTTTCACAGAAGATTGACCCAAAGCAACATTATATTTTCCCTGTAATTATAATGCATAAAGCAAAAAGTGAGAGTTCAATGACTCCTTTGTTTTTGCTGCACTTTAAAATTTGTCTTTTAATATACAAAAAAAGGGCTTAGAGAAATGAGGGGAAAAAGAATTGGTGGTGACCAGAGTGTAACTACTGTAACATAATAGATCTAAAAACTTATTTATATCTTTCTTTAGTGGCTAACATCTGATTTGCCTTTTTCTATCTGTAAGCTTTCCTAACCTCTGAGCTCAAGCCAGGTAATACTTTGGTGATGGACAGATATGCCTAGAAAGGCAACCTGATAGCAGATGGCCCTGGGGATGTTGTGAAATGAGTATATGTTTCAAAAGAAAAGCCACAGACAAAAGGAAAAAAAAGTAAGTATTTAGCTTTTGGCCTCTTAGCTGGCATAGCAGGACTGGCAGAACTGAGCTGCTTAGGCATTTGGAAGGTAGACATATGAAATTACACATGCCATGGGCTGGGATTCTTGCTCTGGATGGTTTACCTAATACCTCCTGAAACAAATGGGATCTCTTTCATTTTCAGTCAGCTGAAATAAGATGGATTTGTTTCATTTTCCCTGCAGAAACAATGAGCCTATGGTAAACTATGAGATTGCCATATACTGCTGCCACTCCATGCCAATCTCTTCATGATTTAAATATTCAGTAAAGGAGCTGTTCTGGGAGACCTGGGATGTCCAACAGAGCAGTCCTGCTTTCTACCTACTTCTCTGCACTTCTGTAACAGGCTGTTTCTGTATCTCAACCTAGTCTGTGATACTTCATAGCAGGATGCTAAATTTTTCTATTAACACTGGAAATATGACCACAGAAAAGAACAGTTTTTGGATCTCTTTTGCTCACCTCAGTAAGAGCTGTAGACATATTGGAACATGGGTTTTATGGGAGATCTGGAGGGGTGCATTAGTCTTCTAATTAATAATTTAAAAGAAAAATTATTCTCTTTGTGCATATGAGCTTATTCTTAACAGGGTGATCAAAATGAAATGCTAAGTACAAAAAAGCAGGTCTGGAATAGCTGGCACAACATCTTATACCTGTGGTTAGATTTCAGACACTTTCTGTATGCAATTAAAATTCATTATATCTTTGTACAAGAGCTTATTTAGGAAGTCTGACATGGGGAAATTACTTGAGTGATTTCACTTGCCATATTCTTATGCATATAGTGATCTTGAAAAGATTTCCATCAGAATGAATGTTCAGCACTAACAATAGTTTTGCCTTTAGTTTCCAGTGGTAGCTGCAATAACAAAAATATCAGGTATTTTTTAAAGACTATTCTGAGCATTTTTTATCAGTTCCATTCAGCACAATGAATTCTTGGAAGATGAATGTTTTTTTTAAATATTCCTTTATAAAGGCTATCAGAAAGTATTGATGTAGAACTTGGCAACTGTTTCTATATTGATATGATGTGTCCCAAGCTTTCTTATAAACCAGTGGCTCTTTCCTGCTAGACATATCTTGGATTTCCAGACCCAGTTGTGGTTTAGGAATGGACCAGCCATCCATTGCATCTGTGCACTTTTTCCTTTTGTCCTTTCAAGGTGACTTTATTAGCTATGTCTCCCCACACAACGAGGCAGGATCAGAGAAACAGGGAGGGAAGAGGAATATAACAATTCTATCCATAAGCAGAAGTTGGTATGTTGTTACTTGTTAACTGGTTGATGAATTCTAGTAGTTAATTCCAGCCAGTTAAAACATACTAAGGCATATGGCCATGGAAATCAAGATGGTAATGCTTTTCTCCACACTGAGCACACTTATTTACATGAAATAAAAAATATCTTTGATCAAATTTAATTGTGTGCAGCTGTCATGAATTTTTAAGCTAAAATAGTGACTGTGGAGAGCTTAATGTCCACAACTGTTGAATGCCTGCTTGGTAGATGAAGAGGAGACTTAATTTCACAGCTGTAACACATGGGGACACTGAAATCATAGCTCAGTCCCTTCCTCTTTTCCCTCTCCCTCTTTCCCTTCAAAATCTACAAACATTTTATTAAGCATAGAAGATGTAGTAATGAGGAGCTGTCTTAGCACAGGAAATATGGTCCAAAATGCAGCACAGCCTAGATGATTATTTTTAGCAAAACACTCTGAAAACTCTTACAGCTGAGGATCAGCCTCTGTGTGAGGTGGAAGAGCCCTGCTAGTACTAGGCTGATGCTCTATGCTCTCCATAAGAATGTGAGAAGCCAAGTTTGGGCCACAAGCAACTTGACACTGTGGGCTCTTTGTTCTCTCCTGTTTGTGTGTTTCAGGGGGCTAGCTGCTAAACTAGAAGCTGTGATTTCAAAAGTGGAGATGGAAGAATATCTACTAGCTTTCAATATAATGGCTTATGTTGCTGAGTGGGTTGTGTTAGAGGTGTTTGTAGGGTTGCAGAGTGATGGCTCTGCAGCAGGCTGACAGGAGACTGCTTGTACCAATTAAGCACTGCTGCTTTAGTTCAGAAGGGGAAGGCAGAATGTATTGATTTCTTTCTATGTTTAGAATACAGTGAATGAAACCCAAACCTTAGGAGTTCTGGGATCTCTGCCTGAACTGAGCAGACTGGAGAAAACTGTAACAAATGCAAGAACAAAGCAGCCTGATAAGGATTCATTTTAAAAAATGGAATTGAAATATCTTTTTGTCAGCTGACAGAAGTGTCTCAACACTTAATGATACTAGTTTTGATTCTCTAGAAGAGTTATCTTACAGAAAGCCAGGAGCTTAGTTTGCTGTTGTTTACTTTTGGCTTTCTTGACTTCTAAAGAACAAACAGGCCAAGGGAGGAAGTGAACCTGTTTGAGAAGTTGTATCCATTAAAGTTGGTGAAATGGAGGCTTATCAGAAGTGTATTTATAGCTCTCCTTTAAATAGGAGAAACTTAAAAAAGGACATGAACTGGTACAACTATGAGGGAGTTCCATTTCACTTATAGTTTGAGCAGGACCTGGCACTGCTGACAGCTGTTTAGCTGATCCTAGTCTGTATACTGCCTTGTCTTAGGTTTGTAAAAGCATTTATGTAAAGTGAGCAATTGAAATGATGTCCAAGCCTACATTATCTTAGATTTAGAGGGTTTAAGTTATATATTTTCACTGTTCATGGAAATGAGATGGGGAAAGTCCTGTCTTCTCACCAAACTGAATTGAGCAGTAACCTGAAATCCACCTGTAAGTTCCTTCTGCTGATTTCCATAAGGTTTCTGAATCCAGTAGAGGAGACACTCCAAGGCTTTTGGTGGTGGCTTCACATACAAATATGCACATGGCTTACACTCTAGCTATAAATGGGTTTCTTCTCTGGGTGAACCACATGATTCATGAAATGGAGGCAAACACTGGAGGAAACTACAGCAAGAAGGCTTCTTTACTGGCTTGTACAAACTGTGGTACATGGATGTTCTTCCAGTCCTCCCCAGAGATTTGGGAGCACGTGCCAGAAATAAACAGCTGACCTGAGGAAGAGAATTCTCCCTGTGCATCTGCTTGGGTTATAGGTTTATAGCAGCAACGAGCTGTGGAAATCAATCTTTTGTAATCTCTGCCCTCTATGCTTTACTCAGAGGCCTTCTGCCACATCTATAAATAATCCATTTGTGGACCTGTTTGAAGATAAGAGGTTGGCATAGAAAAAAGCTTTGCCATGCTCTCCATTTACTTACCCAAAAATGAACATGAAAAACTTGGGGTGTTTTGGGTTCACCTTATTGATTTTGATGTTTCTTCCTTTAAAATCCTGTTAATGCAGGTTGCATTTTCAAGAGAAGGCTTACAGTACAGGCAAGACTTAAACATTTATATTGCCTATAAAATTCTAACAGAATAAACCTGTCCAATTCTATCTTGTGAGCAAGGATCTGGTGAATAGAGGCAACAAAAAAAATGAAATGTAACAACTTGCAGGTACAGCAGTTTGTGGTTTACTATATTTCCTCAAAGTTGTGCAAGACAAAGGAGGAAGGAAGGGTGGAAACACTATTTGTTATATCATTCTTAGAGGTTATATAGCTCATTTTTACAGCTTCAACCATGTTGACTAATTGAAAATAGCAATCTTAAACTGGAAAAAGAAAACTAACTCTGTTAGCACAAATCCCTTTGCAGAAATACATTATATGATTAGCTCAGTATCTTTTTGGCTTTAATAGCATGTTTGGAAGTCTGTTGTTTATTTGCCTCATTGTGCTCCATCTTCCTTGTGCTCCAGTGGCAAAGTCACTTTGCCTTAGTAATGGCCTGTCCAGTGGAAAAATAACCTTGTACCTAATAAACAGTGTTCACAGGTGGGACTGCTTCTCCCTTACCACCTTTGCTCTTGAGAGAGCAGGAGTTTTCAATATGTATTTTGGTGACAGGCCATGGATGGAGGATACTATTTATGATTTAGCTACTCTTTATTGTCCTTTATGTGTAGGGACAATTGTGTCTCATAGCAGGCCTCCATGTTTTTGCAGTCAACCACAGAAAGCTGAAGAACTCTATTACTAGACATGGAGTGAAAGTAAGACTGTTACCTTCTAGGATTACAGCTCTCCCCTTGGGGGTGGTGAAAGGCAGGGAAGCCTTTGTCTGTCATTCTCACTGCTGATTTGCAGGAATCCAGCTCTCTTCCACTGTTTCCTTTATGACCCTCAGGTTGCCTGTTTGTTGACTTGTGTTATTTCTTAGGATCACTTAGGAAGTGAAAAGTTCTCTGATTTTATTATAGGTTGCTTCTGTGAGGGATAGAAGCTTGCCTTTAAAACCAAAAGGAGCAAACCAGACACTGTTAAATGCACCTCCTCCATTAGTGGTTGAAGGCTGAAAACACCATGTAACCAAAGGTTGATGGCTTCTGTGAATCACAGCAGAGCTGAGAAAAGACTTTGAGCCACCAACAGGGCTGTGAGGTCCTTCTTCCTGTTTGCACTTTGATTCTTATCTTCTGATTTGAATACTGCTGCTGCTGCTCTTGGCACAGTTCAGATCAGCACTTTTAATCAAAAAGGAGATGTCCTCAATTTCCACTGACTTTTGGTTTAATGGAGAGTTTAATTTTTGGAGTGTCTTTCAAAAATGGAGTGATGGGTCTGGCAACAAGGAGGGCAAATTCTTTACTGGCAAAGAGAAAAACCAAAAGAAGCAAGGATGCCTTTAAGGCTGACACAATGAAAAAGATCTTGCAGAAAAATGGCAAGTACAGTGCTGACTTACAGTGAGGATACAAATTATTCAGGCTGATAAACTGGCTTTAAACTAGGCTCTGTGCAAGGGTATTGAAAGCATTTGTTTCTATTATCTTAAGTCCTAATGAGAGAGCCACAGAAGTAATTGGATTTGTCATTGTTAGGGTGGCAGCAGCAGTATCACCCTGCATAAATTCAGTGTTTAGCTAATGCTGTGTTGTGATTAACATCTTGCAAGGGTGGTCTTCACCCACAGCATTCTTCACAGTGGGAAACTTCAACCAAGTCTGATTTCAGCTTTCATTCCAGTTGGATTCTTGCCCCTCTTTAACCTTGTCAAAGCCAAACCAAGTGCCTGACATACTGCATGGGTGGTTGCCTTTGCAGAAGAGTATCCCAGAGACATTCCAGACTTGGACAAAGCATTCCTGTTTGAAAAGTCTGAAAATGAAAAGTAAACCTTACAGAAGTTTAGGCAAAGTTTTAGGAACTAATGGTTTAAAAATGTTTGGTCTGTTTCCTTATTTGGGGTGGTCTTGCTCCTTTTACCATTCTCCAGAAGCATGAAAATGGTCACTGGTCACACACCTCCTATGTAGCAAACACTGGGACTCAGTGAGCTGTACCATAGCAGTGAAACATTGGGGTCTTCCAAAAAACCAGCAGTTGTATCTGATTGGAGAAGCTGAAACAAATGAAACATCTGAGAGAAACTGGATAGAGCAGAACATTACAGAGCAGAAAATTACAAAGAAGACTCTCCAAATTTTCTTTTGCTGCAATGAATTGCAGGCCAGTGTTAACATCAGAAACAGCTCCAGGAGGTAGAATCTATCTGGGAGACTTTGTGCACAAGCACAAGATTGATAAACAGGCAAATAACTGCTAAAATTGAACCATATGTAGGAGCTACAAAATGCCTTCATGAAACTCCTCCCTTTGAGTAAGCAGCTCATTATTCTTCCCTTCTGGGTATGTATGAGTGACTGTTCCAGGTTTGCTAACTTTACAGATATCTAAATAACAGAGCTCTCTGAAATATTGGCATTAGTGGGTTCTGCTAATCAGTTTTGTGTAAAGCTGTCAGGAGGCTTGATATTGTCTTGAGGAAAAATTGCAACTTCAACCCTAGTTTTCAGCTACAGCAAGAAGGATGTTGTTAATTAGGATAAGCTGCAGATAAGAATTACCTTTTAAGTATTTGATGTTGATTTATAATGAAAACTCCCAAACCCTGCAGAAGTTAATTTAGCTTTTTGTCTTGACCTTTCTAAATATTTAGTACAGTTACTGGTTTTAATGGCACATACCACTGAAACAACTGTTTAGAGACCTCATTCTTCAGAGACTGTAGAATACCCAATAGTACAATAACATCTGGAAGTAGAGGAGCATTGCAAAGGCTTTGGAGGAACCTGACTTGCTTTACTGTTGGCTTGATGAAGAGAGATGGATGGAACTTTGTGTTCCTGAAGGAGTGAGTTGGACTTCAAACAGAAATGCAAACCAGAGAAATCCAAGCAGTTAATTTCCATACTACATTATGAGATTAGAAATATGCTGATCTGAATAGGAACTGTAAAAATGCATAATGGCCTTTGACAGAGATCATAAATCATGGGCTATGCAAGGCTATTAAAACAAATTCCCTCCATATTGGTAGAGTTGGTTTTGAAATACTTGTGCTAAGCAATGGCTTGTGCTGGGTCTTGAAAATTGTGGCCTCTCTTCCCAAATTATTCAAGTTATTTTAATAACTTTATTTCATACTCAAATGTACAAAGTTCTCAATTTTTTAAATGTAGTCATTTTAAATTTATTGATCAAGTATAATTCTTTTGAAATCAGGATGAAATGCTGAAGATAAAACCTGTGTATGCAGTGATATTGCCACAAGGCAGTAAAACAGAGCTGTAAAAACAAGTATTTATGTTGGTTGAATTCCACCACCCTCTGGAATTAATAATGGGCATTGTTTTGATTTGTTTATATTTAGATTTAAAAACATTTTCATATAAATTATTCTGAAAAGATTCCAACAGTATTACTTGTTCAAAGTCTTATGTTGAGTGATACTTTTTTCTGAAACCTATTAGCTAGGAATTACTCAGCATTCATAAAAATATCAAAGTTCTCTCCAATGATAGTATAGAACACGTTGTATGACTGAAGACTGTCCACATGAAAAAAGAGCTTACAATGTTTATTTCCTTCTTCAAGAAATGGCAAAGAGCTCTGAGTATCCCAAAAGCCTATTGAAAGATTGTAAAATAGTTTTGCTTTTTTTTTCCCCCCTCAATAATGAGGTCAAGTAAGTTTTATGTGTTGTTGGAAAAGAGACCAAGTATCTTAAAATGATAGTCTGTTTCTTTGGGTGCTCATGTGTGTAGTAAGAGACTTCATTGTAAAAATGAAGCTTTGCTAAAAAACCCCAAGAATAAAACTTTTCTTTAAAGAGTAAAAGCAAATGAAAGAATGATTCAGTTAAATATCTGTGTAGGTGAAGATGGAATTTACAGTCTTTGATTTTTTTTTTTCCCCCCCACCAAAAAATGTGAAAGCATTTTACAAAAGCTTCTGTAACAGAGGCTTGCAACTAAACATGGAGAAATAAGTGTGTATTAGTAGCTCTAATTTACAAAAATATGAAAGACTAACAGAGCAGACACTGCTTTTCCTGGTGTTACAGAGTCAGTGGCAGAGCAATGATAATAACCCAAACCATTCATTTCTTGTCCTCTGTCTCAGGTGTAGAACCCCCAGCTTCTCCAGTGTCATTGAAATCTGAGGGTGAAAGTGATAAATGACAGACAAAATGAGTCAAAAAATCAATATTA
Source organism: Galbula dea (assembly GCA_013399015.1). Classification (NCBI taxonomy): domain Eukaryota; kingdom Metazoa; phylum Chordata; class Aves; order Piciformes; family Galbulidae; genus Galbula; species Galbula dea. The sequence continues at coordinate 376,268 of VWZX01000316.1, read as the reverse complement.
TTTGTGTTTCAAGGGGATGAAGTCTTACTGCAGGGAAAGGTTTTATTGAAACTTTGAATTTTGTGACTGGAGCAGGCTTTCTTGGAGGGCTCTTGGGGCACTGAGTTTGTGAGACTGTTCAAAAGAGTGCTTGAATTTCCTGAAGGTTGTTCTAAATAAAATAGCCCAGAAGATGATTTGAGAATAAAATAGTCTGGAGGAATATCCTGCTTTTGAGATGCAGCTCATAGGTGTTTTGCTAAACAAGTGTCAAACCTGCAACAGAACTCTTTGCTGGCTAGAAAAAAAGCAAAGCCTCAGGTGGCAGGGTTTATAAAGTGACTGACCTACCTCCACAGTTTTATGTCCTCTCTTAGCCCACAGATAAGTTGCTAAACACTTTCATCTGAGGAACAGGATCTCAGCCTCAGAGGTGTTGGGGAACACTCTTCTGGTGACGTAGACAGGAACCAGCTATGGGTGTCTCTGCTCTGCCTACCTTTATTACACAATCCAGACCAAAGCTTACCTGTATTTCCAAGTCTTTTAACAACTCTTTATTCATCAACTAGACCTTAAAGTCCTGCACTGAGACCTAAATACATATTGCACAGAAATGTCACCCTGCTTTTCTTCATGTCAGAAGAGAAAATTACTTGGGTGTCATTAAGCAGCTGGAGCTCCCAAGAAGATGTTTTCAGCTAGGACAGAGCTTACCTGTCCTGTTGCCCTGAGTAGGATAAATACCCCAGATAGATACTGCAAAAATAATCAACAAGAACTGTCATGTCTGAGAGTCAACACCTGGAATCCCCTTCCCCTCATCCAAATGATCTCCCCTACTTCATCCAGGGCAGCCCTGGTAGAAGTTACAGCCTGGTTGGTCTTTATCAGCTGCCTCCCCTACAGACTGGTGAGCTGCCTCTACTTCCAGTCTGGTTTAGGGGAGGATTTAGGCACTTTCAGGCCTTAGAATGAGACTTTCTTTTTTTTTTTGACCTATTTGGCAGGCAGTGCATACATATTGCCTTTTTCAGGGAGAATTCTGAAAGAGTTAAAGATCCAAGAAAATGAGGTTTAGAGGTTTTGTAATGCTAAGCTTAAGGAGAGTATGGCATTAATGCTGTTTAATTGATCATATTACTTGTCTACATGTTACCTAATATGTTCTGTCTTCCTTAGGTTTTTTTAAATACCTCAGAATATATTTAGACCAGAATTTTGATAACTGAAAATATCCTTAGATTTAGGATTTTAAGATAACATTTAAATAAGAATAGAAATTGTTTAGAGGAGAGTTAGTTTTCTCTGGTATTCTGTGATTGCAGTTTATGGCTTCTTTACCTCTAAAGCTGATTTTAATATTTTTCATTAAATCTAGTATATTCTTTCTTTCCAAGAGCCCTGCCTCTTCATTATAACCATTTCCATCAATGACAAGATCAGAGAGCATTTTTAATGTTAAATAGGATAGAAGGATAGAAATTAGTACTTAAAGGGTGAAACCATTAGTATTTCTGAGTGCTTCTATGTATTCATCACTGCCTGATACAGATCAGTATTAATAATGGGAGCAGCCAGACATAATCCATCTGCTGGATATTCCTTTTCTCTCTGTGCAGTGACTGCCTTGTCTTCTTTCTCAGACACTGCCTGCTCCAGTCTCCAGACAGGAAACCCAGACATGGCCATTCATCAATGCTGCTATAATCTGTCTGATTTTATTAGCTTTTGAATTTTATCACCAAAATGTAAAGGAAGGGGGGTAGGGGGAAGGAGAACAGAGCAGTGTGATTCTCCCATACCTATGAATTCTCCTCAGTACAGCAGATTGGGACCAAACAAAAATTAAGAAGTGAAAAAGGCACTTAGCAAATTGACTTCTCCCCCAGCCTGTAAGCTTTTATTTTTAAGAGCTTGATCTGTTTTTTAAATTTCTTCCTCCACAAATAAGTGTGGTGTGCTGCAGTCAGGCTTGCTAGTTGCTTGATCTTTTTTCTTTCATTGAAGATTTCATGGATGCCTATTGAATATTCTGTTACTGTTATTGTTGCTGTGTTACTGTGTTAATGTTACTGTTACTGTTCTGTGTTATTGTTATAGTCCTGTCTATGGTTGCATCTTGTTTTGGAGAACAGCCCCAGAGAGCAGTTAGAAATGGAGTTGTTTGGAGCTGCTCTGTGGAGTGAGGCATTCCACTGCCAGTTGTCCCAGTTGGATAAATCCCAGTTGGAATAACTGGTTGAGGCAAGGAATGTTGGACTACATAGAGATGTCCCCTCTGACAAATGGAGAGAAAGCAGGAATGGACTAAACCTCTTGATCTTTTCTGGCAAAGTGGCACAAACCATTTCAGCCTAGGGCAGCACAAAGTTGTTGAAGAGGATTGCATCTTTTGCTGAATTTTTAGGAGTTGGTGCATGTTAATTTTCTAAGACATTCACAATAATTTCAGTAAGATCTATAGGTATTACTATGTGAAAGCAACTTAAATTGCTCCCTCAGGAAGGTGCTTGAGTTACATCTGACTACAATTAGCTATAATTAAGGCTATTAATACCTCATTGTCCCAGACTTTGTCATGCATTCTGTAGATTTTGGGGCAGAGACTTTCCTGAGTGCTTGTGCAAATGGTTATAAGTTCAGAATGTCTCACACAAGTGATAATTTGAGACTTGGCAGAGTAGACTACATACATCAGCCAGAAGAGAGCTAAAGATTTCATCTTATTATAGAAAAATTATATGCAGTTCCAGCTGAAGATGGTTTAAATATTACTCCATTTTCAGATGTATGCAGCTTTGAAAGACTGGTTACACTTCTGGAAGGATCTGGAGCTTTTTTGTAACTCCATAGCTCCATTTAAAGTGTTTTCAGTAAATTTATATGCTAGTGATGTGAAAGAGAAAATGTGCTTTTAGTATTTTTTTTTCAGTGTAGTTGCACATTGAAACAAATATAATTTGATTTTTCTTTGCATTCAGAGGCCTAGAAAAATACAGGTGAAAAATAAGGTACTTCAAAGCATGTGAATAACAAAGGCTGTTTGGTGTCATGTGAGCTGCATGTGCAAAGTAATCAGCAAAGCAATACTTGCCCTATTATTCACTCAGAAAACAAAACTGCATGTATTGAATGTAAACCCTTGGTTGACATCTTTTAGTATTTAAAGGTAGCTTGACTGCTTATACACTCTCTAAAAAATCTCTATGGTTATTTACTTGTATGGTATCTAATAGATATCATTTAGCTGGATGAATACTGCTTGGAAACTGGAAAGCAAGGGCCATTCCTCTGGAAAACGTTGGCTCTCTGGAGCTGTCCATCTGTTTCATCTGTCAAGATGCTCACTCAAAGTCTTGATCTTTAGCAGCAACATAAGAGTAATCAATTAACTTCCAAGAACATATTTTTTTCAGTTCTCCCTCTGCAGGGTGTTTGAGCACCAGCCCAGTACACATCTGCTCTCTTATGTGGAGATTAGAAATGGGAACAGTATGGAACAGAATGTGGAAAAGGCATCAAACTGATGTCTTTTCAGAGAGGCAGATTAATTTTGGAACTTCCTTGATTCCATGGTGAAATTATAGCATTCAAAAGTGGAATGATGGTAATGGTATTTTTCCAGAGTGATATATAGCAGCCTGCAATGGAAACATTGCTCTGTGGTTTGTGGGTTTTTATACCATTGTAGTGTTAAGTGCATTACTGTGGCTTTACTGATTTTACATGTCAGTATGGTATGTGGAACAGAGCAGTAAGTTTTCTATCAGCAGAGATCAAAGCAGTTTTTGCAGCACTTGATGTGTCTGGCATCTTGGTATGTCTGTAATTCTCTAGAAAAATGTACACTGAAGCATCTGTAAAGGCTCTAAGCTGTTGTCTAAATCTGCAGGCAGTGGGATTGAACATTTTTATAAGCCTTGCATAAGAAGGAACCTATGAGAGAAAATTCTATGTTTTTAAGTCCTTCCTTTTGGAAAGAATCCTACTCTGGCAGGGGGGGTTGGACTAGATGATCTTTTGAGATCCCTTCCAACTCCTAATCTGTGTGTGATTCTGTGTGTTTCTGCGTGACCCAAAAGCTGTTCCACTGCAGTTTACCAGAAATGCAGATACAGAAAGTATAAGTATTTGGACTATCAATCCTGATCAAGAAAGTGAGGATTTCTTTCAAGAATCATACAGTTCAAAGCTCAGTCTCTTTAGGTTCCCAGTCATTAATGACTTAGTGGGTAGAAACTTCTCATGCTTTTACTTTGTCCTCAGCATAGCCATGCAGAAAGTGAGAAACTCGTACTTGATCTTTTTTGCCCTAAAGTGTTCAAAAGCTACTCTCCTGCATTTCAGGAGTCAACTCTGAACATCATGCTGCAATCTGCTCTCAGACTTTGCAGCCTCCACATCTCTTCTAGGAGTTAAGGAAGTGTTTGGAAAAAAAGGTGGTGAGATTCATGGAAGAGGGAGAAGAGGACTAAAGTGAGGGCTTATGCAAAAGAACACTTGGCTTTTAGTTTGGTTGTCAACAGAGTTCCCTGTGGTCGAAGAGCAGCAGGTCACAGATCTTGCTCCAAGGACTACTCCTTATAACAGAAATAGCATCACTACTCCAGCAGATCTATTTTGAAAGAAAACAATGTTTTCTAAGACAATGAATCTATCCAGGGTGTGAGAATTGTGCTCTGAAAAATGCCTACCTGTTATTTTGAATTCTGTAACTTGATAAAAGAGAAATTGTGTTACTGAAAGAGCCTTTAAAATGACAAAAACACATTACAGGATTACTAAAGGCTATTTGAAGTAGTTACAGCCTAAATTTTGGGTTTAAGCTGTAAGCATAGGGATGAAAGGTCAATGTATTACAGTGGACAACTTAGAAAACAACTTTGTACAAATATAATTGTCACTTTCATTATATCTGTTTTAAGGTAACTTAAAAAACCATTGACATCCTTTATAGGAAAGGTATTTGAAACACTCAAATCTCTAATCAGAGCAGGTGGACATTGTCATATATGAGGGAGCATGTAAGACTGATGAGTAAACTTATTTTTTTGGTTAATATGGAGTGTGGACATAAAGGCCTAGAATCAGTGGATAGCAGCAAATCAACTTCCTCTTTACACCATCCCAGCAGGTAATGGACACAATCTGGCTCTAGGGTTTCTTAGCAAATTCCTGCTGCTAAACAGTGCACATGGAGCTCTTTCTGCTGAGGCAGTAGGAACAGAGAGAAGTATTTTTAGTCAGAAATCCCAATCCATGTAGCTCTGAACCATGATACTGTATTTCTATCTAGGAAATTATTCTCTAGCATTTCTTGGGGTTTCTGGTTGCTTTTTTTTTCCTGCATGCATGACCAGTGTCCTCACCTCCTTTTGAGGCCTTTCTGAAGGAAATCTTTCAGCTTGGATGGCTTCTTTTAGCTTAGGGCTAGGTAACAGGGAGATGGCTTCTCTTGTTTCAAGCTAGCTTGCTTAACAAAGGAATATAATTGCTTTGACCTACATACATGCCAGTCAGAGATTAGATAGATAAGAAATTCTGACTGAAAAGAAGAAATCAGCAGAGAGGAATGCAGGATGATTTAAAATAAGAGGGATAGCAATGAAATACATATAAGTGGGCTGCTTCATTTCATTGAAACAAGAAAGAAAACATCATTCTCTTAGCTTGAGAACACAGAAAAACATCTAGCAAAGACTTTTGTCTGTGTTCCAGCTGAAGACTCAGAGAATCATTAGGGCTGGCACAGACCTCTAAGACTGAGTCTAACCATTAACCAACCATTGCCAAGTCCACTGCTAAACCATGTCCCTAAGTGCCACATCTACATATTGTTGGAACACTTCCAAGGATGGTGACTCCACCACTTTCCTGGGCAGCCTGTTCCAATGATTTCACAGAATCAGTAAGGCTGGAAAAGACCTCTAAGATCATCAAGTCCAACTGTCAATCTATCACCACTATGCCCAAAGTACCACATCTACACATCTTTTGAACACCCCCAGGGATGGAGATGCCACCACTCCCCTGGGCAGCCTGGCTCAATGCCTGAACAAATTCTTCTGTGAAGAAATTGTTCCTAATATCCAATCTAAACCTCCCCTGGTGCAACTTGAGACCATTTCCTCTTGTCCTCACTGGTAAGCCAGGAGAAGAGACCAACTCCCACCTCACTACAACCTCCTTTCAGATAGTTGTAGAGAGATAAAGGTAACTGGTGCCTCCTCATGGTGATTCACCCTGCTGGGCTTAGATAGCCAACCTAGGAAAGTGCAAAGCACTCTCCAGAGGATCACTCTCTCTAGCATTGTAGTAGTGTTAAGGGAGAGAGTTCCACCTTTGATATCAACAGACCAATCTTACAAAAGTGATGTTTTGTGGTGTGGGTTGTTTTTGGTTTTTGGTATTTTCAGAGATTTCACTAAACATCAAGAAACTTTGAGTTTTCATTGACATTTTCAGTGAATTGAGGGTACCTTTGTGTCAGCTTTATCTATATATTTCACATAGCACTTCTCTTTCTTTGCCTTGGTCCTTCTGATAGAGAAGGACATCTTGTTACTACAAACTCTTTTTATGCTTAGTTAACAGTCTAGAATATTGCTTAAAATGAAGTATATAGATTGGAAATTGCATTAACTATCATAAGTCTTCATCATTTTTCTTCTCTGTAATTTTGAGACTTATTAAAATGCAGATGATAGTACTGGAAATAAATCATGCTTAATGCATTTTATTATTACCATGTGCTCTAAAACACTGAATAAAATGGTAATCTGAGAAATCCACACACAGAAAGACAGAGTCACTTCTTATATGCATTCCTGAGTAGTCTAAGCATGGATTAACTAGTTCACATTGGCTCTGATGTTATTTGTTTGTGTGGATCCTTGTTTGTAATAAGGAAATAATTGTAGAGAAATAAGTTGTTACATGAAGTTTCCATGGTCAATAGCATATTTTGAAACAGCTTTGTGGTGGCTAATGAAGAGAATGGACAACAGACAAGCAAAATTAAGGAGTCAAATTCATGCCTTGTTCACAAAGGGAGTGTAGTATAAATGACCTTGAGCCATGGTTAATTAGTTTTTTGTTGTGGTAATTGTAGGAATAATCACCTTCATAAATTTGATGTCTGTATTAGAGAATAAAGTACTTGAGTTCATTTTTCAGAACATATCATAAAGAAATAAAAAAAATGTGTTAGTTTTGATCTATTGTGAGTCAAGACAAAAGGATCTTGTTAGGACTGGTACAAGTAGGTATTCTCTTCACATCTTGTACTCATCTAAAAATGCTTCTGCTGGCACAGTGTGGTACTATGCTTAGTCTTTTAAACTGCCAAGGTGTGAGTTAGTAGGTTAGTCTTAAAAGGGATACTGAACAGAAACATGTCAAATATCTTAGTATGGCATTCAGTAATCATTTGGTAATAAAGCAGCTGATATTCTATGGACATCCCTTCACTGTATTCTGTAGTTGAATAACTATGGTTATATAGAAGTATACAGTGGTTTAAGTCATGCTCTGCTTTCATGTCATTATTTATACAGTAGATGAGACTTTCTCAGCAAGTAAAGACTTTGAGCAAGATTTAGTTGAAGGAACAAGCAAAACTTGACTTCAGTGGGGAGCAGGATTTTTGTTTTGCCTTTTCCAAGAGGCTTCTCTTTTCAGTACCTGAGCTTTGGATGCTGAGAGCTTCTAATCACTCAAAGTAAAGTGAGCAAAAAGCTTTCTGCATCTAGTAGAACAAGTCCCTAGATACCCAAACCCATGTGGGAACAGCTATCACAAAGCCTGGTGTTGTGCTGCATGTGTCTGAAAGGAAACCCAGAGTTTCCAACATATCATAGCAGGGTGGTGTTGAAGACAAAAGAAGAGGCAAACTGAAGACCATATCTTGGATTTCATGCCTTTTATTTAGAACACATTAAAGGGGTATGGGTGGTTAAGTGGTCAGGAGCTGAGCAAAATACCTGGGGAAAGCAACAAAGAGAAGGGAAATAAAGGAAAGCAGAAGTGATTGGTTGAATGAGAAAGAGATTCCTGATTGCAGGAATTGAAGGAAAATGGAGTGAGGAGATCAGTAGCTCACATCATATATATTACAAATAAAATATGGAGAAGTAGTAACTGAAACAACTAAGTCTGTAACATTTGTCAGAAAATGCTGCCTTATGACTGCTTGCATCAAAAATAAGTTGTAATTCATTTGGCAGTGGAGCCACACAACTACTTTGTATTTTGTTAGCAAGCCAATAAGCTGATACAACTACCAAAACCCCAAAAACCTCAGTGTAGTTGCCTTGACTTCTTCATAATATATCACATCAGGTTAGCATGTTCTTCCTGAGAATCTCCAGTGCTCTGTACCACTTTCAGACTTGATGTGCCAGGGTAAACACTAGAGAATGCTCTTACTTTCCAAGATTCACCTTGGTCTTCTGAAGACAGACAATCTACATTGACAGGTTGGCAAATTCATAAAAAACAAACACAAAAATTTGCCTTTTAGATGATGGAACATTAACCAAAATCTTATTACTCCTTAAATAGAAGAATTAGGTAACAAACTGAAGTAAAAAAAAGCTTGATTCATATGAATATCTAGTTCTTCTTTAATGATGATTACCTCTTCACCATAGTCTTCAAAGATCAGGGTTGAAAAAGGGCAAGATGGTAAGGTCATCCTATCTTCCAGCAGATGAAATATGCATAGCTTCACTGGCCTTTGCCCTGCAAACAGAGAGCACTTTAAAAAATGTCAACATTGGGTATGACAAATACTATTGATTTTTCTTGTTAGATGAACCATCTGCCTCTTTGATACTAGGATGGATTAGGACTACTGCTTGTCAGTAGCAGTGGTGGTATTTGTTTGGGTTTTTTTTCTCCTGACTGCTCAAAATTTGTCCTCATTGAAGGCTTGCATTCCTGCATCAGTAGAGGTTTTTGTAGCCTTGTGGCATGGTTGTACCATCTGGCTCTGCTGGTGGTAAAGGTTACTGCCCTCAGCTCCTTGTTTTGATGTCAAAGAAGATTGCCCTTTTAGATCTGCCTGCACACTGCTCATGTGAGCACTCTCTAACCTTTTCCAAGAAAAATGAACTAGGTTAGCTTAAGTAGTTTAAAAGAATGGCTCTGCTGGGCTGGTTTCTTTTTCTTTTTTTTTTTTTGATGAGTGACTGCAACCTTTGGATGAATGTTGTTTGCAGGGAGCAGGTCTCTGTACACCTGTGGAAGGGGACAACCACAGGCATACTTCACTAGTTTTGGGCACCGCAGTTTAGGAAGCACATTGAGGTACTAGAGAGGGTGCAGAGAAGGGCAACTAAGCTAATCAGGGGTCTGGAGAAGAGGCCTTATGAGGAGAGGCTTAGGGAGCTGGGCTTGTTTAGCCTGGAGAAGAGGAGGCTGAGGGGAGACCTTATCACTCTCTTCAGCTACCTGAAAGGCCATTTTAGGGAGGCGGGTGTTGGCCTCTTCTCCCTTGTGACTAGTGACAGGACTAGAGGGAATGGGCTTAAGTTAAGCCAGGGTAGGTTTAGATTAGATATTAGGAAGAATTTCTTTACTGAAAGAGTGGTGAGATGTTGGAATAGGCTGCCCAGGGAGGTGGTGGAGTCCCCATCCCTGGAGGTTTTTAAGAAGAGGATAGATGTGTTTCTTCAGGGGATTATTTAGGGGTAAGAGTAGTGTAGGGCTATCCGTTGGACTAGATGATCTTCAGGGTCCTTTTCAACCCTAATGATTCTGTGATTCTGTGTGACTAACTTTTCCTCTAGAAAAGAGTATGCCAAGTCCTGGCAATGTACTTTCTGCTGTAGTGTTTTGGAATCTTTCCCTTAGAAAAAGATGCACTGATACACCTGCAGCTCTGTGTGATGTACGTTTCCATTATATAATTACCAAGTCAATCAGCTGTAACTTAGGGAAAGTATAAGCTGTCCTCTGAAGTGCATGGGCTTTGTGCATTCAGAACACTGCAGTGTGATTTATAACACTGAATTCCTGTAACTTGCTCAAAATCAGTTGGAGAGGAAACAGCTTCTTTGCTACCTCTTATTAGCACAGTGGTCAGCAGTGTCCTAAAGCATTCTGGGTGTACACAGTAGTATAATGAATATAGCAAAGGTACATAGAGAATTTGATCAAATAAACATTTCAAGGAAATTATTTCTAGAACAGTTTCCAGACAGCTGTGAAGAATTGAATTGTTCTGCCTTGCCTGGCTTGGAGAAGTGGTCATAGTCCTACTCATATTTGCTTGCAGTTTTCTTAAGAATCCACATTATTTTCCTAATATATTTATTATGCATTTTAATAACTACAAAAAGTATCTGTAAAGCTCAATTAGTGTGCTCTGATGTAATTTTGGAGTCCTTCTGCAGTACCTGCAGTGTCTGTATTACACTTAAAGCTCAGTTTTAAAGTGATATAACTCTCTTAATACAGATTTTTAGCAGCATGGAAGTCAGGGTGTGATTATGTTTTAATGATTTAAGTGAGGTGATGATTCATGGTCAGGTACAGTGGTGATAAAAGGTGAATGATTACAGAATTTGCCATCTGTGAATTAATATAGCTTGGAAATGTGGTTATGACAATGTGGTTACCCATAGTTCAGGTCCAAAACAAAGATACCTCTCCAGACCTTGTCTGTCTCATGAAATCACAATAGGCTGATACATATAAACTCCTAAATGACCATTTCCAAATAGAAAGGGAGCTGAAATAGAAAATTTTGATTTACCCCTAAAAAGAGAATTTAAAAAGAATCAGACCCCTGGCATTTTGAGATTCAGCTCTGGAATGATGTATTTCTTCCTCATCTTCATCTTTGAGCATTGTTTTTAGTAATAGTTTAAAAGTGTCTCAAGTAAGAACAGGCTGATCTAGTTAATTTTGTGTCATCATTAATTTCTTTCACCCATTGCTGGGAGTGTCATAGAGATATTAAAAAAACCCAGAGTGATTTCCTCTTTTTTCCCCTTCTCTTCATCAACCTCTTCAAGAGAGAGCTTGGCTGTTGTTCATCTCTCTTCCTGCTTGCCAGTGGATTTGTTCAGCATACACATGAAAAAATTCTAAGGGATTATTCATTTAAAAATTGAGGGTTTTTTGATGCTTATGGTCTCAGACAGGAGTAAGTTCAAGAGTCTTCCTCTGGAAGCCTTCAAGGGGTCTGCTATGTCTGCTACCCACTGTCTGCATTGAAAATACAAGCTTTTGCTCTGGAATTACCACCTCATTGAAATTCAGGTGCAAAACATCTCTCTTGTGGCTTTTCAGGAGTTTCTTTCCTTCCAGTTATTTCCATGTTCCCTTGCCACTAATGGATTTATTCTATAAATAAATGCAGTGGTGTCTCTGGCAGGGACATTCATTAAACATGAAGGTGTTAGGGCAGCTTGTTTGGATGCTTGATTTGGAATTGGAAAGCATTGCAGTTGCTTTCTCAATTAGACTGAGTTTAAGAGTAGCAGAGCAAGAATATTTTTTGAGTAGGAAGGGAGTCAGTTGGCTACTTTGCATCAAAATACAGCATCTCTAGGTGAACACATACTGATTTCAATGTATAAGGCAGAAATGGGGCTGTGTTGTGCCTGTAGTGACACTCTGATAGGTTGATATGTGGAAAGAGCTGAAGAATTCCTCAGTCAAATAATCATGGGTGGTAAAGCCTTGCTAGTCCTGCCTTGCTTTCTGTAAAGAAAGCTGTTACTCAAGTTTTGGGTCCACAGGGATTATTGAGTATATGCAAATTAGCCTGGACTGCATTTGGGTTTCCCATGTCAAAGATCAACTGTGTGCAAACTGCTTCACAATGACATTTAACTTTACTTAAAAATAACAATAATGGAAAACTAAAACACACCTTGGCTCTAACAGTGATAAATTACTCCTCCCTGCATGCTAGGTTATGTGATTAAAGGTTCATTTTCATGAAAACAAAGGAGCCCAGAGGAACAACTATAGGTACAGAAACCCAAAGCACTTCATCAGGAGCCCTCAGCCTGGCTCCTCTTAGGGAAGGTGATCAGCTCTATGATCCAGAGGTGACATCCATCAACTTAAGTTAATGGAAGATGCTTTCCCTTGGGAAACTTTGTAGACAGTGTTATCAAATTTTGCTAAGAAGTTCTATATGAATCATCAGCCAAAGTAAAGTTTGCTACCCAGTGAGCAATGTAGGGCATCATCCTTTGCTCTGTAGACAGCAGTAACAGGCTGGGATGTACAGGACCGTTGTTGAAAGTGTTTGGGGGTGGTTATGCAGTAGCAAAGGACTGTGGGCACTGAATACCTTATGATCCTATAAGTTACTTCCCCAAATACCAATGAAACTAAGTAAAATCTACCTACCTGAAGTTTCAAGTAGATGGACTATCACATCCTCCACTTTCAGTCTTATAAGAGTTTAACTCGTTATGAGTCTGCCAAGAGCCATATCACAGCAGGGCTTATTAGGTGAGACAACTTATTAATATAGAAAAAGGCCTTTAAAAGTCCCATGGAGTTCTTTGTGTTGAAGGATGCTCTAAGCACAAATCAGTGCTTTTAATTGCAGTTGTTCAGATTTTTCTTTTCCTGTCCATCAATTCTTTTGGTATTGCTCATGGGGTGCGTGTGTTTTGGGGGGAGGAGGGGAAAAAGTGGCCAAGATAAGGAGGAAGAAAGAAGGCAAATGGCTAGCCTTTAGAGATCTGAGACTATTTGCTGTACAGAAAATTGTTGCAGCTGGTGAAAGATGCATTTGCTAGTAAATTATTTTGTCCTCTTTTCTATGAGTTTTTCAGCAGGGGAGAAAGGTTTTAGTATTTGGTGGCTGGTTTTAGAATAATGGTGAGAGGATGTAATCTTGCAGAAAATACAGATAGCTTATAGATAATCCTCTGGGAATAGACCTGGCATGTCTAAGGCTGGTTATGGATCTGCTATGTTAATTGGTGAGAATGAAGTCAGGTTCTTCAGGAATAAATCAGAGCTGTCAAACAGTAACTAAAATGATAGTCATTTTGTGGTTGGCACAGATAATAATGCTAATGGTTGTCAGTGGAATCTTTGTACAAAAGATGTTACATTTTCTTACTATTTTATCTCTTAAAGTCCTTATTTTCTGTTCACTGGTTACAGTCTCAAAAGATGCACACTATTAACTCCCAACTATTCACAACAGAATCCACTATATCCAGTATACTCCAGTGTCTGGGGAACTGAATTTAGAGTACCTAGGCAGTAGAGTGCAAGGGGACATCAGGAATGGCTCAGCTCACCCTAAATAGATGCTGAACTGTTCCATGATGCTGTTTTTATATCTTCTCTTACAATGGGGTTGGTGTCCACCACTGGGGACTAATACTAATAATGTATTGAGACTGTTTCCAATGTAGTGCTTCATAGTCTAGTGTCTTATGCTGATAAATGTGTATTGAAAGACTGTGACTTGCTCTGATACCATTGTGATGGAGGCTGCACAATTGCCTACGTGAAGCAGATTCACAAAACTCAGCTTTTTCCCCAACATAAAGGAGATGCATTAGCTGAGTAAATCATTTACTGAAAATAGTTCCCTTGGCTTTTATTTCAAAATTGATTTACACAAACAGTAGAGCATATTGTAGGAAGATGTTGTTCTGTTCTGCCACTTACTCAGGAAAGCATCAGAACAGTGTTTAGAAATGGAGTACTTTTCATACAGAATGGTTGATTTCACTCTAGTAACTGCAATGTGATTCATTCAAAGTTCCATTTAGTACAAGCATTGCCTTGGGGTAGGCAGATGAAATATAAACTTTGAGGAGTTGTCTAGGCTGTTTGCTTCTGACACTTCTGGCTGTGCACCATGAGTCTTTGCTCCTTCATACTGAAGGATTTGTTACTGGTGTAGAAAGCCTATATGGCTCTGAACAGTGAGTTTTATATGACTATGGGTGGTTTGTTGTGCTTTTTGTTTTCTGTTTGCTTTTTAATACAAACACTGGAAGCAAAACTTTGCTTTCTCAAAGACATCCTTGAAAATCCATGCATATTCTTGATTAAGGCATTCCTAGTTCTGGAGTTGGGCTTCAGCAGCATTGTGTACTGTTATCCACTTGGCTGTGGAGAGAGCTCACAGGTAAAATGGTATATGGTACAATATTTTCCTCAGGGTGTCTGACAGCACAGTTTTTGTAGCAGTTTCTTACTGCAAATTTTGGATTCAAATCACTAGTCTTTAATGTAGGGAATGTGGGCTGAACTCATCAAACTTTAGAGGTACAGAATTGCTTGGACTGCTATGAAGAATATGGATATCTTAAACATTGGGAGAAGCCGTAATTCCATTGAGGTCTGAATTCAGCCAGGGTAGAGCTGACTGAGAATGGAAGTAGTTGCTTTGTGCTAGTATTTGTACCTCTTGTTGCAGATATTTTTGGTACCAGATATTAGCTGAAGATATTATTTAAATGAAAGGGAAAGCTGCAGCAATTTCCCCAAAGGGTGATTTCTAGTAGAAACATGAATGCATAGAAACTTATTTTCCAGTTGACCATTTCTAGCAAAGCTCTGTTTGAAGCATTGTGCTACTGTTATGTTGCTGAGTTTTCATATAAATTAAGAGATTGTTTTGGGTAACTATCATTTATGTAAAAGTAATGAAAACTCTTCAAATAACTGCTCCACTTAAAAGTTATCTGTGACAGAGTTGTTTTTCACAACTCTGACTTGTGAAAGAGCACTTGCTTTGCAAGGAGATGGGGCTGCTCAGCCCAGAGGAGAGGTGGTCTTGGGATACTTGAACAGCATCCTTCAGTGCCTAAGGGGAGGTCATCCAGGAGTTGAAGACAGGCTTTTCACTGTGGGGCACAGCTGAAAGACAACAGGCATGAGTTGAAGCAAAGAGAGGTTTAGATTGTGGCTATAAGAAGAAACCTTTTCATCATAACAGGAGTTAAGTATTGGAAGAAACTGCTCAGAGAGTCTATCTAGTCTCTTTTCTCCCTGGGGGGGTTTCAGGACCATAGCGGATAGACCCCTGAGCAACCTTGTCTGACCTCCTGAGGTGCCTTCCAACCTGCACAACCTTTGCCATTGTGGTCACAACACCTGAGAGCTATTCAGATCACCAAATACATGCCTCTGGCTCATGTAAACTACTTTAGTTTGCCTACCTTACAAGGTACAGTACCTATGAAGGTACTTGCATCTTTTGGCTGTGTAACAAGCTGAGGGTGATTCAGATAGGTGTCTAGCTTAGATGTCTCCTCCTTAGTCATATGAGGCTAGCTGAAATAGAGCTTACATGTAGTGTCTTAGCTGTGATTTTCTTCTGCAGAAAATACAGAATAAGCTTAATTTATTGCCCTCAGTTTATTTACCTAACATACTGCCTTTTTAATGATACAAATGAAAGAAGGTAGAAATAAGATGAAATGAAATTTTGAGTATTCAAAGAACAACACAGAATAAATTGGCTGGTGAAGTGTGTTAGAGTTCTTGTAGCTGCCTAAAGTGGATGCAGTGAATAAACTGTTTTGGTGAGAAAGAGGAGAAAGTTGTGGAGAACAAACTAGAAACAGGAAAAAAAAAAGTCAGCCAGCTTCCCAGAATAACTCATTTTGACAAGTGATTCAGAAGATTTGTTTTGACTTAAAAACATAAGTACTTGGAGAAACAGAAAGGTAACTGTCTGGTTTGCCATAAAATAAGATGTAATCTGAAATGAGCTCATTAATTTTACTGTAATATCTGAGATTATTTGGCTAATTGCAGAGTAGCACTGATCAATTATTTAGCTGCCATGAAACAGACTCCTCTACACAGAGCCCAAGAAAAGTCTGCAGCCTCATTTAAACTGCTGTAGTGTAGACACACTTGAATGAATCTCTGGAGAGAGAGAGCAGAGACAAATGGAACCAAGGAGGTTTTTACCTCCATAGACTCTGGTTCAGGCCTGTGTGTGCTATGCTTTCTGAAAGAGGACAGAAAAAGTCACTGTTGGCTATATTCCTGGCCTTAGTATTTCCTGGTTTATGTCTATACAAGTATAACAGATTCAAAGAGTAGGATTCTGCTCCAGAGGAAGACATGTAGAGGAGTCTACATAACATGTACATGTGGGCTGGATACCTGTGCTACCACTAGAGTCTCTGGGCAGCTAGTCAATGGACCCTAGAAAGAGATTCAGGTCATGCTGAAATAGAGACTTGGTACTTCATTGCTTCCCCCCATAAACAGACAACCCAGAGCAGCTTGGGATTCTATAGCTACCTTGCCTGTCTCCCTCTTATGACTTCAGAAGGTCCCATGTGGTATCTGCCAGTCCCACCTGGCCTGGGGTTACCCATTGCCTTAGGGTTACTCAGTGTCTTGCCTTGTCACATTCAAATTGGTGATGTGATTGGTGAAAAAAAGGAGCACACCCTATATATATGGATCCAAACCCCTTGTTGCCAGTACAAGCAAAATAGGACCACAGGAGGTGCTAGTCTGCCCATTATAGAAACTGTTCAGCCTCATAAATTACATTTATTTAAATTGAAGATAATAATACAATTATGATATATGACCTATGGCTGTTGAGGAGCAGCAGGGGCAGAGCAGTTGTGTCAGGGGGTACAAGCCAGGTGCCACAGATGAGCTCACCCCTGGCCATGCCCTCATTGAAGGGTGCTGTCCTGTAACAGCTGAGTGGGGTGGGTGGAGCTGGGGTGGTCACAGAGTCCAGACTGTAGTAACTTGATTGCTTTGCATCTAGAAGAAGCAGAAAAAGTTCTTGCAGTGTATGAGCTGTTCCAGCACCATATTTCCTGGCTGCAGGACTATGTGTGGGCAGCAGAATAAAGCTTTGTATCCCAAATGACAGCAGCTTGTGTAGACTCCTAGATTAGGGAATCTTTATTTAGAAGTGCTGCACCTAGTGTTTCCATGGGATGGCTGGCAACTCTCAGCAGTAGGACTGACATTATTACCAGTACTTATAAGTCTGGCATAGTATAAGCAGAGTTTGGAATATTCAGCAAATGTCTTGAGCAGGCCTTTGAGTATGTTTTCCTAAACTTCTCTTCTTCTTTCTTAAGTGGAAAAAGCATTTTTACATCAGATCTAAGAATGGAGATCAAGTAGTTGGAAATTTATGTCCTACTCAATTTACTAATAGTCATTAATCTCCAGTGTAATTTGAAAGCTAGTCCCATTTCCTTGGGAAGACAGTCCAAATTCTAGATGAATTAATGGTCTGGGCAGAAATGTGTGATTCTCTACAAGAGTGTAATTACACAGAATGTGAAATTCAAGAGCTCTTAATTCAGGGAACAGTTGTATTTTCCTTCAGTACTTTACATGGCTGTTTGATGTACACGCAGCATGTGCCTGTGAAAGGAGCGTGTACAAGATGTGTATGTATTTGCATTCTGAACACTGTGTCACACTTTCAGGGAATACAGTTAACAAAGCTAGAAAACTGCTGTGCCCATGTTTTTCCTGCCCTCCCAGACCTAGCAGGCCATGTATTTTCAGAGTTTAACAAGCTTTCCTCTTAGATTTTGAAAAATGAATCTCCTTATTGACATACTTGAAGCATATTCAATTAGTCTTGATTTGGTGTGTTTGATTTAAAGGTTTTTGATTATTTGCTCCATGTTCTAACTTGACAACTTAGAAATTGAATGAAATTAACCTGCCAGGAAGGATTAATGAACTGATTTGTTCACTAGTTTAGATGATTTACATGAATTCCACTGCAGCTGATCTTGCCACTGAACCGACATCCATTTCTGAAAACAGATTAAAGGTTGATCTTTATAATAGCCTGTATTTTCTATGCTAATTAACACTCATTTAACAGAGAAATGAAAAGAAACTGTGCAAAACAATTAACTGCTCCATAGTTTAATTATAAACACATTCTTGTGTGAAAAAATGAACATATACAGAAACCATTAGTATATAGATTAAATACCAATAAGCATAACTGATGGTCAAAATGATTAAATGTTAATGAATCCTACTTTTATTGCATTAAATATCCTTTAAGCTTACTTCCTACATGCAATACAGAACTACTTATTGCCCAGGTGTGTTTCACTGAGAGGCTTAGCTGAGCTATTATTAGCATGAAGAAGCAAATCACTATACAGCAGAAGATACTTCTGTAGTCTGCTAGTAAGCTAGGAATGATTTCTTAATTCCCAGTGTAAAAGTTTCTCAAATTGAGCTCTCTCTACCTTTGGAAATCTGATAGATGGCATCAATGGAAGGAGTAGGTTTGGATGGACTTGAAGAATAAAGTGCCTTTGTTCTTCTCTGTCTCAGGCTCCAGCTGAGGAGGAGTGGGGGGGAAGGCAGGGACCATGCATCTCCTGTTGTAAAACACATTTGTTCAGATTAGCAAGGAGGAAGAACTTTTAAGTTATAACTTCACCTGCAACAATTTTCTTTCATAACATATGTAACTGTGGACAATAACAGAGCAGAAAATGTTTGTAAAAATTTCATCTCCTGTAAAAAGACATAAAAAATACTTGGGTTAAGTATTGAAAAGTAATTTTTCTATATAATATTGTTTGTAAAAAATACAGAACACTTGGCCTTTACATGCAAGTGATTTGTTCCTTTTTATTCAGCTAAAATCTAGTGATTTCATCACAGTTGTTTTGCAGTCTGCTTTTGATAGAGGTATCTGACTGGCTTGACAGAGGTGCCCTAGTGACTTGGAAGTGATTAGTGTGAAATTAGTATCTGGTTTCTCTGTTAGAATCAGTTGACTTGAGGGATGTCTACCTTCAGCAGAGGGACACAGTCAATCAGCTGGTGACACCTGTGGGCTACTAGTGCCAGGATCACTGCCTGAATCCTGCTAGGGGATGCATGGATTTGGTTGTGGGCTGGAGTCAGGTGCACCTATGGCTTAGAAAGGTGAGGAAAAGATGTTAGAAACAGGGGGAAGAAATTGTTCA
Organism: Galbula dea; assembly: GCA_013399015.1. Classification (NCBI taxonomy): domain Eukaryota; kingdom Metazoa; phylum Chordata; class Aves; order Piciformes; family Galbulidae; genus Galbula; species Galbula dea. Next base: position 357,339 of record VWZX01000316.1, on the reverse strand, counting down.
GGAAGCAGAACAGTGTCATGGGACTGGTGCTAGAAAACAAAAGCAAATGGAGAACAACAGCTGGACAGCACGGTCTGGCTGAGAAGCTAACAGACATTTTATCTGACAGGCTGCTGCTGTTTCCAATTACAGATTTAGTGTTAAAATTACTAATTTGGCATTTATTATTGTGACAGAGCCGTTTCTTGAACTGTGACAATCAAGCAGATTTGTTATCTCTCCTAAGTAATACAGACTCTTACTGAATTTGCATCCTGATTAAGTGACAGACTTGTAGTGATTCTGGAGAGCAAGATTTGATCTCTAGCTTTCAAAAGTACTAAGGAAGATGCTTTTCAGTTCTCTAGAAAGCATCATGTGTACAATAGCTCTGTGTAGAGGGACTTAAAGAGAGACTTAGGCCAAGTCACACATAACATCCTGTTAGTGCTGCCTGAAGCAGGGCCTGGACATTCCCTTCTTCCATTTGCCATCTCACCTTTTAATTGCCCTATGTGTTTTCCCACTTAATACAGAATTTATATGCTTTAAAGTGTTTCTTAATTGTGCTGGCTGCTTCTGAAATGGTCCAATAATCTGTATCTGATAGGAAGGCCAAAGGAAAAAATGAATGGGTGATTGATTCTTGTAATACAAGGAGATGATTTTGAGGTACATCAGACTTCTATTTATAGCAAAGTAGTGGTTTCAATGTGGTTTTGCTCTGGGAATAATTAGATGTGTTAACTATGTCTGAATGTGTTTTTCACAATCAAGGCCTAGCTCTGATTTTTTCTTTTAAGTTTCAATCATTTCTACCCTTTCCTGTCTTAAAGTTCATTTAGCATCAGGTTTATAAAAATAGGGTGTGGGTCATTCCCATATACAGGCAGCAATAGCAAGGGCTCTTGCTTGACTTTCAGTGTTTATCATTTGTAAAACAGCAACCAAAAGAACATTGCAATAGTACAAAGATTTTTGCAAAGGGAAACAATCAAAGTCTCTATTGTTTCTTATTTCTTCTGTGGAAAGACAAAGCAAGAACAGAGAGAGATAGATAGAACTCCTTCATTAAAATTGCAGAGGTTCCTGGGGTCGGGAAAGCAATTTGTGAAGACACAGAGGTAAACATTTTGCACAAAGGAAATTAATAAACTGTTCCCCAGTGGTTCTGAAACAGGGCTGCTAAAATATTTCCCTTGCTCTGCATGGGATAATGAGGTCACCAGAGCCAAGAGAGTTGCACATTTGGACCACGACAGTACACAATCGTTCAGGGCTTTCAGCAACCTCTAGCAGCTTTTTGCACCTCTTCCCAGGGTCGGAGGGGCCTGCAGAACGATGGCTCCTAGCCCCAGGCTTTTCCCACAGGAGTGTTGCCATAGTTATTACAAGAGGAATTTGGAGCTTCCTTAACGAGGTACACACCGCTGGAGGGTTACACCTGGAAGCCAAATGTGTTACTTGTTTGTAGGCTGCAGTGTGGAAAGTCTGTCAGGCTTCCTACTCCTGCCACTCCAGGTGTCAAATGTCTTCCATCTACTTACATACCCGTGTAAAATGGAACATGCATTCTGATCAACAGATGCTCTCAAAAGTATTGGCAGCAGCAGAACCAAGCAAAATAAGAACACCTCTTCAAAATATAGCTGGCAATAGCTTTTAAATAAAATGGTGGAATAGCAGAAAAACAGGTAAAAAAAAAAGTGAGAAATTTCAGGGTAAAAGCTTCAGTCCTACTTGGTTGTTGTCAAATGCTTTCATGGTGTTTGTTGAGAAGTGAAGTTGCTAAACCACATTTTTTTCCTCAGTATAGCTGCTAATAAATGAACTTTGAAAACTGGCTCTAAATTTAAAATCTTACCTTCTAGCACAATTATGTTGAAATTGATGTTGAAGTTTCTTTCCAAAAGATGAGTAAAGACAATTTGTATTAAAAGTCTTAAGTTTCATGCATTAACATCTGCTGCTATTATATGCTTAGAGAGAGAGAGGCTTATTTTCCCATTAAAAAAAAAAAGTGTAGTGTTGTACTTTTTATATGGTTAGGTAGGGTAATGCTCCCTGGGGAATAGAAAAGGGAAAGAGATGGGTGGAAACTTGTAAACTGGATAAAAAGTCTACTTCTGCTTTAGAGAAAAGTGATATAAAAAATGAAAATAGAACAAACCCTGCCAAATGGAAAAAAGAAAAAGGGATGTGTGTAAAAATGGAGACAATGACAGATCTGTTAACCAGAAAATGTGGACTGGATGAGCATGAAAGCTTTGATTGTTTGTACCTGAACCAGTTTGCTGGTGATCAGGATTTAGAGCTCTTCAATCTCCCTTTGGGTTTTGCCAAGTCTGCTTTGGAGAAACTCAGAACATTTTACGAGTCCAAGCTTTCTCTGCAATCATGTTGACTGGAATAACTAGTAAATTGCATCTCAGAAGTCCAAAGCAGTAAAAAGTTATTACTTTATTCAGTATCCATTTCTATGGATGTGCTAAAAACTGTGCAGAGGAGTTTCAGTTTTTCCTAAAAGTAAGTAGTAATCACTTGGCTGGAAAGTGTTGAGAAGTTTACTCTCTTTGCTTGCCTAGCTGCAGGCCAAATCAGTGTTTCAAAAAACCCTTGAAAACCAAAAAAAAAATAAAAAGAAATCTGCTCCTATTTTACCAAAAGGAGACTGAAATGTGAAGACTCTGAAGTATGCCTTCATTTATAAAAAAATGCTTTATCTCCTTGCATTTTCACTTACTTCAAACAAAACCTGAAACACAACCTTAATTGTGATTTCTCTTGGTATGAGGTGAGATGCTGTTCAATACTGCAGATGTATTATGAGGCAGCTGTTACAAGGCTGTGGAACATGACAGAATGATACATACTTGTAATCAGAATGCTTGGTTAACAAGAAGGTCAAAGGAGCAATTAGTGGCAGAATACAGGTCTATTTGTGCCATGGAAGACTTGACTACAATACAAACTGACACCAGGGCGATTTCTGCTCTTGGAATCACAGAGATGACCTAGGGCACTCTATCAAGCTTAGTTTGACCCTGACAGCTTTTGACCAGTTATTTGTTGTCATATCTTTCTGACTGAACAAAATGACAAATATACACAAGACCTCATGCTCAAATGCTGCATTCCGTGAAGTGAGACAGATTTTGACCTTTAATTGGTAGAGGTCCATGGGTCCTGTGACTCCACATCTGCTGCCTTTATTGTCTTATAGTGGACAGAAATTCTGTTAACTACTGTAGCAGTATGTGCTCCCAGAATGGGAAAAATGTAGTTGCAGTTAAATGGCATTGGAAGATGTTATTCCACAAGCCAGTCTACTTTTTCTGTCTGACTTTACAGAAGAGAGGCTTTGCTCCCAGTAATCTTCTAATGCTTTATGCTATTCTGTACTGATGCAAGGGCCTAACCTCACAACAAAAGAAAGGATTTGGGCTGAGTTTTGAAAATAGGTGAATAAATCAATAGAAACTTTGTCCAGGGCTAGAATATTTGAAAAAAAAATACATATTCACACTTTTTAATGGATGTCTATGAGCAGTTTCAGAAGTTAAGCTTTCAAGAGAGGAGGAAGAAATCTTTTTGTGACAATAACCAAAATGAAAACAGGCTGTTGTTTAACAACAATGGTAATGATAGAAACAGGATCCAAAATGCTTTAATAGTAAAACTCTAAGAACCAGCCTCAGAGGTATTATTAAAAACCAGTGTCAGCTAGGTAATACAGAGAGATCTGCAGTGAAAGAGACTAGAAATATAGGAGAAAACTGAACGAGTGCAAGGAGAAAGCTGCCTATAAAACAAATGTTTAGCAGAATGTATAAACCCAGAAAGCAGAAAATAAGGTGTTTGTTTGCATCATTAGAAGGACTTGAAACTAGATTTGTGTCATCAGAAATACCACAATTCAATCTCTTATTCCAAGTGAAAGCTGTGGTAACAGCTTTGATGAAGTGTATGCTGATGAATACTCTGTAAATAGTAATCATTTGCAATTATTGCTCTGGATTATTGGATTCTGTGTCCTTGTGTTTTACAACTGCACTTGATTCAAGAATGATGTGAAAGGAATCTTCTACTCCAGCAGTTTGGCTACTTGCCTCAATGTAAGCTGCATGAAAATAATTAAAATCCCCTCACTTTATGCAGTTTAAAAATGTTAGTTTGTATGATTTTAACTTTTTTGAAAGGAAAGCCAAGCACTTAGCCTGTTGTCCTCTGTATGCACTACCTGCCTGTGGCTGAACACTAGGTGATTTTGTTCTGAAATATCCAGGGCTTTATAACATTGTCTAAAAGCTAAGTTTCTATTTAAGATACTTGGTCATTATTAGCCTCATGAGACTGGTGGATACCAGTAAGACCCATGGGATTGATACCTGTATCCTTCTGAAAATGCAGCTACAGTATCTCAGGTGGTGCAGTGTGTCTGGGCCAAGCAATGGAGTTTTTTGCTCAGAGATGTTGAATGCAGAAACAATATCAACAATATTTCTTCAAAGTTAAGATTTCTTTTTTAATAGATTCTGATTTTACTGTCTGTTAAGCTGTACTTACTTACACAAAAGACCTACAGGAGTAAGGACTCTTGTTCAGATGCTCTGGGAAGCTGATGTACCACCTGCCCAGAGGTCTTGCAAATCACTAGGTCTACACTGCCTTTGCAAGTAGATCCCACTGTGATGGAGTGGGAACAACATAGTCTCTGCAACAGTAAAAAAGCTGAAGAGGTCACATGCTCTGAGGCAACAGATATGAGTCCAGCACATCTATTTGTTCAAGAAATCTTTGGCCCAAATACTCTTATCTGCACAGACATGGCAAATGGTGTCACATTCAAAAAGCTGTGCTTTTACACCTTTGTGTCTGTGATGTTCATGTTGGTGTAAGGTACACACCAATGGTAAATCATACTTCTAAAGCACATCAAGGCAACTCTGTCTTTTAGCTGTGCCCAAATTCATGCTAAAGCACATCACTATGCATGGCTTTATACTTTCTTCTGGGTTACTTTTGGTTTCCTATTGTCTTCATGTTAAGTACAGAATTTTAACAATTGTTATCATTCTAGCTCAGGCAGCAATGGTTTTAGGACAAATTTGCCATCTACTGTTTAATATTTTAGGTGCAAATCTATATTTTGCTGATTTTGTGTTATACAGCTAATTATAGAAAGTTCACCTCTATCCCAGGAATAATAACATTTATTTTAGATAGGGAACTGAACAAACTTCTTGTCTGTCCTTTGGTAACTTTGGCAGAAAAGTACAATTCCTCCCCACTCCCTTCATCTCTTGCTTTTACCTTTCTGTTGGATGTAATTTCCTGGTCCTCTTATACCATGTGCCATGCCCTACATTCTCTGCTCTTTAGACTGATTCCCCCTCCAATAAAAACATAGAAACCAACTAATTCTGTCTCAATGGTTCTCAAGAGCAGATGGCTTTATGACTTAATCTTCCAAAATGTATTTTAAAAATGTATTTTTTTACTGTTAACTCTTTCATTTCCTTTTATAGTCTTGCTATTACTGTTATTTCATTTAACCCATGAAAATGAGTTGCTATAAGAGAGGCTGCCCTTTGACTTTTGACTTGCTCCTGCTGCATATTCCATTTTACCTCACCTTTTACTTACATTCAGCAGAAATCAATTTAGCAGCCCTAGATGGTTTTAAGATCAGCACTCAGAACACTAGTGCAGAAACAAACTGTAATATAGGTTTCCAAACCAGCTTTTAATGCCTTTTCTTTCTCCTGTAAGAAGCAAAATGTGGCTGCTTGGCATTCCCCACCAGCTAGCATTGCACGATAGAGCAAAAAGCCAGCAGAAAAGCTGCAGTGCTGCTTTCAGTCAACATACCTAAAATCAGGTTTAACCACTGAACTGGACACCCCTTTTGGCTGTGATTGATACCCACAGGTTATGTAGTTTCATATTTATCCTAGTTTTCTTTTGCTTTGTGCTACCACACAAGCTTCTGCTCTTTCCTGGTTGCTCAGATCTTTCCTAAGCAAGACAGCACTGTGTTTTGCTCCAGGAAGAATGATGATGTTTCCCATGATAGGATTTCAAAAGGAAGCTTACAGTGGTTAAAATATTTGTAATTTTCCTCAGTAAACATCCTTAGCTTTTGGTGTAGGACTTTGAGAGCTTAGGGCCTGGCTCTGCTTGCCCTTCCCAGAGGCAGGTCTGCCATTGGGGTAGGGAGGGAGGTGCAAGCCCCTGAGCTGCCCCAGCAGGGCTCCCAGGGGCTCCCAGAGGAAGGCTTCAGGGGCAACAGAGAGATGCAAACTGCTCTCTAAATGCTATGTGCAATCACACATACACCTATGACTGATTCAGGATTCAGAGCCTCTTTGGCAGAACTCATGTGGCAAATAAAGACAGGAAAAGCAGATGCTTTACTCCCTCCTTAATATGACTCTCAGTCTCTGGCTGATCAAAATCCCTCCAAAAATCAATTTGGTGCCCACATCTGTTCCATATCCAGCCTATATTGTCAGTGGTGTCTTGCTGAATTCTTTGAGGCTCAGAGCCTTCACCACCTGCAAGATCAGATCCTTGACTGTAACCAGATGGTGGCATTGTAGCATTACAGCAGTTTTCTGAAGTTGCCATAATTTCACTTAGGGTAATCCAAAAAGCTGTGAAAAGCAGAGAGTACTATTTAAAGTAGAATAGCTGGAGAATTTTGCACACTAAAAGATGCTGGTGCATCTAGAGCTGAAAGAGGATGCAAAATCAGAGGACTCTTTTAATCACCAACAATAATAAATGAAATGTTATATTTAAATGCATAAGAAAATGTAAGCAAACAGTGATAATTTGTTCATGGAGGCCTTCAATATTTAGGAATATTTATGAGCTTTTGCTTGGGAAGGAAATTTAAGAAAATGGAGGAAGGAAGGGAATTATGCTGCAAATGTCTAAAAATGCATTAAATCTGAAAATACCAAGTAGAGAAATAATGTTGTTATACTTAAACTTTTTTTTGATAACCATGAAAACCATCCTATGCAGATTGTGGCACAGAAGTATGAAGTGGAAACATAATTCTAAACCTTATTCTCCTGTGTTATTTGACTGTCATTTCTTGTGAGTTATTAACCTCCTCTTCTTCATTCTCTTCAGTTCTGAAGAAAAGGAGATAATGCTGTAATGCTTTCAACACTGAAAGAACTGATTAGTTAATACCTGCAAAATATGTTGAGAAAATGTTGGGAAGAGCTGTGTGCTAGCAGTATTTTAGCAGGTTGTTCAGAAATAAAGGTGGCAGGGGAACCACTGTTAACCCCTTCTCCAAACCAACTGTTTTCTGGATCTTCATTCCTTGCATGTGTTAGCCTTGGGCTTGCCCCAGCTGCTTTTAGGTTTGTACCCAGAGGCCAGCACTCAGACCCTGCTCTGCCCCATTCAGACCTGCAACTAAGTTATTCTCAGAATAATTTTCTCACCACTAGCCTTGCTTTTTTTATTGTGATTTCATTCTGAGAACTGAGAATGTATTACAAATCTCAAACTACTGTGCACAGAAAGAAAGGTGTTTTCTGAGATTTGAGGGTGCATGTGGGTCTGAAGCCAGCAAAGTGACACAGCAGACTGTTACCTGGGCACTGGTGTCACCCTCTGGGTGCTGTGATGTCTTTCCTGAATGTTTTCTAAATGATAATTAAACCTATAGCTACACTGTCTGAAGAAGCCAGAGTTGTCAGCTCAGAGAGATTTTATGAATGGTGAGATTTTGTACATGGGCTTGATAAGAGAAGAAACTTTTTGTCCTGCTCAGCTACAGTCCTACCTGTCCTTTGATCTGCTGCCTGCATCAGTTACCTGTTTCATGACTGTCCATTAGCTAATCAAGGATGCTCAAAATCAGGTAGTACATTGGAGGGAAAGAAGGAAAATACAGGAGGGAGGTACTACAAGAAGCTCAGCAGTTTTCATCCCACAGCCTGTCACTCTCTTTCTGAAGTGCCCAGATGGTAATAAGGTGGAGAAATCTCTGTTGCCACCCTCTGAAAGCTGGGTAAAGATCCCCATGATGGGGTGGGACTGACCTGAGGAAAGGGAATAACAGAGACTGAAGGGACAGGGCTTGTTTGAGCTTGTGATGTCCTATAATGAAGGACAAGACCTGCTGCACCACCCAGGACTCAGATTTGCTGTCTCAGAGTCTATAGGAGAGACAATAAGAATTTGTTCTTACTGTCATGAGTACAGGCAGAGTGGACAGGAACAAAAGGAAAAATGAGAAAATACTAGATTTTATGAAGTGATACAAATTTCTAATTGAAGCTACTGATTCTGGAAGGGACCATGTCTTCATTGTCACCTCTTTTACTTGTGCTTATTTGTACAGGAGTTTAAAATAATTTTTAGGTGTAGCTTCACTGTAGCTAGCTTAAATTTATTTGCAAATGAATAGGTCCTCTCAAAGAAAAGTAGTCTGAGTGAAAAGTGTGTCAGTGTGAAATACTGCCAGTCTTCATAGTGGGACTACAGCTACCAGTGTATGAAGCCTCTGAGAGCTGCAGGATAAATCTCAAAGCTTTTTTCAGATGCCATATGTTGATTTGATCTATAGGTGAAGTCCCTGTGCCCCGTGGCTCTGATTTGTGCAACCAGTCCAAATTTGCGTTTGTTAAACACATTACCTCTCCAAGCTAAGGCGTTTAGTGTGTGGAAGAAACTTGACTCAGGGACTGCTGTAACTCAAGATAAGTTTGAAACAAAGACAGCTCACAAAAATGATGATTTTGGCCAGGATCACGTTGTAAGGAATTGTAACAGCCCTGGCTACAGACCCTGCTAGATCTGACCCTAACTTCTGGCTTTAACTTGAATGCAACAGGATTCCCTCATAAAGGACCCTAAAACAAATGGGGGGAGGGGGGAGGGGAGTTTTCCAGCTGCTTTAGCAAAACAAGGGCTTAGCATATGAGCATATGGCTTGAGTTTTGGCCATTGATTGTCACAGCAGCCCTTTGAGCCCGTGTCATATCTGGAGCTGAAAGCTCAACACTCCTTCAGCTTTTTGTCCCTTGTGCTGCCAGTGCAGGACTGTGTTACATGTTAAGGCATGGATGGGGACCCAGGTGTTGCTTCTGACTAAAAGCCTCTCTGCTGGAACTTCCTGACTCATTTCTCTGATTACAAAGACAGCAGGTGTCAAACACATCAGAAAAGAACAAAGGACATTATCTATCCATAGTTAATTAAAGGCAGAAATGCACTCAAGCCTGGCTGGCTGAACCAGAGGGTGATAGTGTTTTAATTTGTTTTAACAGTGCACAAAGAACTTTAAGATGATTGCAGAGAGCAGTGTAATTAAAGTCTACAATTATTTTCCATTTTTTGGTTTGCTTTTCTAAGAAATCAAAAAAGAAGCATTACATTTGGATTTCTTTAGAGCTACTGTATTTTTATAGATACTTTTTGTAAATCCAGCACATGACATATATTTAAAATATACAGGGTAGCTTGATAAATATGCAGTCCTAAATCATCTTCACTTTAGCTTAAATGTCATTGAAGAAACAGGCTTTCAGCTCCATCATCAGCAGTGCTTACATTATTGGATTCTTTTAGCAGTTTGAATTTTCTGTTGCATGAATTCTAGCTATTCATCAAGTAAAAATGTGGCTCCCATATCTTGTGGTTCACCTTGCTACTCTATGTTCTGCATGCATTCAGTAACCCTTTCAGTTCTATAAAGATTTTTAGTATAAAGGGTTAGGAAAGGAGATGTAAACTCTGTTTACAAAAGGCAACTGGATACATTCCAATGAAAATGACTGTCATGTGTTAGCAACTTAACCATGGAAGAGTTGTGGTGGAATATCAGTGATTTTCACATCTAGCTTGTAAAATTTACCTAAATTATCTTATGACAAAAACAAAACTATGACTGGGCTTGAAGCCTTCTGGAATGTGAACAGCTGTAGTGTATTCATTTTGGTTTCTTGTATTAGTGCCATCAATGGAATTAAGATCATTGCATATTGCACCACATATGCATTTTTCAGGAAATAATTCAGATATTTTAGGGCATCTCTTATGTTATAGAGTGCTTTTATATTAAGTAAAATATAAAGGATCTGCTACACACCAGGAATTTAGTAGGGGAACAAGAGGAGTTACTGTTTCAGTAAGGCTAGCTAAATACTGTTAGGAACTGACTACTCAAAGATATGGCATGAACAGAGCTTTTAAGATGCTTTGAAAATGACAATTACCTTACAAATAAAACTGCTTAGTCTTTAGGTAAATTTCTTCATTAGGTTTCTAATCATCCCATAAGGATTCATATTCTGCTTCCTGTGCTTATCTTAAATACTTGTTGTATCAAGAAAGCTCTCTTGGAACATTTAGTGCCTTTACGAATTTTCCTGTGGTAAAGAGTTTAGCAGCAGTAAAAGTCACAGTCCAACATCCTGATTCCAACCTCAGTGACCTTACTGGAAGGGATCTTGACTGCCTTTGAATCAAATTTCAATGTTATGCTATGAATTAATGAAAATATTTCAAATGCATCCTTAAAAGCATGCTTCTATCAGATCCTAGTCATCTATGTGGGACTCAAACGCTTGTGGAGATTTTGGTTCCAAAATTAAACCTTAACTTTCAGTCACCCAAGTGATGTTTTATGGCATCCTCAATGACAGCTTTTGCAGTTCCATTCTGCTACTGTTGGTTGACATGCATACCCTGAAGCTTTCAGAGAGTTCCTATAAATTTCATCTGACTGCTCTTCTAAGCTTAGTAAGCAGTTGTGGTTATGATGCATCAGACACTTTCTGTTGTACCTCACCATCACTTATGGGGATGATTAGGAAGAAAAAAAATAAGCTTGTCACTGAAGAAGTTAGATGTGACATAAAGAATACTGGTTGGGAACCTCACTTACTTTTAAAAGAGAAGGTTGTGCTTGAATCTTTCTTTATGAAGATGAGAACAACTCTTAACAGCACTTACATCTTGTTTTCAGTAAATTTAAACAGCTGGGTTATGTCTTGATATTGAACATTTAAAAAGCCCTACTGGATTTCTAGAATGTGTACCTGAAGTAGAAGAAGTTAATGTAGATAACAGAGCACTGTTCTTATGTGGATGAATGTCTAGAATAGTAAATTTTCTGTGTTTGTATATTTTATTTGCTCCCTTTAAATAACATCACTGTTTAGGTTCCTTGATCCAGGGCTTAAAATACATCTGTGCTGATGCACACTTCTTTTTGAGTTTGTCATGATGTTGAATGCAAGGTGACAAGTAAATAACAGTAACAGATTGCCCTAATACTTGAATGCTACTGGTATCCATATTAGAGTAATCAAATAAAACTTAATAACCTTAAAAGCAGCACAGGTTGCTTGGAGAAAGTGAATGTTGTTCCTCAGAGCATGGATGAGAATAACAAAAGTGTTGTGCTTTTATTCAGAGCAGAAAAGCTGTGTGAAGATGCAGTGGAGAAACAGGTTGAGTTTCCTCTCACTTGGAAAAAATTTCATTCCTCTGATACTTTGGTTGAAGGCAAAAGTGACCACAATTATTAAAAAAAAAACCCCAAACCCCACCCAGTTTCCCAAAACATAGTTCTAGAAGAACAGTGTGAGACCTGTAAGATGATAAACAGCATGCATTAAGCTATAAAGATTGTGACTAAATTTTCCCACTAGGGTGCCTGTGGTTGGGCAGCTGAAAATATATTTAAGTTAATCTCTCAAGCTGTAGGTCAAGGAAGCTCTTCAGTACATGCTGAATCAATTCCTATTCTGGAAGATCCTGTGCACAAGTCTAAATTTAAGCATGCATTTGAACCCCATGGAGCTCAGTAGGATTTAAGCACAGACCTAATATCACACATCTGGTTAAATATTCTCTCAGATACAGACATTTTCCTTAATGGAGAGTCAGTTTCAAAACTCTTAGTTTTGTGTTTTCCTTTAATTCCTTTAAATTCAAGAGACCAATAAGGAATTTTCCTTATGTGGAGTGTTTTATGATCACATTATATCTTAGTCTGTTCCAATAAATAACAGTTTAACTGTTTTCCATCCAGCAGTTAAAAACCTTGATTGTATGAAGCTGAGCAGGACCCTGGAAGTAGTTGTGGAAGCATGGCTGCTGGCCACATGATTGATGTTTTCCAATGCATGCCTCTTCTCAGATCTCTGTTTCTGTAAGAAAAAATGTCTATGGTATAAAACATTTCACCTCAGTCACCTTCAGTTGTTGAAAGCTGTAGGAAAAGGCTTAATGTGTCATCTTATATTCTTGTAAGAAGTGGTGAGACATGACTGGCACTGGAGGATGATTCACCTGATTTGTCTTAGATAAGCAGTTAAGATCTAATAAATTGCTGCTGGGAAGTGGGGGCCATGTAGCTGTTTTTCCCTGGACACTGCAGAGGAAGGTAAGGTGGTACATCTCAGACAGCCAGGTAAGGTCATAATGAGTCCCACTTCATCTACATCCAACATTGTGGGGTTTACATGCTCTGCAATGTCAAAGAGAGAGAATTCTTTGTTATTGAGGGTATATGTGAAACATCTCTCTGGCTTTAAATTGCTTGATGATTTTTGGATATTACATGTTGCTAAAATTCCAAAAGCTGTAATTTTATAAAATAATTGCATTCATTATGGGTATATAGAGAAAGATTTGCCTCTCTTCAGTTATAATGCCAAGATTTTAGCCTTTGTTTTTCTTTTTTTCCCTGAAGTATTTTGAAAAATAATTTATTTGCTTTGACCAATCCTATACAGGGATGAGCTAAGAAAACTGGGCCCAGGTATAAGCTGGGTCCTTGCATTTTGCTGCATACTCCCTGAAACTGTTGGTACACAAGCCCTGCAAAGCAAACACTCCTAAATATTGTTGGGAGAAAGGAATGGTGAAGGTGTACTACTGAGGTTAACAGGGAGGCAAGCACTCCTAACTGTTCTTTCTCCTTTACCTGCCAGTCTTAGATTAATCTTCCTTCTCCTGCCTTGACCTGATGCTCTTCAAAATGAGAGCACAGGGTACTACTTGTACATTTTCTGATCCATTATAATGACATGACAATTTCTTGTAAGAGTCTTGCAGTTTAAAGGTGATAAATATATTTACTTTCCCTAAAGGAATCGATTAATCACAGAAGGCAGAGGTCAGTGAATCTATTTTCCTCACTCTTGTAAGCATGGAATATGTTCACTCATAACTAATCCCATAATAAATTTTCTCCAGGAGCTCAAGAAGTAGGCAAACATTGACACATTTGGCAGACAGCTGAATAGTTTGGTCTTTTCATGTTGACACTGTTTCAATTAAACACTGTCATTTTCTTAGGGGAATTAACTTTAGTACAAGAAAATTATGAGAAATATAGAGCTTCCTCAAGTTAGCTTTTTCACAAATCAAAGAACATCTTACAAGGTATATTTAAAACCAAGTCATTTCAATGTTGCCTTTCCAGTATATACATTTCATCTTTGGTTTCTTCATTGAGTTTAGATATATTCCTTAAAAGCAGCATGCTCCTTTGTATCTTTGTATCTCTCCCAACGTAAGCATTCAATGAAACCAGATTCCCTTTGGTTTTAAGAACACAAGTACATTGGTACATTGTTTTACTTGATCAATGCATAATAGTGTGTTGCTTTTTTTGGTGATGGATTGCCACCTGGCCATTTCTGGAAAACTATTGCATTCTCCACTCCTAAGCTCAGGTTTTTCATATGCTAGTATGTTGTCAGGACCAGATAACTTTTGCAGTCTCTCTTCCACTGGTACTGTCTAAACTACAATATCAGCTTTTCCAGACAGCAACCTGTGAGTTCCTTGACCACAGTGGATTCAAGAGCAGAAAGCAAGATATGGCAGTTCCCCTGGAAAGAGAAGAAAACTGGTGTTTTCCCACATATCTATATATAAGAAGATTTAAAGACTTGACTCTGACATGCCAAGCCCTGAGATTTCTTGCACAAGGCAATTTTGTATTTCTAAACCTTTATGCAGTTCAAAGAAATCTTCCTGGGAATCAGGCAAGCTCTGATACATTTCTTACAGATGTATCTCACTTTCCTTGTGTTGGCATCCCACCACCCAGAGCTGGGAAGGAATGAATGGTTCCCATCCAGCTCTGGAAAATGCTAGGCTAACTCTGTGGTAGTTCCAGCACCCCTTTAGCAACAAAGGCTGATATCTAATAAAGCAGGAGAGCTGAGGCAGGGTTATATGTAAACCCAGGCATTTTATATCTTATGAAAACTGTGGAAGAGTGAAGAAATATGTGACCCATGACTAAAAAGGCTGCAGCTGTGGAAGGGATGGACTTTCTGATATGGAGTGACATCTTTTCTAATGAGGGACTTGAACATGTTTCATATGGAAGTGTTAATTTCTTGAGTGCTTAGAATAGCCATGAATCTTTGTGGCATAACATCAAACATCTTTGTATTCCCATTTTCTGACTGTTGACTTCTACTAAACAGCATGTGGCCAGGAAATCCCCAGGCCAACTACACAATTAGATGCTGTTGCTTGTAAATATTGTAGGTAAGTAGTTATGCATATAAATGTAAAGGAGCAAAAAATAACTGTCTTCCCCTTTTTAATTAAAGCATTTGCATAAGGTGTGCAGTATAACTGCCTAGTTATGTTTTTTTTTCCTAACATGGCCAAGGAAATGTTCTTTATGGGAGATTTGGCTGAAATACCTCCAGGAACCATGGTGTAGTTCATACGATCTCTAGATTCTTTTGTGTCTGCTTCTACATCTTTTCTTGTGAAAATTTTAAAGAGTTTTATCTTAGAAGAGCCTTTTATGCTGTCTTTGAACATCTCAGACAATTCCTGAGTCCCACAGTTGTGGATGCCTGATTCAATGAGGGAAAAGGCTAGACTTTGTCAGGAAGATGATGAAAATTTAGCTCTTGCAATCCTCAGCACTTCAATAATTACTTGCTGAAGTTAATCTCTTCCTCCCTGTTGCCCTCAGGAAAAAAGAACAACAGAGACAAACCCCAGACCCAGTGACAGCTCCCTTTCCCCTCTGGAGAGTTAATATTTATGGTGTCAAAACTAAAAGCAACTAGGAAGGGGTCTTCATTCTGGACTTTCCCAGGTAACCGTAGCAACAACTATTCCTTCTGATTTCACCTATAAAATTGACAACAAATATTAAGTTGCCCAATGTAATTGAAACTTCTGATGGAACTTGCCAGCTGAGCATGAAAATGTTTCAACTATTTAATAGCGATCAGGTATTTTTAACCACAATTACTTGAGTGTTTTGTTTAGTTTCAAAAACAATTACCTACAAAATACAGAGAAAGGTTTTCAGGTTTGACCATTTGATATATATAGTTGTGTTCAGTGAGTACAATTAGTTCCAATACTCCTTCTAAGAAGAAAGTGTTGACAATGTATTTGAAATAACATCTCTGCTGATAGTGGGACTGCCATGCCTTTTAGTGCAAAGAAGCTGGAAAATATAATCTCCAAGAGAGGAAGCAATAATGTTGTGTCGAGGTGTTCTAAGTAGCTGGCTTAAGCTGCCGATTACTGTGGATGCTAATTTTGCTGTGCTGCCAGGATTTTATGTTAATGTTATTGAACAAAAGGCTAAAGTATTTTTTAATTTAAAACTACTGAACTATAAAATTGAACTATTAGGCTTTCCATGGGTTTAAGTAGACAAAGAGAATATTATGTCAAAGGCTCAATTCAGTCACCTTCAAGCCATTACACCTTTTGAAATTTGAAGCAGTAAGTTGCTGTGGTCTATTATTTTAGGTTGAAGTTCTCCCATGGTTCCTACTACTACCCTTAAATAAACTTTATTCTTCACTGCATTCAATGCCAAATATTAGCACAGGGAACTTCAAATGAATCCATCCCCTTCTTCTTTGCAGTACACTTAGCCTGCTCACAGAACTTGTTTCAGAGTAGCCCAATCACGTGAAAATGGGGAACTTGGCCACTGACTTTAACCTTGTGTAACCTTGCAGTTCTCCACACCTTAGCAAGCACAGGATTAGAGTGCAGGGTGGAACAGGCTGCTGACACCTTGTCCTTTTTCTTGCCTCTGGGTGGAGAGCAGAACTCAATCTGCAGTAGCTGGGCGTTCTGCATGTAGGCATTTCTTCTGTTCTGTTTATTGCCTACAAAACAGACTACAAAGCAATGTGTACCTGTGAGCTCAGTTATGAAGCCTATGTCTTCCTGACCTTGTGTTGTAACTGGAACAATGTAAGAGGAAAGGAATTTGGATAAGAACTGGGGATTGTGCTGTGCACTTCTCCACGTGATGTACTTTGCAATGTGAGCTAAATCTAGGTTGTCTTCAGTTTGACAGCTGGTGTCACATCCTCAAAGGACAGGGCAGGGAACTGAGGAGCCCTCAGGAATGAGGTGCAGGGCACAGAAGATGTCTCTAACTTCTGCAGCAGACTGTGAACCACAGTAGCAAATGCAGAGCCATGTTTAAGGACTTGGACAAGTGTATGTCTGGAGTTTTAAGGAGCTACAGCACTCTTGTGGGAGCAAGCTGTACCTCGTTGCACGCATCGCCAGGCAACACCCTTTCCCCTTCTGGCAGAACTAAGCCATCAGGTACATTAAGTGATTTTTCTGGCCTTTACATGTGTCAGAATTTAGAGACTGTAGCTGCAACAAGAAAGATTTATATATACATATAAATTTTTAAGAGCCTATCTCAGTTGTTGCTGCACGATAAGTTCAAAAAGACCCAGACAGATTGCAGTGCAGTCATGTGTGAGGATGGGACACTGGCCTGGATCAATGCTTTAATCAAAATCTTTGAGGCTTTTATTGCATTCCAATGGAGGAAAAATGTTTTTGAGCACCATGTGTTCAACACTTGCAACCAAATAGCAGATGAAATATTTGATTCATTTGCAGCAGACCTTTGGTTACTTTCCAGAAAATGCCTGACTGTTTTTTTGATGAGATCACTGCTGAAGTTGTTGTTGGGGGCATATTGTGGTACAGGCTGAATGCTATTCCTCCTGCAGTTTTGTACATTTTCTCCTCTTCAGGAAGAGCAGACTAGAAATCTTTCATTCTTCTAGTGATGTAAGCAGTTAAAGTTTGAATTATGTGAAACCTAGTGTAGGGGGTAAAACCTACAGGAGACTTACTGGCACAGGCTGACAATTATACAACACTGGATAATCTGGAGAATTTGTGTGTTCTCTAGAGAAAGGCTAGGCTTCTGCATATTTTGGCCACAGAATCTGGTTTTCCACGTTGTTTAGAAAGTGTTTTTCAGTTTTGGGATAAAAATATCTAACCCTGGCTTTGTACCTATTGCTGAC
The DNA here is from genome assembly GCA_013399015.1 of Galbula dea. Lineage (NCBI taxonomy): Eukaryota > Metazoa > Chordata > Aves > Piciformes > Galbulidae > Galbula > Galbula dea. The sequence goes on along the minus strand of VWZX01000316.1, from coordinate 340,027 downwards.
ATAAGCAAGAATTAGATGTAGCTGCTGAGTGATTCATCTGACTAAGAGAGTAAATAGTGCATCTCTGCTCCCTCTGTGAATCCTACCCTGGCCTCCACCATCCTCAGAGAAAAAGTGACTTCTCTTTCCCTTAGCTATATGAGCAGTCCCTGACTTGCATGTGATTATTTTGGAGAAAGGAAAGACCATGAAGTAAAAGTAGGGTAGCAAAAAGTACACAGTGGGCATAAACCCTAATGATTACACAGCAAATCTAGTTAAGAAGAGATCATATGATATGACAAAATTAAACCAGGCTGAAGAGCAAGTGAGTGTTCAGAAAGGCTTTCCCTTTGTCTTACAATTTCATATAGAAAACTGTATGTGAGTCTGGCAGAAATCAGCTATGGCTATATATGTTTTATTTTTCTGTAGCAAGTCTCTGTGGGAAGATAGAGCTGTTGTTTTTTAGAATATATTTGAAACACAGAAATATTTTGGTAAGTTCTGTGAGATAATTCTGTTGCAAGGATGTTTCCTCCCTTACAGTTGTTGGGAAATGGCTCTGGGGAGGTGAGAGTGTGCATCCCCCATTCCTGCCTGGGTTGGGTTCCCTTTTAGCAGGGAAACCTCTGCAGCAAGAAGGGACAAAATGCCATTCTGCTTGACTGTGGCTGAACATGGAAAATATCACAGGTCTATTCAGATATAAATCTGATACAGTGGTACCCAAAGATTCTGCTCTTCTCTCCCACATCTCTATAATGCTCTATTTATGGATCTGTGCATACATCCCTTCCCCACACCCCCATATTCCTTGGGTACAGTAGCTACTGGGGATCAGATATTTCTCACCATGTAATGTGTAGCAATGATGGTAACAGCATATCTTATCTGCACTACCACTGTAACTGTGCATAATGAATATATTTACCTAACATTTCAGAGTTTACAGCAGGAAACCACCTTTGTTGGAACCATAAACATAGGCATAACTTTCAGTAACATTGTGCTGTGTGGAGGAAGGTGAACTGGGGGATTAAAAAGCATAATGTTACTCCTTTACCAAATAGCAGCAGATGGCAGGAACTAGCAGGTCAAATTAATTTCCTGTTGGGGGAGAAAAAAAAAATCAATGATTCAGAGTTTTAGTGCTTTCTTATTTCAATTATGTTCTCTGGTTCCCAGAGAGAATTACCTACATATAGCTTGACTGCTGTCCCTTCTTTCAAGAATCATGGCAATCATGCTGAAGCATCTCAGCTCCAAGAATGAGATTAGAGAGATTACATCTACCTGGACTGCCTGAGTTGTTCTCAAACCAAACTCACCTTCTCTCTCTCTCTAAAAATCTAAACTTTCTTATAAACTCAGTTCTGTGCTGAAGCTTTGGCCTTTCAGAAATATTGGGCCCAGGTCCAGATCACTGTGCTGCTGTTTCATGAGTATTGTAATTACTGAAGTACTCAGTATCTTGAACATGTGACATTCAGAGATGCAAAACCAACTTCCAGTAAAAAAGTATTTTCCTCCCCCTTTTTATGTCCTTTTGTTCACCTATTTAAAGGAAATGTTCACCACTTCATGTCCATGTTTTTCCAGAGCTGCACTATTTCTAAACTTCTTTAGTTGTGTTTTCTTCTCTTTATTAAGTTTTGCAGATATCTTCTTCACCTAACTTTTCAAATCTAACCCTTGTAGTGGAGACTAAGGAAAGGAAGAAACAATTTCCAGTTCCTCTGCAGATAACTGTCTGTCTCTCTGTGTCTGTCTCTCTGAGTGCTGCACAGTGCTGCTGATTGATGGAGCATGGTGCAAAACACAGCTGGGTTAAGTGACTTGCCTAGCAGGAAAAGAGAGTCACAAAGGTTGGATAGACTTTGCTCTGTAGAGGTGTAAAATGGAACTGAACTTGGCCATTAAAGTGCCTAAGTTCAGGTGTCTCTCTGTGGGTGAGGTGTCAAGGTCTCCATTACAGTTGATAGAGATCCAGGTGACAGAATCCAGGGAATCTTGAGAGCAATTCAGCTGACCAGCTGACCTGTTCCTTTCTGGTTTAGCTTGAGCTGACAACATAGACTAAATCTCAGTTAACTAAGATGGATCTCATTCTGCATGCCCAGTCTCAGCTATCATCTCAGCTCTCTTTGCTATCAATAGTGAGCAATCAGTCTTGCAGGACAGCTCTCTCATTCTTAAAATAGGCTATTAGCCCCTATTTTAGGCTGTCTCACTCAGAATAAAGGCTTGATTCTGTTGCTCACCCACAGGCATTCAATGCCATTTGAGATACCTAAAGCTATCTTGTCTGGTTGCCAGCCTCCACATCAGGAAGGCAAAGGTCTTCTGTAGCTACTGTGTCCTATCTGCCAGATCTAGGCATTTCAGATGCCTGTGTGTAGACAACAAAACCAAGCCTGAACATCTATTATTAAATTATTAATTGAAGTAACCCTCATCTTAACTGCTCACTCTGTTTCATGACATGGGTATTGGAATTATGCAGCACTGAACACTAGTTTTCTGTTTCCAGATAAAAAAAGTCACTGACTGTTTATTTCTTCTCTGTGCATATCAACTAATAAAAACCAAAACAAAGCAACCTTGTATCATAACTAGAGAGATCACCCCTCCAGAAGTTCATTTGTGACAGGTAGCATAACTGTTTTAAATAGAAAGCAATTGCAGGGCAACTTCCAAGTGACTGGTTCACTCACCAAATTGGAAACCTCAGATCAGTACTGGGCACATTACAGGGAATTACAGATTATTTTTTCTTAATATTGGTTAATTGGGGAGAAAACCCCCTGATTTTAATGGAAAGGACTAGTGCTGCAGCTTAAGAGGTTTAGGTGTTGAAAGTCTTGACACTGGCAATGGATTATGTTCTTCAGACACAGTAATATTCAGAGCAGAAGTTCTAATCAAAGGAATGAAAAAAACCCTCTTGCACCAAATGGAAAATACAGATTTCCTTAATAAGTTAGCTTGCTCCAGGCCAAAGAGGGCTTAAGGACATTACTCTGCTTGCAATTCTATAGTAGTATTTTATCATATTATTGTGCCTGCCACATAACTAATTAATTTGGCAGAGATGTAACACTATTTTTTTCCCTCACCAGACATCTGAGAGAATAAAAATGAAGGTGTGTGGGGAGTTTCTCTGTGACAGTTTCAAATAAAGCTCCAGTTGCTATAGGCCCAAGAAAGAAATGGGTGGCAGAGAGAGAAACAAATTAGTAGACACTCAGTGTTATTACATATTAGTGGATAGTGATTGCAATTAACAGCTGTTTGGAGACCACAAAACACTGTAGACTTGTTCCATTTTGGTTTTGTTCTGTGAACAGGACATTAGATATCAGAAAACACAATACAGTCTAATGCAGTCTATTTGGGTTTAGAAATGACTATGCAGTTTCTTACATTTCACAGTGGGATGCTTGTAATTAAACATCATTACTTCTGGTAATGACAATGAAAATAAGCTGCTGTATATGTTTACTATCAACAGAATATAATACACATTTTTTTTTCTTCAGAGTTGGGTATTCTACAGAGTAAGACTTAATCAGAACAGAAAATATTTGTCTTTTTTATTAAACCATAAGCTGGAAATGATCCAAAGATGACACTTGCATGGTAATTGATTCTGGGCTTCTGAGACAACAAGGCAAGGAGTTACACAAAAGGTTGGCACATCTGTATGTGAATTGGATGTCATGTTTAGTTTTCTGTGTTAAAACTCCTTCAGGAAGTATTCAGAAAAAAATATTTTAAAAGACAAAGGAAAGCAGAGACCTAATGTGCCTCATCATTATATATTCTATCTTTCTGTCTCTTTGTCCCAGTCTCTTCAATCAGAGAGTCACAACATTTTCATAACTTTGTCATTACCATGCACAAGTGGAATATCAGAGATGAAAGAAGGGATAGAAAAAAGATGACTGCAGAGTATGCATGTCAGTTGGTCATGTCAGTAGTTGCTAATTAACTTTTCCCATGTCTTAGCATAGTACAGTACCTATCACACACACAGCCCAGTGACAAGCTGCTCATCACATATTCTGCTGAAATTAACTGTGGCATCTTAAGCTACAAAATCAACTGGCTTCAGAAGAGAATATTTTGACTAATTGCTTCCTTCCCAAAACCACTATACATCACTTCCTCTACAGCTTGCTTGTTCTCACTGCTTTTCTCAGTTCTGCCTCCCTCAACAGCACAGCAGTATATTGAATATGGATCTCTGGTACAGACTAGGTTCTTCTTTATTGATTTACTTTTTAAGTGTGAGTATTTTTGGTAAGCCTTGGAGAGTTTGTTCTCTGCTCTCTCCTGAACAAGGAATGTCTGAGATTGTATTTTCTTTTGTTTGAGGAGGTCATGAAAATAGAGAAAATCAAAGTTTAATAAACTATAAAATGGGAATGTCTTCCTTAAAAGACTAACTAAGGAGTTTACAGTGTCAATTGAATTAAATAATCTGTTCCTTGCTGACACAGTTGAAACTGAATGGAGTTCTTAGAAATACAGACTGGCCTAATCCTTCTTATGAAGACCTTACAAGCAAAATGATGAGGCTTTTAAAATTAGTATGAACAGGTTAGTTCTCCTTCCACAAATTATAATCTCTTAAAACATCATTGTGTTCATAATCCATGTGGTTGCTCCTGAGAAAGGAGCAGGGAGTCCTGTACTGGGACTCCTGGCTCTGTATGCACCCAGAACTCTGGCAAGCACATTGGTGTCTTTCCATCTAGCACCTCATCACCTGTGATTAAAACTGAATAAAACATTTCTGAATGTGTTTCTGTCAGGCAATCCTAGCTCTGTAGAATTAAAACTTTTTGGTAAATTATACCAACTGTGTCAGTTCTCTGGGAACAGTCAGTATCTGGGAAACAGGACCTGATGGCCCAAGGGTCTCCACCTCCCCAGTAGCAGCAGTGCCTAGGACTCACTCATGCAGCCACAAGCATGTTTGGGAGTTTCCCAAACTGTAACTTTTAAAGTTTCTGTTATGTATCCAATTTCAATAGGTTTTACTCTTTGAATATATATACACTTGTATATTGCTTTTTCAAAGTATATATAATTTTCTCAGGGTATGCCTGCACTACTTGAAGTTGTGGAGTTGCTGGGTTTGAAGGAAGAGTTGCTCTTAAGTTTTGCACGTGTGGTGTTGCAGAGTGTGAAAGCTGGTCACACCAGGAACTACAGATCTAGGGCAGTGTTTCAACACCAGAGTCAAAACAGAAAATGTCTGATAATTCTGAGTCAAAGAATGTCTTAACTTTTTCTACTGTGTAATATAAACCCCCTAAACCACAAAAGCACTCAATGTTTCATCTTTTTCATAACGATTTTCTCTGAGAGANGCACAATGGTCTAAAGATGTGGACATGCAGGTAATAAATAATGAGCAAAATCACACCCCTGTGCTAAAATCCTGTCAGGAGAGTTTTGTTGGGGTGGGGATGATGCTGTTGGCACAGTCAAGAATGTCTTGGCCCCTCACCATCAGTGTGCTCCTTTGCGAGTGTGACAGCGACAAGATCATTTGTTCCTGTTACTAAGAACCTTTGCTAAGTAGGCTGAGGACAGGTTGTGAGGCAATATCAACTGACTTGGAGGTTTGGAGTGAATTGCCACCAGACAACAAGCCTTAATGAAGTCTATGTTTCTGTTTCCTTTCATGAGTGGGCTGTAAGGTTGTGGGATCCAGTCTTCCTGACTCTGATTTGCTTCTGACAGCTGACCGAAGGGGGGAGTTGGGGCAACTAGAAGATTATCTAAGGAAAATACACTTGTGAGCTGATTATTCAGACTGTACCCAGTGATAACTGGGTTTTCATTTGATGCCAGATGTCACCCAGCTCCTGCTAAAGTCAGGGGAAAACGCCCTTTGAATGTAGCTGCTCTTGGATCAGACTTAGTATAGAGCACTGGCACCTATTTCAGCTGTCAGAAATTTCAGACCTTGTCATAAAAATGACAGGAGATAAAAGACAATTTAAAGACTGAGAAGGAAATTTAAATATGTTTCAACATTTGCTGCATTTGGAAGCTGAAATGCTGCCAGCAATTTGATGTGTGTTTTCATATGCTGCACAAACTTACATTTTTGTTTATTTTTCACAATGGAAGAATAATCAACAGATTGTAGTCTTAGACCTGGGCTCTGATAATTCTTTCTGCTTCCACTTTACAAGCTCAGGCTTTACACATTTGGTATTTCATTCAAAGTGTAATTATTCAGGTTGCTGACACTACTAAAGCATTCTGGCATTCAAGATGCTGGGGGTTTGACTCATTTTTTTCTTTTCCCTTCTATGTAGTGTTAAAACAATGGCAACCTTTGCCCATTCACCCCTCTGTTGTTCTGGGAACTACATGCTACCACACAACTATGGACACGTGTCTAGTTGTAAATGCATAGTGTAGGAAGCCAACTTACAAACTCAAGGCTTCACAATGAAACTAAGAAATGAAAAAAACTGGTGGACACAGCAAAATATGGATGAAGCACAGCTTGACACAATCATTTTCTCTTTTTCACTCCAGTGCTGGGGAAGAAAGGTCTAGTTGTTTTGTTTATAGGCAGGTGTGACATCTTTCAAAAAGGTACACTACTTCTATCATCTACAGATTTGCAGAAAAATTAGGAAGTCAATTTACTTTCCAGAAGCCTGCAAACCCTGAGGCAGTTTTTATGGACTTTCACACAAAATACTGGAGGCTTAGCTTAGGGGAAGGCAGAATGTCAACATACTTATCAGCACAGTAATAAGTCAGGGTCAAAAGAGTAAATTAAACAATGAGATCAACTTGGAATCATGCAGTAGTTTGGGTTGGAAGGTACCTTTAGAGATCATCTAGTCCCACCCACCTGCATTGAGCAGGGACATCTTTAACTGGATCAGGTTGCTCAGAGCCCTGTCCAACCTGACAGTGGATATTTCCAGAGATGGAGCTTCTACCAACTCTCTGGGCAACCTGTGCCAGTGTTTCACCACCCTCAGTGTAAAAAAGGTCTTCCTTTTATCTAGTGTAAATCTGCCCTCTTTTGGTTTGAAACCATTGCCCCTTATCCTGTCACAAGAGGCCCTGCTAAAAAGTTTGACTCCATCTTTCTTATAGGCCCCCTTTAATTACTGAAGGTCTACAGTAAAGTTTCACTGGAAACCCTCTTCTCCAGGCTGAACAACTCCAACTCTCTCAGCCTTTCTTCATAGGAGATATATTCTATCACTTTGATAATTTCTATGGCCCTCCTCTGGACCCATTTCAACAGGTCCATGTCTTTCTTGTTCTGAGAACTCCAGGGCTGGGCACAGTACTCCAGGTGAGGTCTCACCAGAGTAGAGTAGAGAGGCACAATCACTTCCCTCAACCTGCTGACCATGCTTCTTTTGAAGGCTGTTGGTCCTCTGGACTGCAAGTGCACATGATGGGCTCACATCCAGCTTTCAGCTTTCCATCTACCAGTGCTTCCAAGGCCTTCTCTGTAGGGCTGCTCTCAATCCCTTCAGCCCTCAGCCTGTATTGATACCAGGAGCTACCCCAACCGACCTTGCTCTTGGCCTTGTTGAACCTCATGAGGTTCACATGGGTTCCCTTCTCGAGCTTGTCCAGGTCCCTCTGGATAACATCCTATCCCTCAGGTTTGCCAACCACACTCCTCAGCTTTCTGTTGTACTTTGCTGCAAAAGGGAGTAGGGGAAATGACTAGGATGACATTGGCTTCCAAATTTCTTCTGTAATATAATTACATTGGTAAAACTGTTCTCATCATTTTGAAGATGTAGAGGTAGATCCCTGCATAATAAGCTTTCTCAATTTGCATGCAGATTAAATTGACCTATTTGCCCTCCAGGAAGCTGAGTGTAATTATGCACAAATTTTGGGAATTTGTGCTGTGTTAAATGTAAGGGAGTGACAGTTGCCTACTTCGGTCCTGTGGGGCTTTGGAAGCTGTTCAAAATGCTATGGACCTTTGTATCTCTGCAGTCCCTTCACTAAAGGATAAATAAATATTTCTAATCAAGACATGTCTGTAACAAAAGAAAAAATTAGGATATTAGGAAAAAATTTGGATATTAACCAAAATTTCTTCACAGAAAGAGTTGTTAAGCATTAGCACAGGCTGCCCAGGCCAGTGGTGGAGTCACCATCCCTGGAGGGGTTTAATTAAAATGTAGATGTGGTACTTAGTGGTGTGGTTTAGTGGCATCTTGGTGACATGCTGATGGTTGGACTTGATGATCTTAGAGGTCTCTTCCAACCTTAATGAAACCTTAGTGAAAGCAAGCAGGTAGGTAATGTTGTGAAAAATGTATAGCATGTCCATACTGCAGCTGCACCTGGAATTCCAAAGGGGCCAGTGGCTAAAGTTTTTGTGAAAGAGTAATTGCCTCAGAGCTATCAGCACATGGATTTTTATTGCCTTAACTGCAGTAAATTGCAACTGCCCTATACTTATGGTTGTCACTCCTCCTTTAGTGCTATGAATTGTCAACTATGCAGAAACTGTGTAAAATTAATCTCCAAGTAATCTTTATTTGGGAGAAGGAAAATAGTTAAGAGGGAATTAAAAATTATTTTTATGAAATCAAAACTAAAAAGATAATTGTTTTAAGGAAAATCTGAATATGGGGATTGGCTGGAACTGGTAGTCTGGATGCTTTTAGGAAAATTCTGTTGTGTTTTTATTTCTGTCTGGAGCAATCTTGGGAAGGATTAGAATTATCAGAGGAACTGGATTCCAGCCAACCAGTTTATTAAGAACAGCACTTTATTGTGCATAAATTTGCTCTTCTAAATTATATTTAGACATAGACTGATTTAAAATGTTTTCTTTAGAAACTAATGGTAGGAAGGTTATTTCATTTTGCCAAAGTGTTATGTGCCTGAGAAGAAGGGGGAATCTTGCAAAGTATGGAGACCAGTGTATTGTATGCAAAGAGCACCCTTCAATGCATGAAAAAGGGAAAGTTGAAAGCCTTTCAGGTCTTTCTTAGGCTGGGTATGGAGCTGTCAGTGTTGTCAGTACAATTTATTCACACTGTTTGAGTGCTTATAAAAGCTACTGAGCAGCTTGGTCTATAAGTGATTCAACAGACAATACTCTAGAGCTTTGAGTACAAATAAAAAGCCACTATTTCAGGCTCCATGCATCACAACTAGTGCTTTCTAGGAACACTGCCAGTCTAAATAAAACACAATCTTGCTGTAATTTTATACAACACTTGAAAAGAAGACTAAGACTAAGCCATGCCCTTCATAAATGTTTCCCTACCACATTTTTCCATAACCAAGTGATAATTTGACTTGATGTTATGTATGCCAGATTTAATTATGCTTTCATATTCTTCTTTCCACTAACTATTATACTTGGGTTTTGTTAGCTGATTATGCTACAAAATTTCATTTTCTAATGCCAGGATTTCCTGATGCCTCATTTTCTCAATTGATTTGAAAAAGATAACATCTCCTAGCCTAGGTGTTTGATGCATTATGCATGTGAGGAGGATACATGCTATCCCAGACACATTTCATTTATTAAGTATGATCATCACTTCACAGTGTAAAGATGAAAGTGCAAATGTTCTCAAGGCTGAAACTAAGATACCAGTGCCTGTCCTTATATCTCTATTGGATGCTTTTAGCACTCTCACTTGAGGTGAGGCTGGAAGAAGCCGTGGAGGGCAGATGTTTAGTCCTCACTCACCTACCCTGGGAAAACAACTCTGTAATGCACATAACTTACTCCTTCTGTAACACTTTTCTGGCTAGGAGAAAGGAAAAGACATTCAGAGGGCAGTAACTCAATCAATGACATGCAACAGTCTGACAGCTACTGAATTTGATATAACTTGGAAGCTATCTATAGGAATATGGCAAGGACATATGTTATTTTTATTTCAATGGGTAATAGAAACTTCACTTGAATGCTTAGGTACATTTCTAATTAATTTAAGTGAAGATTTCCTGAGTAGAGGCTTTGTGAAGTTCTCAAGATTTTGATCACTTACATTTTAAAGCCAAGACTTACAATTTTGTCAGACTTTCACCATTCTTCTATATCTGAAGAAATATATTGAAAAATATATTTTTTCCAGTATATTGGACATTTGAAATTGCCAGGGTTTAACATGTCATATATACTCTTACCCAAAATGCAGGTCTTAACAATAAATAATTTAATCTGTGAAATCGTTTCGTAGAATCATGTCCTGAGTTGGAAGGCACCCACAAGGATCATTGAGTCTAACTCCTGTGTATGCACAGAACAACCCTCAAAATCACACCATGTGTCTAAGACCATTGTCCAGATACTTCTTGAATTCTGTCAGGCTTGGTGCCATGACACTTCTTCAACTTGCCATCAGCCAGAACCCCCAGATCTTTCTCCTGGGGGCTGCTCTCCAGCCTTTCATTTCCCAATCTGTATGTACATGCAGAGTTGTTCTGTCCCAGGTGCAAATTCCAGCACTTGCCCTTGTTATATTCCATAGGGTTGATGATTGCCCAGCTCTCTAGTCTGTCCAGATCTCTCTGCAGGGCCTCTGTGCCTTTGTGGGAGTCAACATCTCCTCCCAATTTAGTGTCATCGGTAAACACACTTAGTATAGCTTCCAGTCCAGTGTCCAAATCATTTCTGAAGACATTGAAGAGCACTATCCCTAAGATAGATCCCTGGGATCCCCACTAATGACCAGTCACCAGCCCCATGGAACCCCATTTGCTGTAATCTTTTGAGCCTGACCTTATATATTGACAAAATCAACACATTTTTTAACTGTTCTTGCCAATTGCCATCCCCAGTGTTTAAAAAACTGATGGCAGTGACTAAAAAACCAAATGAGTTGAAAACATAAAAAACATTGCACACTCATTTTATTTAACTTTTGTGAGTTGAGCATTTAAGATTCACATTTTCAAGCATTTCTTCTGAAACCACAAGTGTGGATGATTCATTTTCTTTTAACAGACCAAAGATGAGAAAAGATAACATGACTCCAGGAGGAGAAAACAGCAATTCTCATGAGACTGAGATATAATCATGAAAATTTGCACTGTTAGATTCTCCAAAAAGGCTGCTTTTTATTATGATGCTGAAGTAAAATAATTTAACTGCAGCAGGAATGGAATTTTCTCTGTAAACCAGATTAAGCTGAAATTGGTTTCCATTAAAGTAAGCAATGAACATCAAGAGTTACTGACATGAGAGTTAATATTTTGCTGAGGTAAAGCCAAAGTCTACATTTATTTTGAAGGGCACTAAATCTTCAGTTTTCCACAATATTAAGTCAGTAAATGTCATGTGCTAATTTCCTTTATTTATCTTATGATCACAAATACTGTGAAGAAAATACACTGCACATTGGAATCAGGTGTTGAAGTCCTTCAGAAATATTGAGCAACAGGGAAGTAAGTAGATGGCCTTTGAAACAGCTAAACAAGAACTTGACTCTGCTATACAAATTTGCACATAACCAAGCCAGATTTTCTCCACTGGTGTTTCCTGAGCTTGATAGCTGTTATCTATCAGGGAAAATGTATTTCTTTACTTTAGTTGTTGTGTAGTGCTGCTGGCAGGGTATTTCTCAGGTTGCCAGGAGCTGAGTGTTCCTGCTGCGATGATCGGTAGCACCTTGTGTGCGCCACGAGGAAGGCAACACAACCTGTGGCAAGCTCCCATTTTAGTTAGGGGAGGTCTAGGCAATGTACCAAGTAGAATCTAGGCTGTAATTCTTAGGTTAAAATGGGTATTCAAAATTGTTCTAAAAAGTGCCTGTTGTTCACACTGCTTCTAAAGGGAGCCTGGAGTAGCTGGATCATTTCAGACATCACTGTTTCTGCAGTTACAGAATGTTAGAGGTTGGAAGGGACCTCTGAAGATCATCTAGTCCAACCCCCCTCTCAGAGCAGGGTCACCTAGAGCAGGTTGCATGGGATGGCCTCCAGGTGGCTATGGAATATCTCCAGAGGATTCCACAGCCTTTCTGGGCAGCCTGGTCCAGTGCCCTACCAACTTCAAAGTAAAGAGGTTCCTCCTTATGCTTAGATGGAACCTTCTATGTTCAAATTTGTGTCTGTTACCTCTTGTGCTGTCACTGGACAGTTAGATGTAGGAAGCCAGCTAAGATGAAACCCCCTCTAGGTCTTCCCATTCTCAGTTGCTTTTGTTCTGGTTTGAATCTGGAGGTCTCCTGAGCAGCTGAACTAAATTGCCTATTAACTACCTGAGCTAATATCAACCTGGCGTGGCTGGGCTAAGACACCAGCCTGTCCTCTGTGTTGTCTAGTGCTCTCCTGTTAGAATAAGATTTCTCATGCATTCATTTATTCTTTAAGACTCACTGCAAAAGAAAAGAAAATCTATTCAATGTCTTCTGAATACAGCCTAATAATGGGCAAACAAATGATTTCTAATAAAAACCAGCAAACATTGACATGCTAATATAAAAATTTCTCTCCCTCCCCTTTTTAAAGTGAAACTAATTATTTACTGTTGATTTTTTTACTGGCTTTTTCATTCCTACAGTGTGAAAATAATGGAATAATAGGAGCTATTCTGATACAAAATACTCAGACTATTTTTATGACAATAAAAAATGAGTTTTAAAACACTATGATAAAAAGGGAAAGAATGGGAAATACTATATGGCACAATCTTAGCTTTTTAAGTAGCATTACATTTTCATTTCTATTAAATTCTTGAAAATCAAAGCCCCTTGTTGTGATTTCACCTAGTTTATTTGCACACTATTATAGATGTCTATAACTTCATTTATTTTCTTAGCTGTAATTTGCCCTATTCATTTACTACTTCATAGGTAGGACCAAAATCTGCTTGTTTGCTCTGTTTATTTTTCTTTCCTCCTTAATAGCATTGATAAATAGCCCACCCATAATAGAACTCAAATAGTGACATAAACTCTGAAGAGTACAGGTAATGAATCTGATAGCAAGTCTTAGGCCCTGAACTCTGAAAACCACTGTGTAGCAGTGACAAGTCTGATTGATAGGCTTCACTGAAGGGGAGGTCCTGAGGAGGTGGAAACTCTGCCATGGATGTTGATAATGATTCCATCTTTGTTATGAGAATATGAATGTTTATAGAAGTGTTAATGGAGGATTGCTAGAGTTTAATTTTCACCACTGCTGGAAGAAATTGTACATACTGCAGATGTTTATACTTTGAACTGAAGGCAACCTCTGAGCACCTTTTGAAGTAGAATAATTAATGGGTGGGAGGGCTGTTTTACAGGCTTTACTTAAACTACTGATGCTTGAGCAAGCTGACTGATGACATCCTTTTCCTCTCTGAGGCTTGTTACATTTATCTATATACCTGTCTAAAGTAGTTCTGAGAGGAACCCTTTTTTATTCCTGTAAAAAGATGTATGCTTTGCTCCCAACCACGTGCTTTGTGGTTGATATCTGTGCAATCCTTCATGTGTGTGTTTCCTTCTTTGTCAAGTAAGTTTCTCCAGTAGAGCATAAAAGATTTTGAGACCTGGGGGAATGTGGGAGAATACCATGTATTTCCCATCCTGTTTGGTAGAGGTCTAGAAAAAGGAGAAAGAGGTTTGAAGTGAGAAGTAACCTGGGGATAATAAAGAGGATTAGAGTAATAAAAGATTGCTAAGAAGAGCAGCATTGAAGGTGGGGAATTAAGATCTGTGGTGAAAGGAGGCAGAAGATATTTCTCAGCATGGGACAAGAAAAATGGCTGCCATTATTGTCTTTCACTAGAAGTGGCTTTGAGAAAGGGAGATTTTAATATCCTCTTCATCAAGAAGAAAGACTAAGATTTTGAAGAAGGTATTATAAGCCTTCTTTCCCCCTGTAATGTGTAACTAAACTGTGGGGCCCATTGCCACAGCATGTTGTCATAGCCAGAATGTAAACAGATTGAAGAAAGGCTTAGGCAGATTCATGGAATAAATCTTGACCACAAAGTTCTAAATGAAACATCCAGCTTGGGAACTCCTAGACATCTGATTTCCAGTAACTGAGAAAGTAAATGAGCAGAAAGAGCATTCCCTACCTATCAAGTTTCTGATTATCTTCTCCTGTGCATCTGTCACAGACTACTGTTAGAAAAGGGATATTTGAGTAAACAGACAATTTGATCTTAACTGCCATAAAACCCATTGCACATTGAGAACAGAAATGGTAGAATACTTTTCTCAAAATAATAAATCTGTAAATACAGAAAGAGGAAACTCTTTGAGATGAAACAAATGTTTTCCTACTCAACAACTGTTTATCATGAAGAAAGTGTTCCAGTAAATGTTACTCACCTGCCAGAGTGTGTGTTGTGTGTATATATATATATACACACACACATATATGTATAAAATACATATTTTTTCCTTCTCAGCTGTGGTTAGAAAGAGCAAAGATGGAATAAGCCATCAGTTAAATATTTTCAATGGATTTATTCTTTGTTGAGAGAAGTGAATGAATTGCCTGTGTCTTCTCTAAAAATACTGGTCAAGTAAGATGGGTAGCAAAAAGTGACCATCTGTCACATGTTATTTTAGTGTTAACCTCAGCCTCATGAAATGAGGCCTTCCCAACTCTCCTGTGGCAGTGTATAGCTATTTCAATTCTATTCACACCCTCTGGGCATCAGTGTGATTTGGAAACCTAATAAAGTAAGTCATCAAAGAAGAACCCATGTGTCCAGATGTGTATTACTACACTACAGGGAGCCCAAGCAGTGCTATCCTTTAAGCCATATGTCTTCTAAAGATCCACTTAAAGACACAGAAATCAATGTGATTTTTGTGGAAAGTACCAAGCAAGACTAAGAAAGAAATGACATGCAGGATGCTGACTGCACTAAAGTGCTTCTCCCACAGGAACAGAAATGTACCAGGAATCTCTGAGGGTCAGTTGCTTCATCTTCTTGAATCAGAGGAATCAGCCTCTGTCCCTTACTTCTATATTCAAGAATGCAAAACATGAAACAAGCCTTTTCCTTCCCTAGCCCACATTTAAACTTATTTCTAGGAAGGATCAAAAAACCCCTTGACTTCTGCCCTGCCACATGAGAGTTAAAAGAGGCTTTGCCCATTATCTGCATGGAACACCTTTGGAAAGTCAGTTAATAAGAAATTTGACTTGGGCAGCACTCATTTAATATTGACACATAGATTTAGCCTTCCTTGATGGCCATGGGGATCTAGTCATTTTAACCAACTATAACCATTCTTTTCATCCTAATTTACCAGCTGAATAAAGATTAGATGAGCTACATCCTGAAGATGTTCATTTTCCCTTATCAGCTGTAATGGGAACATATCGTGAGTAGTTCTGATGTAGCTGTGTATGGTCTGGAAGTGTAGAAATAGGTGAGATGAATCTTCTGTGTGCTATTCCCCAACTTACCATGTCCATCTCCTGGAGCAGGTGAAAGCCTTCTTGTGTGTTTGCATAAGGTTTAAACACTGATTTATGTGAGAGTCCCTTGTTGAGCATGAACCCAGTCAATAATGGGCATAAAGATGTCCAAGTGGGAGATGATTTGCAGGCAACCAAGGTTCTCCTTTTTTCTGACCATTCCTCATGACTCCTTTCTTTTATATTTTGGCATTTTATTGTGTCAAGTGTTAAAAATGGTAACATTTGAGGATGCTTTCTCTTCCTGAGTGCTTCTCCTGCCACAACTGCTGTAAATAAGAAGACTGTTCATTTCTTATAAGGTAATACCAAAAAGCCTCTGTGTCTTTTCACTATGTGACAAGAGTCACCATGCAACAAGAGGTCCAGATTCATGCAAAGTTCACCTGTGACAGCAATGACAGACATATTAATACTTAGACACTGTCCAAGTCTCAAAAGAGCCTTCCAACTAGTTGACTAACAAATGAGCACAAGCATAGATCATATTAAAAGGTAAATAAGCTACACTATGCCCATTAATTCAGTACAATTCTGATATAGTCCTCAGAATATTGTTCCACTTTCATTACAAACTCAGTTGTAAATCTTTAATGCAAACACATGCATTCTTCATACTGACATTACTATACTTGAGCTTTTTGAATACATTCATTTATATAAGAGACCTCATTCCCAAGGACAGCATCAGATCCCTTTCGTTCTCCTTGTGTGGTACACAAACATTTCTGAAGCAATTTATTCTCAATTTTCCTCATAAATATTAAAGGTGAATGCAGAGGATAGCTGGAACTGAGTGAAAATACAGACTCAGCATTTGTTGGCTTTTGTTTGAACTCCCACAGACTGACAGATTTAAGAGTGAGTGGAGTAGGAGACTGAACATCCAGATTTACAGGCTCTTTCCAGTAACATTTTCTCAGATTCTTTTGTCTTCCCTGGGTAAAATAAAATTCTGTAGCTTCCCAGAACAAGTAAAATGCAGACAGGAGCAAGTTCTCCCAGTTTGTGTCAGCTTTCAACTACAAGAAAAACATCTGAGAGAACCTTGAGTCCTGAGTTTTAGGGCTGACTCTCTTGGTGCTAGATCATTTTGGACCCTTCTTTGATCTTCTTATATTCATTGGACCTGCACATTTTTTATATGTGGTCTTAGGACAAGGACAGGACCTTTTCCCTGGAGACCTTCAGAGATGCCAGGGTTTCTCTTCTTTGAGAAATGAAGCAAGCACTTCAGAAGATCTGGTTCATTAGATACCTAGAACTTAAGGGCAAATTGTCCATGTTAAATGAATTGGATCCTATTCTAGAAGTCCATCTCACTCAAAGACACTGACAATACTGCTAAAGGAGCCCTGTTGTTATTGCAATGCTCAAGCTCTTCTAAAAATGAAACTTATTTTAATGACCATAAAATGTTACCCTAAAATGTCTTCTAATATGCAAAATAAGCAAATGGAAATAAAAGGACATCCAATAGGGTTTCTGAGAATAAAAGGAGTTGTTTGCAAAATTACCTGAAGCTATTCCTAAGTACTAATTAGGGAACCTTTTTTGTTGTGAAAAATGTTTCCATCAGTTTTCAAAAAGAGATAAAATTATTCATTCTGATCTGCTGCTATGATTCTGATATTCAGAACAGGAACCTTTAATTCCAAGATGAGGAAAAGTTGTGGCATCAGTTTTGTTATTTTACACTGCAACCAAGACAATTTTTTCTGATGTAGAAGTAAAATAGAAAGTAAAGTAAATAGAAAAAGTAAAATAGAAAACCTGTGTCTGAGGTGTTTTTGTTTCATGCCAGAAAACTCCTAGTGATACAGGATGAACAATGAAGCTGTGACTGAGCCTTCTCTCCTAAGCACTATATTTCCTCACACCATAAACTGTAAACATTTTATAATCAAAGGAGTTGACATACAATTTATCCTGGATATTTTATTTCTCTGTCTGTGGAGACAGATTACCAGGAGCTGATTGAAAGCCTACTGAAGTCAGCTCAGGGCTTTTAAATGACATCAATAGGATAGGAATAGGTTCTTACTTCAAACCATTTGTGGCTCAGAGAAAAGTGTTTACATTTTATCATCACAAACATGCCACGAGTTTGAAAATGATGTTTGCCCAAAACTAGATCTTCTGTGTCACAAGATAGAAATTGTGTTTATATTTGGGAGGAAATGTACAGACTAGAAGAGAAAGAAATGTATTTTTCTAGTAGATGGGCTTTTTGCTTAAAGAAGGTTTTTTTGACTGTCAGAATGAGTCTGGTGGAGGTGGACTGGCACAAGGGGAGCAGGAAATAGAGTATAATATAATCTGCTGTGTTTAACTTACATTTATGCAATTCATAGCATTGTTTATTCCAACAGTATCAGCTTTGTATACCTGTGAGTTTTGCCAGTCAGAAATGCTCAAAAGTTTGCCTGATAATAGCAGTCCATAACAATTCTACAGAATGTGTAAGAGTGCAAGAGAAGATTTGATGACCCTGACAAGTGATACTGCCACAGGCCTTGGAAGGCTGCTCCATAGGCTTTCACCTACATCTCTTCCATGGGAGACAATGCCTTCTTATAATTGTTCAAGCAAAACAGTCAGCCAACTGTGAACAGTTGTACTCATGTTATACAAAAGATGTGCAAATTATAACATAGTCTTAAAATGGTCTCTAGGGTTTAATCATAATAGCAGTACAGGAAGCAGCAGACACTGCTCTTTGTTTGCAAATCTCCTCAAATCTCTTTCTGTAGTCTGCAGACTACAACCAAAACAAATTTGTACAGTGACAGGGACAAAAAAAGTGAGGAGGGAACTCCATTACAGGGGGAATTTCTTCTATGACCCTCAGAAGCTGCAAGCAGTGCTTGATAGATGCCCTTTAAAATAGATGCCCATGTTAAAACATGACTAAATTCCTTTTCATTTTAGCTTGATGTTCACTGTTTCTTAGATATAAACATTAGAGAAACCAAGTGGTGGAAAGAGCTAGCATGTGCCTGTAGGAAGTGGGGTGGTTTAGCTTTTGTTCAGAGCAACTTGAGCAGTCTGCCTAAATTTAGGGACTCAAAGGTAAAAATGATAAATCTTTGAAGCTCTTTTTTTTTTTTTTGATGGCTTTTCTCCACTTAATTAAGCTCTGTTGCTTTAAAAAGACATTTTAAAATTTCATTATCATCTAAAGCAGAGAGTTATACCTATGTAATTGCACTAAAGAGTGAGTGAGAGAACAAAAGCTTAATGTTGTTTTTGGGGAAGCAAGCCAATTGTAAATTTAGCCCTGCAGCTGAGTCCTCAAGGGCATAGGCACGTGCCACTGTGTATAGCAAAAGGAACATGACCCACCTAATGCATGCATGATCTCCTTAATGGAAAAGAAAAAAGACTGAGGTCTATTGAGGTCTAACAGAGGGCAGGGACCAGAATTTTGAGCAGATGGTATTCAGGGGCCCACCAGCCGCTTGAAAGCCAGGGTGTGGAGAGAATAGGCAGAGAGTAATTAGCAGAAGGTGATAAAAAAAAGGGCATCCAGGATCCCCCAAACATCTGTTTAAAAGAATAAAGAGCCTGGTCTGACCCTGAGCCTTAATGATCTTAAAGGATACAGTTTAATTGCTTGGAAAAGAAAAAAAATACACACACACACCATGCTGAGCTACAGTGAATTCTGTTTTGGGAGCATTGAAGGAGTTTGTGTAATTATTAATTTGGTGTATTTGTTTTAGAAAGATTATATACAGCATTAAGCCAATAAATGAAGTAGTTATAATCAAATGCCAACTGTCTTTTCTTGGAATCAGCAAGCTCTTAACAAAAAATTTGAATTTCAGATCGCTCACAGATTGATATTACTTGCTCTGCATTTTAAAATGGCTATTTTGCCTGCTAGTCATGTATTTATATGGCTACATCTGTCTTTCTTCCTATTTATTTACATACTAAGAACCTAGATCCTTGGTTTGTTTATCTGTAATGAAGTATTTTGAGCTTCACAGATAGCTGCTAATTACAGCACCAGAGACCTGAGTGCAGTTGTCATCATTTACTAGTGACCCAGTTCCTGAAGAATTAATGCTGAACTTAACTAAGGAAAGTGCTGATTCACAGGGAGGCTTCTCCTCTTTTCTCCCCCCATTCCATTCTAGCAATAACTGCTTACCAAAATCCACAAAGAATATGTCAGAAAGTGTTGTTTACATGCACTAGCATGTGAATTCTTTCTTTTAGGCACTCTTCTCAGAATGCCATTCACAGTGAGTTAAAATGATTTTTTATTTTGCTTTCCTTGTTGTTTGCAAAATAAATAGCTTAATTCAGTAACATTAAAAAAACAACCAACCAACACCCCCATAACAAAGCATAAACTTCTCTTGTAAAAACCAGAGCTAAGCAGCAATGCATTGCAGTAGAAAGACAGAGCTAATGATTTTCTGGAGGTGTGTGCTTATGGATCAGTGTGAGTGCACGTGTAAGAACTGATCAAATGGAATATTGCACTTTGTATTCTGGAAGAGAGGGTGAACAAATCACAGGTGGTGCTAAATTAGAAGGTGCTGTAAACATTAGAAAAGGCAGAAAGCTCTCTAAAGGGACCTGAAAGAGATGAGAAAGATGAGACGAAAATAACAGGGTGCACCCTAAGGAGTTTGAAGTACAGTATGATTGGTAGATGTATTGCAGGTGAAGCAATTAAATGTGCTTGGTTAAGGTAGCTATCATAAAATGCACTGCACAGAAGTGCTTGTTCCCTGCTCAGCATGAAGGAAATTGCCTTAGTAGTGCACAATGGTAAAAATAAGTACATTTAAAAATAAACATTTCAGAGATCTAGAAAATCTTCAATAGCATACAGGGAAATTAAGGATTATCAAGCAGTTTAAAGATTCTTTGTTAAATCACTGGGCTGAAAATACCATTTGTTCCTTTCATGTACCTACCAAATATGTATTAAAGATTCCACACAAAACTCCCTTCAAGAACATATCAGATTTACTTGTTTAATTTAAGCTTAGATCTAAACTAAACTTTCACTATAAGCACATCACAAACCCAATCACATTATGATCAGTTTGCTGTAGATGACTCAAACACTTCTTATTTACTGTTAAATTCAGGCCAGAAAAAACAATTGCAGTGAAATCCTCCTAGGTTTAACAAGTTTATCTATTGAAAGGCTAAATGTATTAAGGAAATGCCTGTGGATGTGAGTGTCTTGCTTAAAAAATCTGTTACTTTTGGATTGTATCTCTGAAGTGAATGAAGTAATGGAAATACATTCATGGCTGCAAACTGATCTTAACAAAAGTTACATAAGATCCCCAGCTCTTCTAAATGCAGAGTAATGGCAGATATGAATGGAAAGAGGATTGTGGTAATACTATTTTGCTCTGTGTTTCATCACTTTTGTAGTAAGTCTTCACCAAAATCAAAGGAAATTTAGTGATACAAAGTGTTAATGAAACTATTCCTCAATTTTACATTGTTGCCAGTAGAGATACATTCCAGAGCATCCTTTCCTTCCTCCATCTCCTTCCAACTCAGGAAGGAATCCTGCTTGGAAACTGCAACTCTAGACAAGAGGGGGCAGGAAATGGTGTGAGCCACTCAGTAGTAGTTAGGTGCAAGTCAGTCTGACAGACTTAGTGAAAAAAACCCACCTCAAATTACACTTTCTTGTACTGTGCCCTTTGGCTGAGTTAACCATGGGCTGAAGGGATAACTGTAATGGCATGGGTCTGCACAGCAGTCAGTACAGGAATGCCACAGTTCTTTACAATGCAGAATTGTTTAAAAAATGTAGTATTTTGTTTCTTTTGTTTTCCTTTGTGGTTTATTCTTGTGGGAAATTTTAGTCATCTCAAAGGACCAGAAAAATACTTTTTTTCTTAAGAAATGAAAACTGCAGTTCTTATGTAATTACTTGGTTGGGAATCCAAGGCAGAAAGAAAAATGTTAGGAATGGTGAAACATTAAACTGGGGAATCTGACCACACTGTGTACATGGTACAAGGGCTAGAGTAGAACATACACCAGCTCCTCTATGTAAATCCTCTCTGAATTTTCTCCATATTTTAAGAAATCTTTAAATTTTTCTTCCTGTTTCTAAGAATTATTCCATCTTTGGGTTGCAGTCCTTACATATTCAGGGTTTACAACATAAACATAAAAAGAACATTAAGAACAAACAAACAAAAAAACCTGAGACCCCAAACAAACAAACCAAAACCCCAAACCCCAAATTGTAATTCTAACAATATTGCATGTACCTGTTCCTGTTGCAGTTCAGTAGTTTAAATATGTTTCATTATCTGGAAGACTTTGCATAAAGCTTCTGATTTCTCCTGGCAAGTGGCTTTTTGTGTTGTTCTTGCACTCTGTGTGTACCACAAAGGCATATTTCTCACCTCCCCAGGATGCAGGCAGTGGAACTACAGCTATAATCTTTTTCAACTTTGTAGTGCTTACATAATGATCAACATTTGTGGAGAAAAGCTCTTTGAATATATTTTGATAGTTATAAGAATACTTCACATGATGAATTGCAAGGCTTTGATTAAAACCCCCAAATGTGATCCTCTGATTTGCATCTTCCCTGTGCCCCACCTATATCACTGAGGCACTGAACAGTTACTTTCAAGCCTTTTTCTACTTCCAAAGCACTGGTAAAGGACATGAGTGTAAATCTGCTTCAGAGGACCCTGGAACCCTTATTTGTGTAGAAATCCATGTGAAACTGTGGACATTGCATAGTGTCAAAGCATATTTCCCTCTGAGGATGTTACTCTAGCTATGATTGAAAGCAATCTCTTTGTTGGAGTTGTGTGTGTTATTGGCACCTCAGTGGTAGCCAGAAGACCTGATCTGAGGCAAGGTGGAGAAGAATGGGAGGGATGAGGAGAAGGGGGATGGCACCCTGTCCACCTGGAACCAGTCTGGAGAGACCTGTTAGCAGCAGGAGAGAGATGCCTCTTGGTGTCTGAGGACTTCAAAGGTGTGAGGAGCTAGGTTTAATCAGGGTGAAGGTTTGCTTCTGTGCCCCACAGGAAGAGGCACAGTTGAGAGGTGTACTCAGAGGGCAGTGAGGTGTCCCTGGAGGGAGAGACCAGCTTTGCCAATCAGTGCTGGGATGAGTGAGAAAGATGCTTTGCAGGTGCTGAATGGGCCACCTGGGAAAAATACTGAAGGTTGCTGGGTAGGCTGGCATGCAGTTAGGTGAGAGCTGTGGGTCAGTGAGGGTTTTGTGTGCTTTTAGGCTCTGTCCTGAGCTCCTACTGTTGCCTGCCTGCAGCTTCCACTTGGCTTCTGCCTAGTCCCTCTCCAAGGTAAGTAATTTTTCAATACATATAATCCTCTTGGCTGCCTTAGTGAATTAGCCACACCTGATGCAAGTAGGCAAAGGCTGTCTCAGACTTAGTACATCAATTTACAGTCATTAGCTAATGACTCTCCTGACTTCACCCTTTTTCCTATTCTGCTGTGTGTGATGAGGAGCCCCTTGGTCAGAGCACCCCTGGCAGGTTAGGCTGCAGGGAATTGACTTCTGAAAGGCACCAAAGTTAAACACAGGGTGGTGGTGCTCAGGCACCCTCTGGTTAGGTGAAACACTGTCAGCTTAAGAAGTAGGTCACATGTAGTTTGCCTTCCTTAAATTCATTCAAAATCGGTGGGTCAAAGTCAAAGTGACAGATAGGAGGTAGAATGAATGTAACTCATCATGAAAGGATTATCATCTGAGAGACTGGTTACTCTAGCTTATGGGCAGAAGGGGCTTTTGAAGGTTGTTTATGCTGCATTGTCTTAGTGTGGAAGAGACCCAGCATGAGCTATGGGAACAGACAAGGAAGGTGCTAGCAGTAGATACTATAAAAGCACAGATGCTTTTTGCACTGTAGCTCTCAATTGGAACTGGCATAATGCAATTCTGCTGTTGCTGTCTACATATATATACTATAAATGTATATTTATACACAATAACAGTAGAACCTTATATCTGACACCATAGCAGTAATATATTTATATATTTTTATGTCACAAATATGAAGAGTTATCCAAAAATACTGCACATATTAGGTCTGAAGAGACAATCCTCAGTCTGAGCATCAGTTAGCCTTTCCCACTGAGGGACCAGGATCTTCCAGCATTCCAAAATCCTGCTTAGGAGCTGAGTTATTACCTTTACATTTCAAATTAATTTAAATGCAGTTCCTGCTTACTACTTATACTCAGTGCTTGGTCTTCTGTGTTTTCTCCACACCTGCTGAATACAGCACTAATCCATCTAAGAGGAGAAAAAAGCCCAGAAAAATATCTGCACTCAGATATGTTTGGGATGTCATTAGTCATCAGAGGAAAGTGCAAAATCTCCCAGAGTGAAGGTACAATTTTGATTAGTCCTTAAATAATGAGAGAAAAAACTAAGAAACTTGAAGTGCTATAAACAGTCTTGGAATGTTGACACTGGGGATTAACTTCAGTGTTTTCAGTAAGCTAGGATCTTAAGAGTCAATTTATATTTGCTACATGCTTATCTTGTTCCACCTTGTTTTGTGGGGTTTTGTTTTGTGGGGTTTTGTTTTGTGGGGTTTTGTTTTGTGGGGTTTTGTTTTGTGGGGTTTTGTTTTGTGGGGTTTTGTTTTGTGTTGAAAGCCATGTAATTGCAATATATTCCAAGTAAACTATTGTAACACATGCCACTGCTTTGTGTAGCTGTGGTCAGGAAACTTATCTATACCTTGGGAATATACTTGACTCAGTCCTGTCATGTTTGGTTTATGGCAGTGGGTGGAACCAACAAAGCAAGAGAAAGAAAATAACCCCACCACATCTGTCCTTGGCACTCTGTAGAGAATGACTAAAGTCATCATCTCACAGTTGCTAAGTCTAGACTGAGCATTAGTGACCACAAGCTTAGGTCAAGTGTAAGCACATGTTTTTACAGCTATGTGTTTCTGTTGAATTAGCTAGGGTGCATGATGTGATATTTATGCTGGCTCATAATCTGGCTGCCCAACACACCAGACTGAGTCACTTGGCTCATTTGGTTGCTGCATTGTTTGTGTAATTGAGGGGCTGTACACAAGCAATGGGACTTCTGAATGTAGCAGACATCTCAATCTCATGGGCAGCCAGTGGTGAGGAGGCCCCTTGTGAACAGCATGCTTGGCCCCCAGCCCCATGCCTTCACATGGCTCTGGGGCAGATCCTCCAGCCCCAATCTTTGAGAGAGATTGAGGAGGATGTGTTTGCATCTACACTGCACTGCTGTCCAGAGTACACCCAGGTCTGCAGCTTTCTACATCCTTGATCCTTGGTTTAGAACATCCTTGATTTAGAGCATAGGAGGTTTAGTGTTAGTGTGAGGAAGAATTGATGATGGAACAGTGGAACAAGCTGCCCAGGGCAGTTGTGGAGTCTCCTACTCTGGAGACATTCAAGGCCTGCCTGGACTCATTCCTGTGTGACCTTATCTAAGGTGTCCTGCTTTGGCAGGGGGGTTGGGCTTGATGATCTTTCTAGGTCCCTTCCAACCCCTAACATTCTATGACTCTATGATCCCAGCTCCAGGCCTCAGTACACTGCCAGGGAATCTGTTCCTGGCAGGGCCTGTGAAGGTCACTGTTTCCCAGCAGAATCAGGTGTTGAAGTGGTGTGTGAACAGGCTTTGCAGGGCGAAGCTTTTCAAGGAAGCATGAAGTGACAAAGGATACAAGCTGAGAGGAAAAAGGAATAGAAGAGCCAGGTATATTGCTAGACTTTTGTTCCTCTGCTTGTGAAACAAGACAATCCAGGCTGCAAAGCAAGTGGCTCTGATTCCATGTAACACCTGAAGCCATGACAAAAGCACTGCCTCTGCAGAGTGTGATTTTGGAAATACGGGAAGAACACCAGTGAGGGGAGAATGCTGAGCTGAACAGGTAGTGTTTGTGGAGTACTGAGTGCATGTGGCAAAGCAGAAGAGCATTCTAAGATGCTTGATTTAGTACTGAGAAGAAAACAGCCTTTTTCATTTGGAACATGAGAGAATCATTAAGTTTGGAAGAGACCTCTAAGATCACCAAGTCCAACTGTCAGCCTGCCACCACCGTGTCACTAAACCATGCTATTAAGTACCACATCTGTGCATTTTTGCACACCTCCAGGGATAGTGACTCCACTGCTTCCCTCAGCAGCCTGTGCCAATGCCTACCAACTCTTTCTGGCAAGAAATTTTTCATAATATTCAATCTAAACCTCCCCTAGTGCATCTTGAGGCCAGTTCCTCTTGTCCTATCGAGGTGGCAGCTCCTGACTTGGCCTACTTCGCTTTTGCCAGAAGACAGGTTTAGGGCAGGATTGCCGGCATCTCCAGTATGAATTAGGAGACAATATTCACCTCTTATAAAGGTCTTGGTCCATGCTACCTGTGACTCACATGCACCAAGAAGTCACATGCATCAATCACCCATCCATTTCCTTAGTTAGCAGAGCCATCACCATATACTTTGCCCTTTTCCAATTCTTATTTTACAAGGAGTGGTTCTCATTTGTACTGGTGGCCATTGTGATTATCAAAAATCCTTTGCTGTTATTGTTGTCTGCTGGACAACCCTAATTTTACTGATATTGCCTTTTAAGAAAGTTCACTGCTGCTGATGGAAGCTCCTGAAGATGAGGGGTCTGCCCCTAACCCTTGATGATGCTCTTTATTTCTTGATGCACTTGCAAATGCAGTTATTTGCCAGGAATCTGAACCATTGCCAGAATCTCTTCAAGTGTTATTTTTAGGGGTCTGTACAATGGGGCTAAAATATATTTTTAGCCTGCTGAAGGGAAGCAGAGGGAAAACATAGTCAGATTAAGACTGATCATGGTTACTACACCAGTATCCTATTTGCTTGCCATAGAACAAGCGATACTTGTATGGTCAAAGAGGTGAATGGAAGATGGAAGCAGAAAGCCAGCATAGCTGCCATTGCCTGCTAAGGATTATTCATCTGCCTCTGAGAACAGACAATACCAAATTGTAAGGAAGATTCTGGCAGCCCAATTCAATGCTAAGTGCTTGACTGCTGCCTGTGATTTTACTGATAAATGTAGCCTGAGCTGCTACAAGCCTCCCTCAGGGCTCATCTCTGACCCTCCAGGACCACAGGCATTCATTCCCCCAAACCTGCCTGCCCTTGGCTGCTCTTACCAGCAACTCTGCTTAATTCATTAGGTCCCCAGATTTCACTCTCTAGAATGAAAATGAAAAAGAAAATTGACAAATGAAGGAATAGAGTATTTGGTTCAGATGAAACAACATTTTTCTCTATGGAGAAGATATTATCATCCAGTCTAAGAAAGTAAGTCTATAGGTTTTTAGCAATGATGAGTGGGGGAAGAAACACATGGAAATAATGCATAAGAAAAGACATGAAGAGAACATAACTCTCAGGGTTATTGCTAGAAGAAGTAAATTTTTTATTCACCTCTGAATTTCTAATAAAGGACAGCAGAAAGCTGGGGTGCTCTACAAAGACCACGAATTATTATAAATGTGAAAAATATCCCACAGAGAGAATGACTTCAAAGTATCCCAGTGCATTTCAGAGAGATGCTTCAGAAAATACTAAACCACAGCCCTTACTCCAGAACTTCAGAGGTTTTCTAAATCATGTGCTTAACAGTAGCCACTTTATATCTACTGGCTTAGGAACAGACTGGATCTTTGCAGGATTGGGACTGAAGGCCATAGTTCTGCAAATGTTTATGCATGAGTAGAGTAAGGAATGAGTCCTAAAAATCACAGTATGCTGTGTGTCAGGGAAAAAATGTTGAGGAAAAGCAGAGGAGAGTGATATTTTTCAACCATAAATAATATGGTATCCTTCAAGTCAACTCTTTCATAGCATTTGTGTTGAAAAGAAACTTCTATTTTCATTAAGTGAATGGCATTTTAGAAATACTGAGATATGGAAGAGAAAAATCTGCAGTCATTCAGCAACACTACAATGCTGTTGAAAGAATATTTTAATTAAGAAAACCTAGAGTATCCCCCACTCCCCTGCCCTGCTCTCATCCTGAAAAGCACTCTCCTTGCTTTCATGAGCACAAGCAAATCAACACTCTGTTAGCACAAGGTAGCTCTTGTTTGAATGTTGTACCCTGGAGATGCATAATGAGTGCAAAGGAAAGGTTCCTGGGGGGGGCTTATGTTCTGAGAAAGGAGAGGAATTCAAATGCCTTGCATATGCAGTCTGGATCCTGTCATGGGGGTGGGGTAAATTAAAAAGAAATCAATTCTCTGAATTTGACCTTGATATGTAAAAGTTGGGCCATAAAACTATAATTTCCTTCACCCACTATTTTTTATAGCTGAAATTTCCATCTGTGGGGAAAATTTTTATGGCTAATGACATTCAGAAAAGATTCTATTACTTCCAAAAAGGTGCATTCAGAGCAGTGTGTGTGGGTCCAAAGAAGTATCTGTGACTCTTCAGGATTAGAGATAGAAGGATACGTAATTTTGAGGTCCACTAAATGAACCAGTAGCAGGAATTTCAGGCCAGAATGGGGTGAAACAGAAATGCCAAATTGTTTTGGCTAAACCCTACAATAATAACTGTAGCTGATCTGAACCCTTTAATTTTAGGTAAAGTACATTTCTTGTTGGTGGGAGTCATTTAACCCTTTTTAACCTTTGCTTGGTTTAGATTTATGACATTTTCAGAGGGAGAAAAAAAAATTGAAATAAGAATTCAAAACTTCATTGAGAAAATGCTAGAATAAAAAAGCAAAATATATTGAAAATAAAATAAAATGTGCTTTTATTTGAATCCTTTTCATTTTTTTTGTTAGATATTCTATTTACTGATAAAATAGATACTGTGGAAGTGCTCCATAGGTATAGAAACAAGAAGAAGCTGGGATATTATTCTGAAAGGAGCCAGCACAGGATACTTACTTACCAAGGAGACCATCTGTTGCAGGTGGTATTTAGAATTGCCCTCCCCTGTCTTCTCTTGAAACAGCCCTATTCCTGTCCTAGGGACATCATCTAGCCCAAACAGTGCAGCCTCACCTATAGCTCACTACATCAGTGATTTCTTATAGACTCCAGTTCCCAAGAAAGAAGGCATTTAATTATTTCAGCCTGAAGGAAAGGTGCTTAGAAATTCCTTGTCTTGTAACCATGTAGATTGCTTCTAGGCTGGGGTGTGTTTCTGTAGTTTAATTTCTGCAGCTTGTGCAGGCTACTTCAGGCTACTCCAGGCTTGTGGAAGCCAGGTGGCCAGCATAGTCCCCTGTTGTAGTTACAAAGGCATGCACTCAACGTGCTTAGCAGCTGGTGTAAGTCCCCAGGTGGTGTCCCTGCGCTGAGTCCTCTGGTGCCATAAGTATCTGTGCCATGGCAAGTCAGCTCCTAGCAGAGAATGAACATGAACATGGTTTAGTGGTGAGCATGAGAGTGTTGGGTGCACAGTTGGACTCGATGAGCTCAGAGGTCTTTTCCAGCCATAATGATTCTGTGAACATCCTGACAGAAGCTAGAGTCTCAGCAATGATATCCACAGATCTGCTTCATGGCAGTCAATTATACCTTGCAGTTATGTTTCTCAAGCAAGCTGGTCCCACACCACCCTCTTAAATAGCATTGCTCTTCTAAGTGCCTAAGCACCCCTCTGGTAACCAGCACTGGCTGTTGTAGCCATCATCCCATTAATTACTGAATAGAAGTCATGACCATGCACCAGCATGTCATGGATGGAGTGGTAGTACAATACAATGCCGAAGGCTCATGTTTTAGTCTGGTTCAGCACTCCTTTGACCATACAGTTTTGACCCTGACTGCAGGTATAAACCAAGCAGAATGAGCAATGTTGGTGTGTTCTGTGAGAAATAGATTTGACTTTGGAGCTTGGGCAGGTGCCATTACAGAAAGACTATATCCCCTTTTACCATGCTGCTGTATTCTCATCTTTGACCATCTTTTCTCCATGTTTAACATTTGCTCTGCTAAGATAATATTTTAATGTGTGCCCTTAATAGGGACTCAATTTTCTTTCAAAGAAAGTGCAGTGAGTGAAAGTCCCTGTGGTCAGATTCTTAGCATGAATAAACATTCATACTTATGTTCATTCCACTTTGGGATTGGCAAATGCCTTCTCAAATACTCAGCAGCTGTCTGAATAGTCCATGGCTGAAAGTTCAAGGTGATGACCTTGTAGCTCTTGACAGATTGACACACAAATGACACAGTTGAAGGTTAGAGTATAAAACACAGTAATTGGTATGCTACCACATCCAATTTCTCAATATTCTTTTTATCTATTTATTAAAAGGTACAGGGGTTGGCTGTTTTCTCTCTCTGAGCTTGTGATTTGCAAAACTGATTTCCTTGCTGTGAAACTGCAGATTTTTATTGCTCACTTGTGTGTGGAAGAACTGGGGAAGCTGGTGATGTCTCCAGGGTTTTTGTAGACCTCAACACACCAGATAAATGTCTGCTTCACCCACCTTTGGTCACACAATAAACAGTCTCTAAACATTTTGCTGTGCCTAATATTTTGCTGCCATAGGCAACCACTTAATCTGCCTACACAGTAGAGCTACCCCTGAGGGGATGCAATATGTGTTGGGAAAGATAGATTTATGGTAAAACATTAGTTTTCAGGACTGGTAGAAAAAATAGCTGTTCATTTGAGATTTCCTGCTATATTCTCAGCTGTTCCAATAACAAAAGTGTTAAAAGATTTTTACAATCAAGGTTCCACATGGATTGCTTCTATAAGCAGATTTGTTTCCACCTCACAATCAGTAAGGTATTTCTGCTTTAGGTTCTACCCTTTTATCATATAAGCATTTTCTGTACAAACCAGACTTGAAAGGTACCCTTGTGAACCAGGAGGAGACCAAAGTGAAAACCCATGACAGCCAGTTGGAAATGAATTCAGTTCTCATGGCTTGACTCTCCTTTTTGTTTACATTTGCATTAAGTAGCACAGCAGAAGGAGGCACTGTGCCCAGGGTAGAGGGGGAACCCCTCTCCTTTGGGAGGCAAAGTAGACACCAAGTCTCCATTTAAACCTCATTATGACATCAATTCCTGTGAAAAAAGAAAAATCACAGGTTTGTGGTTCATGCCTGTAATAAGCCCTTTAGAAACAAGCTGCTCTGGCAAGGTAATTTAATCCTTGCTACTTCCAGTTTTTTTTATAATTATATATTCCTCTGCCCTAAGAGAACCAGGATTTGTTGTGAATCAGGTCACCCTGTAGCTGTGTTACTTGAATACAGAACTCATACTGCTTCTTAGAGTCTATTATGACTCCTCTAATTTAAGACTGTTACCTGAAACAGACATATTTTGTTTGGCTTTTGCCATGTTGACAGAGTGTGAAAGCTTGCAAAATGATCTCCAAGTGCCTCTATAGAATAAGACTCATAAGCTTCATTGTGATAAGTGAAAGTAACCATAAAACTACTCAGGCTGTCTGTGCTCCACAGGAGATGCTTGGGTCTCAGTGGAACCATGTGCCCTGCTCCTCCCCCTGAGAAGTGCAAGAGGGGCTTGCTAAGGCTCTTTTAGAGAAGATAGATTTGCCAGGAAAGCCTTGTTCTCCTGGAGGTATATTAAACCAGCTACTGTATCCCCATGGCTTAAGAAGGGCCATGCTTCTTGGAAAAATGAGAGCTTTCAGCTCCACAATGTTTTACACGTCCAATTCTTACCAAAATCTCTCACTACCATAGGTAATGAGCATGCAGAATGGGCAGGAAAGGTGTTTAGTGGCAAAGACTGTAGCCTCCCTTTCAGGATTTGAAGAAAGCAGGCTGGAGTTTTGGCTAATGAATACACTGTTCTACTCCACAGACTATGGGCTTGATTTTTAGTTCAAGCTGAGACACAGTCATTACAGATGAATGAAAACAAGTGTGGTTTTAGGCCACCTTTTTGTTTTGCTGTGTTTGCACTCTGGCTGACAAGGCTGGCCCAAGTTCCAGTAACTCCAAGGCTAATCTCATTTACACATGGATTGCCAAAAGTGGTTCTGGCAGCTGGAAGCAGTAACATCTGCCAAAGGTGCAAACACAGCCCTGTGTGGGTTTTTTTCTGATCATGTTGCATGGCATGAAAGCATATGCCACTAGGCAGTAGGAGCTAGTAGGAGGCTAGAACTACCATACTTTACCTTCATCAGCAAGCTTCCAGTCTCCCAACCATCTCTTGATGCATCTTTTACAAAGGATGTAGCAGTCATGAGATGCAGAGATCTACACTGGCTTTGTCTCATTCAGAACATTTTCACACAAACAGGACATTTCTAATGTTCAGACTTCTCAGGTATGAGTCCTCTTATGATTCCATTAGCATAAAGGGGCTATTGAGACATAGACAACTAAGAAATTGTTCTCCCATCTTGAATCTGCAGACTTATGAGTAATGTCACCAGTTCTCTTATATCTCTAAAAGCTTACAGAAGTTCCAGGGAGAGCCTGGTAAAGTTTATAGTTTTAATAAATAAATCCATTGCTAAATACAGAAGAACATCTATCATCTAGTTCAGGAAGTCACTGAATCCTTGCTAGCTAGAGGGCTGGAGAATACTTAGGTCATTTGGTTTTTCTGGTGCTCTTCCTTAGACATCTGATTTTGGCCACTTTTACAGGCAGGATGTTGTGTTAGATGTGGTTTTGGGCTGATCCATTGTGGCTGCTCTGTTATATTATGTTACACATTAGGCTACAGATGCCTGCAACATGTTTGTGAAATACCCTGAACTCTTGTGTAAGTCATGTGCAGTCTTCAAAGTGCCTGCCTCTTCCCACAGACTGGGGCACTAGCCTAAGGTGACAAGTTGAGATTTTTAACTCTTACCAAAATTGCATTAATTGAATCCTTCACTGCATGACATAAACATTTTTTCAGAGCAAAGAGTGTTTCTAGTTAAGGGAGGCTTGGCTGAGAAAGAGATTGCTCTTTTGCTGCCTCCATGAACATCATTTGCACTAATAAAGCTTTGCAAGTAGGAACCTTCTCAAGGAATGAGCCCTAAATCAGTCTGAATAACCTGGATCAGAACTTAAAATATAAAATAGATAGCTGTTCATAAGCAGATTTATATGCTATCCAATCAGCTCTAGACTGCTCTGAGCTTTTGGATTTTGGGGGATATGAGGGACATATAGATATATGGTTTTTAATTTGTCTGTGTCAATATAATATCTATCAAAGATGATTGTCTAGCAATGTGAGGTGGTCTGGAGAAACTGCTTGGGTAGCCTTCTTCTAGACATATATTTAACAATCTTCAGAATTATAAACCACTTTATATTGAATGAATAATAATGTTTAATTTACAGTAAATTATAAATTAAGTGAGGCTACTTACATAAATCAGAAAAATCCCCTTCACTATTACATTTCTCTATGGGAATACTTAATGAAAAGTTCACATGACAAGGTAAAGGGGAAATACAGTCTGTTCACATAGCTTGATTGTCACAGATGTATGATATTTCATGTCAGCTAGGAGCAGAGGATCTTAGAAAATGCCTTTTGATACACCTGGCTGACCTATTCCTTTCTGGTGACCCTAAGTGACAGAGGAGATAATGCTATTACTGTTTTCATTAAGGGTCTCAGTAACAGCTGAATGCTGATATATTAATGAGGTTTAAATATAGGTGGAAAGACTCCAAGCTTAGGAGGCAGCATGAAGGGTTGTTGGCTAGTTAGGATGTGCAGCCTTAAACCTGATGCAAGGCAGAGCTGGAGTGGGCTAGGACATACTTCAGTACAGATTTCTTGGCAATAATTTGCTTTGCAACTGTTCCAGATGGTTGACAGATCTTCCTCGAGCTCCTTGAGTTTAAGAAAGCATTGGATTAGCAGAGAGTATTACACATAAGAAGTGTGTTAGAAGTCTGTTAAGAACAGAAGCCAGGAAAGACTCAAAAATTAGGAAATGCTGGAAATAAGGTTGTCATGCATACCTTTCCTCTTCCTTCTCTGTGTACATGTTACAGAGCCCTTAGTTATAGGAACACTTGCAGTTTCATAAGGTCCCAACCTTACTCAGTGTTCACTGACTCTGCAGCTATTCAGTTTTCTTTCTTCAATGTCTGGCCTCTCATTTATTCCACACAACAGAATATCCCCTCTGGAGTTCCCTGTTGTGCTTATCAATGTGATATGTAATGTTTTCTAAACAGTAATAAATGTTTCACTGTATCTGTGCTGAGAAAAGTGTTGCTGTTCTGTGTTTCACAGACAAAAACCAGGGCACAGAGGCTGTGTATGTGATAGCTGGTCCTGAATGCAATGTGTGCTCTCCAGTTTGGCTTCCATAACTCTCTTTCCCTTGAAGGAAAGTGTGTATGCCTTCCCATGTGAAAGGAACCTATTTGTTCCTCTGAAACAGAAAACCTAGTAGCACTTCTAGAATAATCTGGGTGAGGTTGTTGCCATTCATTGCCAGTCTCGTGCCACCACTGGCTGTAACTGTATTAAGAAACCAAACAGAAGCAGAGGATGAAGTAAAGCATGGGCTTGACTTGGCTTTAAATACAGAATCAGAGTCACACAGAATCACAGAATGGCAGGGGTTAGAAGGGATCTCTTGGGACCATCTAGTCCAGTCCCTCTGCAAGTTTGCCTAGATCAGGTTTTGAAAGGCTCCAGAGAAGGAGACTCCACAGCCTGTCTGGGCAGCCTGGGCCAGTGCTCTGCCACCCTCAAAGGAAAGAAGTTTTTCCTTATGTAGTTTGTGCCTGTTGCTCCTTGTCTTATCAATGGGCATCACTGAAAAGAGACTGGTCCTATCCTTTGTAAGAGTTAATAAGATCCCTTCTCAACCTTCTTTTTTCCAGGCTAAAGAGCCCCAGGTTTCCTTGCAAGAGAGATGCTCTAGTCCCCTAATCTACTTGTACCATTTACTGGAGTCTCTCCAGTAATTCCCTGTCTTTCTTGAACTGGGGACAGAACTGGGGACAGTACTTCAGATGTGACCCCACTAAGGCAGAGTAGATGGGGAGGGAGAACCTCTCTTGACATGCTGGTCTCAGTCTTCTTTGTACACCCCAGGGTACTGTTGACTTTCTTGTCCACAAGAGCACACAGCTGTCACTGCCCAGTCTTTCAAGGGCAGAGGACTGTTCTCACCAAAGAGGTCATCATATGGTGGAAAGGAGAAGAGAGTTTAGCTCTGTGGAAGCAAGTTGCACCTTGCCAGTAGGTTGTTAGGGTCAGACAACAGGCATGTTTTGTTCACTGAAGTAGATGGAGACAATAGAAGGGATTAATCTCAGGTAACTTAGATGTCTGTGATCTTACAATGTGCTTTGGGTTACATTTGAGCTAGTCAGGAATATTGACTCTAAATGTAGTCCTGGCAGGACACAAGGTAGATAATAACAAGACAAGTGTCCAAAGGAGGCAATGGACATAGTCAGGGAGATTTGGGTAAAAAGATCTATTAGAGACAATTGCCCTTTTTTAAAACAGAATTTCAAATGAGTTAGTGTTAAGTACACAAAGCATAAAGCCAAACACTTCCTAGAGGTGCATACTGATAGGATGGGAGGTAATGGGATAGGTTTCTTTCACAGCACAACCCTGAGCTGCATCTGTCATGTGATGCACTCCTGACCCCTGCATAAGAGTGTGGTCATTAGGAAATACCAGGAAACTGAGGTGTGGCCTCAAGCACCTGGTTCAAGAGTGCTATAATGCATTCCTGGGACATACCTGTCAAGATTTTTCATTATTGTGTTTATTTCCTCTCCTGCTTCCTAGTTTGGGGGATTTTCTTTTCCATGCTCCACACCCAGGACTCTTCATTTGATCCCAATCTACTTTCCTTAGTCTCTAATATCATCTAGGTTGCTCTCAGTGTTGAAATTTGTGGAAAAAGGTGGATTTCCATAAAAACAGGAGAAGACACAATTTGTGCCGTGCCTTCCCAAATTACAGACTTCTGATCCAAAATGTGTCAGCCTCATCTACTTAAAGACAGTTTAACAAAGGTTTTCCCAGAGGCAAAATAATATATTTTCTCTACTTTAAGAAATATCTGATGTACTCTTATGAAATTAGGATAATGGGGTGGTTGGTTTGGTTGGTGGTGTTTTTTTCTTTTTTACTGAAACAGACACTCAGCAGGGAAAGTTTCCAACTCTGGTTAAAAATTGGCAAAATTGTAAGCAGCTTAAGATATGGTCTTATAATGGGGCATGTCAAGTGACTTTAAATCTAGAGTGAGTTACCAGGGTTTAATGAGAGCTGCCATGCTTTAATGCACTGTTTACATCACCCTGTAGACCAGAGTTTATTGAATCTTGTGCATTTATAATCTGGGAGTCGTAGGTGATGAGTGAAAATGCTGTGCCATTCCTCACTCTGAGGCACAGAGGGAAGGCCAGGGTAAATCATACCAGCAGCTGAAAGTGTGCCAGGCAATAAATGGGAACAATACTGCCCATAATCTTGCTGCAGTAAGACTGTTAGTTCACAGTTTTGGCAGTTCTGCTTGTCCTCTTTTACTGTTCCTTCCAACCCACAGAAAATGAAAACTGTTCATAAACTCTCTATAATAAATGTGTCAGGTTTGGTTTTGGTTTAATTTTATTTTTTTTTAGGCCTTCCTTGACAATTTGTTTCAGGAGCCAAGTTTGGTACAACTCTAATTTACAGATCAAATGAACGAGAAACAACTTTTCAGGCTTGGAAGAAATTTCCCCCCTGTAAGTTGGCTACATAATCAGGGAGCATTTCTCCCTGCTTTTGGAAAGGTTTAGTACTCTTACTGGTTACACAATCTTATTTTTAAAATAAGCTTACCAAATGAAAACTACAGCACTACCAAACACTTCTGTTCACCCCCCAGCTTCAGTCTGAACATCAAACAGTACATTTAATTGTTGCTCTTCAATGTCTAGTTCATAAACAGAAACATCTTCTGTTTATCTTCCTTAGTTGATAGCTTTCTGAGGGCTACAATGGAGATATTTTAAGGCTTCAGGAATGTGAATCATATTGCTCAGGTAGCATGAGCCATCAAATAGAAGAGTCAACTAATGCCTTAAAGGTGATTTGAAGACATTGGTTGATACATGGCACTGATCAAATTGTACAGCACTTATTTGTCAGTAATGCATCTGAGCAAATCAGTAATGGTTTTATACAGCCCACACAGAAAATCCCATTTGTGCAGTGCTTTTAAAGAAATAACTTTAAAAAATGAGGATCTTTAAAGAAGAGAATATTAAGGTATTTATTCCAGAAAGGATTCAAAAATGATCACTCCTGCTCTCTTTCCTTGGATATGTTTTAGTATAAGATAAATTGTAATTTCTAGAGAAATACCTTGCTGAAAGGCCTTGGGACATGTCCTCTTTACTTGGATGCAAAGAGAAGTATGTTCCCCTCTTGAACAGTGAACACTGTCTGTGTAATATAACACACCAGT
Organism: Galbula dea; assembly: GCA_013399015.1. Taxonomy (NCBI): domain Eukaryota; kingdom Metazoa; phylum Chordata; class Aves; order Piciformes; family Galbulidae; genus Galbula; species Galbula dea. The sequence goes on along the minus strand of VWZX01000316.1, from coordinate 303,194 downwards.
AGTTCTTTGAAGCAAGGAAAAGAAAGTAGTAGTGTTCTGTTCTAGGGGAGTGATGGCAATCTGCTTCTCCAGAGTTTGTGCTGCTCCTGTGCTTCAACTGGTTACTGGTTTTTCTTTTTTTAATATGGGGCCAAGTGTTCTATAAAAGGGCATTTTCACAGTTGTATTCCTGTGTGCCAAGAGCTCCTAGCTCTCTAACATACTGTTTGTGTGCTCAGATAACTAAATATGTGCACGTGGCTGTGACAGTCATGAACGTGTCTTTTCATGTAGTTAAATGTATCTTGAATTATTTGGCCTCAAGGAAGAAATGTGTGCTTTTATACATTGAAACTTTATTGATAGCATTTAATATGATTAAAAAGTACCTTGTATTGATATGAGAAATTGTCATTTCTTTAACTGACCATCTTTTAATAAGTGTTTCTTTCTGAGGCTTGATTTCCTTTCAGCCTGAAATACTTATGTCAGCCCTTGTACCCAAAGTTCATAGTGACTTTCTATACCTATAAAAGAGCTAGGAAATCCTATCATGCTGGATTTCACATGTATCTGTGGCAAGGCTGTATTCTTTGCTTACTCTTTTGCACAGAATACACCAGATTACTCCTTCAATAATCCCAAATCAGGCCCAAATAACTGGTGTTCTCCCTTCTTGTGCTGGTATGTGGAAAGTGGAAGGAGCAAGTGTCACTGTCACTGTGTTCATGGCTGCATAACTAGCCCATTCCCCTTTTAGATCAGTCTGTCCACTGTGAAGTAGCCAGACCTGATAGACATGAAGTGTTTTTTTTCCTTCCTCCCACCCCTAGAGATTTCCCCTTGCAGTCTCTTCAAATAATAATGCAACAGTATGAACTATCTAGCTTGAATTTCATGGTTTTACATGATTTACTTCAAAAACACGAGTTTATAATAGCACAAAATACAGATCTCATCAAAAAGATAATTTCCAAACAGCAAAACCACAGCTATGTTTTAGGGATTTAGAAGTTTTCCAAGACAGTACAGAGAGACATGCCATTTGGAAAGGCAATGTTGAGGGTGTTGGAATTCCAAGATATCTTTAACTTTGTCTTAAAAATGTGATCTTTAACCTCATGCTACTGCAATGTTGTGGTCAGCAAACACCAACAGAATGTATCAGTTATGCAGTATTCAGCCACAGTATGTGTAGGGATATAACAATATCCATGACCAGAAAACCAACCCTTTCCTTCAGTGAGACAGCTCACCAGAGAGGTGTCATGTTCCATGGGATACACCATGGAGCCCAAATGTTCATTTTGTTTGCCAGTTTTCAGCATGGGTTTGTTATTTGACCAAAATGGCTATAGCAGATGAGGCTAGAAGTTATCTCCTTATCACTTAGCCTGTGCTGTCCTTTTTTGTGTTCTTGGCTCTGCCAGGGAAATGCAAGAAACACAACTCTCTTCACTGGGTGCTTTGCTCTGCAGTGTTTTAGCAAAAGGCTTCCATGAAATTCCCTCTCCTGCTGGCCTGTGATAAGCTCTGTGTGTCAGAAGTTGCAAAGGCTTTTAAGTTGGTTAGCTGTGAGTGCCTGGCAGCAAATAAGGACTTCCCCATGTAAATGAAAATTGTGAGGTTTTGCAGTTGCAATCAACAGGAGTGGCAAGACACCTGGTAAATGGCTTGATAGCAGTTTGACCTCAGTAAAAAGGTTTTAATTTGATTGTGAATGAAGTTAATTTGCTATATTGATTAATGCGCAGCCTCCGTTATGTGCAATTGCTGAGTACCTGCTAGTACTAAAGAATGTCTCTCTCAGTGGAGGAAGTTTCAGCATTTCTCAAAGCTCAATCAGTCAAACAGAAAAAGCTCCCTGCTATGTGGAGTTCCTTGTGAGGACACCTTTGAGGAAGTGATTTAGCTGACTCAGCAGAGAAAATCAGCTTCAACAAAGGAAAATTGCTCTAATTCTTCTCTTTTTATTTAACTACAGAATTTTAGCATAAGACCTGGACAAAACTCAAGAAAAAAAGGGCAGAATATCAGTAAGTTCTCAGATATGACAGCAATCAATGCTATAAGTCTTTTGACAGAAGAATGTTTACACTGTAAAATGATGAGAAAGGTTTATTTTCTATTAACCAGCTACTCAATGGTACTCATCTTAGAGAAAATTGTTGATGCTCTTTTTAATGCAGTCTGGGAATAGACTGATATGTAACTACTGCATCCTAAGGTGTAGCTTATTTGTCATCTAATACCTGACACACCAGCAAACTAATGTAGTGACAACAGGAAGGTGATTAAGCATTTTTTACCAGGCAGAACATGATCATTCTTCATAATTTATCCACTTAAACTTTCAGACTGGCTTCCCTAAGACAAGGACACATTTGCACAACAGGCAATAGATTTTGAAGTGATTTGGATGTTCTTCACTTATCTCAATGATAAATTTCCTCCTGCTTATGTGTTTCTACCACTTGCACAACTTTCAACAGTTTTATTCACCTGTGGGATGAAAAATTTATTTAAGGGTACTAGGAATAATCTACATTCCTTGCATTGGGATAAAACCCAGCAGGATAAATTTGTTTGTTGTTGATTAAATTATGGCTGAAGTTCTTGGGCTCTCTTTTAAATTACATAACATTTATGAAACAGTAGAAACAAGAGTCTTGGTCAAGTCAGAGCTTTATGACAGAGACACTATCTAAAGAGTCAGGAAATATTCCTCACATTGGGGAGCTTAAGCACAGATCTACAACATATTTTGATGCTTACTTTCCATTAGAATCCACAATAGGTTTCAGACTTAGCTCACAAATTCAAACACCTGAGTCTGTATGTCTCCATGTATGTGTCTTTCTGTGTGCTAGGTGCCTTCACCTTGCTGTAATCATGATCCATGGCTATTAACTGTATGCCTCAGCTACCTGAATATGGACATAAAATACCATTTGAGATGATCTAGCATATCCCAGGTAGATTCCAGCTGGAAATCCAGAGGGACTCAGATCACCCGGAGGAAGAAGCATATTGCTAGTGTCTTGAAAAATTCTGCATATTTCATGTGTGCTAGATGATTTTGTTCAGCCAGCTGAACCAGTATAACTAATTTACAGCATCCCAGTTTCAACCAATCCTAGTTCCCTCAATTTGCAGAAAGGTGCTGGAATAATATATTCATAAACTAAGATCATTTTCCACATTGAATGTTTTTAACAGAGGCAGTAATATTCATGATCTCTTACATTTGGGAGTAAGCTCAACTATTATTTCAAACAAGATCTTTCATAGTTTTGAGAGTGGTTCAGCCTCTTTGGCTATTCTGTTCTTTGCCTATGTGCTGAAGCTGTGAAAAAGCTTAACTGATTAGAGTCATAATAGCACCCTTAAGATTTGGAAAAAAAGAAATCTAGCAATTTTAACTTTAAAGACCAGACTTCCTTATGTTTATTGGATTTCTCCTGAGAAATGAAAGGATTGAACTATAGTCCTGTGAGAAAACCCTGTGGTTTCATTATCTGTGTTTTACCTAACTTTAGGAAGTCAGAACAACCCTTATAACCCCAAATTTATTTAAAACTGAAGACTATTAGCTATCTACTCCAAATTCTGGAAACCTTTTTCTGTTTATTGTGTCAATTCTACTGACTTTTGTTGATTTCTATGATAGTCTGAAGCTTCAGTTCAATTCTTGTGTTGTTTTGCTCCTGGAAATATGCAGGGGAGTTAGTACCTTACAAGAAGCAGAATCACTTTTGGAATCCTACTTAACTCCTTTTCCTTATGGAATACTGTAATGGCTTCTACAAGGCAGCTAGTGAAAATAAAAATGAACAAACTATGCCTAAAGCATTTACCATTAATTTATTAATTTGCTGACAGCTTAGTGACATTTCTTATATCCTAAAGTAACCTTAAAAATACTCTGAAAATTGACTGTTTGGTGGCTGAAAGGATCTTTTCCTCCCTTTTTTCCCTCAGTCAGCTGGCATAACAGATTTGACTAAGGAAATTTCCTTTTTTTATTTCCCATATGTATATATTCACCTCTTTTAGAGCAGACATTGGGAATATTTCTTTTCACCTTTCTACTAAATGAAACCTTGTGCTGTGTATTCTGCTCTGAAATGATACCAGGTTGGTTTAAAGTAAGGTGTAGTTAGGTTTTGGGTTTTTTTGCTAATTCTTATTTGCACATCCAAAAAAGATGGAGTAGGTGTTTCTGAGATTTTTCCAGGTGAAATTCACTAAATTGCAGGAATATTTGAGAAATTACTGAGTAGCAATGTAATGACAGTAAATTTGCATGTAATGGAACAATAAACAGTGGAAAATTGGTATAATCTCATGTAACAATTTTGATAATTTTATAGGAAAAATATTTCACAACTTGAAAACATATTTTTGTTTTGCTTGAGTAGCTGGTCAATAACAATTCCTGGAAGCTGGCATTACATTTTCCTTTTCTCTGTGCCATAGATGCCAGGGTAGCCAACACCAAATCACATTTTAGAGAATGCATGCATGTTAAAGACCCCATGCTTTTACTGTTTGCCTGTTACTTGAATGGTAGGTGCTCCAAGCTGAGGTTAAAATAAATTTTGTAATGGCATATTAATGAATCTGTCTTGAATAATTATATTAAAATGATGAGGGTAGAAATTAAATTCTTCTCTACTGTTTTGGGGGAATCTTCCACTCAATTCAGCTGTCAAATCAAGTCAAATGTCAGCATAATTGGTTGCAAAGTAGTCCTTAATAAGTCCTTAGTAATCAGTATTTCAACTGCCAGTCTAATTTAGTGTGACTGCAATGTTCATAATTACAAGAAGTTTTAGCTCTGTAGTTAGCAATTGGAGAGGCAGGGGGGCCCACAGGATGCTTCCTGAGCTGTCAGGAGATCAGAAACAGTTTCAGATTTGAATGTGCTTTTAACCACTTTCCAGAGAAAAAGGAGTATGTTAAATGTCATCTTTCCAGGCATCTCTGTGATAATCACATGGACCCAGCCAGATGTGAATAATATAATAATTTGCTGTCATTTTACTAAGTGATGTGATAATAGCACTGTGCTATTACTTGGAATACTTCTTATTAAGTGCTTGCAGATTAAATATCAAATGCCCTATTGTTCTACCTAAACAACTAATCCATCAATTTTCTGATATTTTTATCCAAAAGAACAGAAAAATTTAAGTGTTACCATAGCTTTCCTATAGTAACAGTTTTGAATGAAACACATTCACTGTGCTAATAACAGGAGAAAACCAAACAAATATTGATGAATTAACATAACAGCCACAAAGCAGCAGGAAGATTTGCTTGTGTGACCTTGGAATCACTGGCTGTGACTTGTCTCTTATTTAAGCCCAGCTCCAAGTCAGGGAAATAAAGTGTAGCACATAGTATAACCTTACAGAAGGTTACAGGCTTGGTTCATTTACAGGACTCTCTCCCCTTCTTTTCTGCTGCTATTATTTAATGCTCTTTAGCAATTGCCTGAGATAGGTGATTCTGGTAGAATATGGGATTGTAATTCCTGCTAATGCATTTCCACAGCACCTAGAACAGAAACATTAGCTAACTGTTGTTACACTTTGCTGAGATGTGCTTAGTTTTGCCAAAGCCCACTGGCTACTTCAGAAAGTTCACTCAGCCCATCTCCTTCAGCACCTGGGAACCAGGGCCTGCTGGTTCCTAGGCATCTAGGAGAACAGCAATAACAAGATACTTCTTCAGGGAAGATAAGGAGAATTCATCTGACCCAACCTAGACCTTTACAATCTCTAACATGTTTAGGTCCTTGGAAAGACCCCACAACACTTCTAGGGTGCAATTAATCAATCCTCTTTAGCTGTCTACTTGCAGATGCAGTGGATAGATCCTTAGAACTACATGTTTTTTTCATCAGTCACAAGTTAGGTAAGATAAATTCTACATTTACCTGTAATCTTTCTGATACCTAGATAATATTTTATTTTGTCCAGGTCTTAGTTTGCCCTTTGACTAGCTCCAGAGTATAACTGCAAAGGTTGCCAGGATTCCACCACAGAAACACAAAGGGACATACCCATAATTTAGATCCGGCTACTCTTTTAGTGTGGTGTAGTAAAGAGAGACTGATCTCTTTAGAGGAAGACACTACTTAATGGATAAATTAGGCAACAAGTAGGTTTTGAGTTGTTTGTTTGTTTGTTTTTCTGAGCAGGATTATCTGACTCTGTTCAGCCTAGAGAGCTCATTCTCTGAGCTTAGCTATCTGGTTCATGCCATCATTCTGTGATGCCTGCTGTGTTAAGTTAGTCCTTTATAACTGTAAGCTTCTAGTTTGTTTCCAGCATTCACACATACACATTCTGTGCTGGAAGAAGATTTTAAACCTCACTGGAATTTTTGTAAAGAAGAGAAAATTAGGAGATAAACATTAAAAAAACCCCCCAAACACTATGAAAATAAAAATTCAGCAGTGGAGTAAGCAGGATCATACTATGGCCATGCACTGACATAAGGCATAGGCTTCAACCTATGAATGTGCAAGACATTTATAGCACTTTCTCCCTCTTACTTGCAAATTTTAAATCAACTTTGAAAAGAACTTTCCACAGTTAAAAGTGTAGATACAGTAACTTTGTGTGTATTTCAGACACACAGTAGTTACAAGCCAAAAGCAGGCAAATAGTTCCAATTATATTTTTCTTGTTTTCAGAAAGGTTTCATTAGGAACTTTAAGACTTGAGTTAGTGTTCAAGAAAACTAAAAAACCTCCCACCTCCTAACCTGTAATCTTTTTTTCTTATTAAGTATTTAAAACTTATTTTTAATACCTGTGAAGATTTTTTAAATTTTATCTTTAATTTCTTTTTCAAACCCCTGAATTTCTGCTGTGACACAAGCTGCAAAATGGGAATCAGCAATGTGAACCAAACTGTTAAAATCTGTGGATGAATTGTGGAGATGTCCTGCCAAAGTGAAAGAATTTGCCCTTTAAAATCTTATTCAGCTTCTGCAGTACTGATGGTAATTTCCAAATGAGAACATTGACATCTATAGTTGGTAGAATTAAGAGCAGAATCTGCTTCTTCTCTTGCCTTTAAAAATCTTAGTCCTTAAAATTTCCTACAAATGTTTAGTCTCTAAATTCTGTTTACTCCCTCTAACTTCTGTTGGACTGACTGAAAAACTAAAATTACCATATTAAGTCCAGGAACATAACATTTTATAATTAGTAATGTTTGGGTCATCTTGTGATGCTTTCCAACAGTAGGACATGTTCCTGTTTGAGAGCTGTCAGAGCAAGTGTAGCACATACAGAGAGTAGTAATAATTATAGTGCATTACAGAACTCTCTTTTCATCAGGGGGAAAAAAATATCACAGACTGTGGAATGCACTTATCTCTATTTAAAAAAAAATACTTTCTGTGCTTTACTTAAGATTTGACTGTTTTTTTTAGGCAGTGTGGAAAGGGTTTTATTTTGACTTGGAAAACCAAATACAAATTATATAGTTTAGAAATTGAATCAGATTTAATTGCTTTTGGTGCCAGATGGTGTAAAGCTGTCAAGTTTATGGGGTTTTTTTTTGGTTTTTTTGTTTTTCTTTTTACAGTAGATATTTCCTTCAAGCTGATAATATTATGATGTGAAGCCATTTTTTCCTGCTTGGCTATCTATCTATCTAGACATTACTGCACAGAAGGGTTCTCCTCAGGCAGTGTGAGGCAGAGCCTGTGAGGTGGAGGTTTGGCCATGCAGAATTGAGCTGGCAGCTGAGGAATGTTTTTTTTTCTGCACCTGCTTTAATGTACTATAGCAATTCAACCAAAGACACCTACATTAGACCACTTACCTTTTTGGAGACCAGCCTGAAGCATATAATTTCCATCTGTGATTCTGAGATTCTCTCTGAGATTGGAAAACAGGAATGGGGAGTAAAATGGGAAAAATCCTCATGTATGATTTTATATTCACAAGTCTGATGCATAAATCACAAGGTTTCAAATGGAGTTTTCTGCTCAATTTTAGACTTATTAAGCATGTTACCATTTTGCTTTATTTGAAAACTTGGTAGACAAGGGATTCTTAATATTGTTGAAACTGAGCTGTTGACAAAGTTATGAATAGTTTTATGACTGTTGTGCAAGTGAAAGTATCTGTGATATCTCAAACAGATATCAATTGCCTATCAGAGTCCTTTTTTGCTACAGAAGTATTATGTCTCTTGTAGATATGTTTTTACTATGTCTTTGTAATTTGAATATCTATATTTATGCAAAATTTTACATGGTCAGAATATGGAGAGATTGCTTTTTTTCCTCTAAAATCAAATTAAGAAGTCCCAGGAAGGGGAAAAACAAAAGTACAGTGCTGGGTGGTGATTTGTGCAAGTTGAAAAGTTGTGTTAGAAACCAATCTTACTGAAACCAAGAATATTTTCCTGGTAGAATATCAGAATACAGCCCTATGCTGAACCTGATCCAGTCTACTGATGTGTTGTATTGGCTGAATAAACTGGGTGTAGTGCTCTACCTGTGGTCAAAGGAATGCTGAGTAGAGGGGTGAGAACCCCTTCCCTGAACATCCTTGCTCTGCTCCTGCTAATGGAGCCCAGGAGGATGCTGGCTCTCTCTGCTGCCAGGGTGCTGCTGGCTCATGCTCAGCTTGCTGTTCAAAGGAGGAATTTAAACTGCAAAGATATATAAGCTGGGTTTCTAGTTTTAACTAAATAGCCTAGTTTTAGATCTCTCCCTTACAAATGTGGTCTTGCAAATATGTATTAGAGACAAATGATGTCTGGAAGCTGAACAGAGGAAAGAGGCAGCTACAGTTTTGCCTCCAAAGCCTGAGTAGTGTCCTTTATATATCTATTTATATATCTTCCTTTGAGAATGAGATAATATGTATCACCAGCTACCTGTATGTTAATTAACATGGGGACATATATTGCCCAACCATCACTCTTCCACTGCCTTTGTGACAACATGTGCTTGTTTCAAGAAGCCATTCATATGAATGAAAAATAGCAGAAACAAATAACTTCCCAGAATATCCCCAAATCCTCAAACCAGCTTTACTATTTGGAGCCTTGATCTGGATGCAGCAAGAGAAATATCTGCTGCCATGACAGTGCCCTACATCAGCTTAGATTTGTGAAGTCTAGTTATGTAACTAATATTTTATATTTTAGTATCATTGAAAATGGTAGAGGCATTTTCATTTTCTGTGTGTGTGCTGTTTTACAACTGCTGTGTGTGGCTGCTTTGGTTTTCCCATATTTTGTAGAGTTTCCTGTGTCTTCTGGGAAAATTTGTTGTGTGGTAGTAAAGAGTGCTGGCATATCTGTCAAGAAAATCAACTATGTTGGAGATGATCTTTTTTATTTTTCTGAATGACATGGATGGTTTATCACATGCTTTTAAGACTTCAAAGGCAAAATCAATATTAATCTGCCACTGAAAACTACAAGCATTCATTTTGTTAAAGGGTCTAATCTGCCATATTTGACACATCTGCCAGTTTAATAAGAAAGCATCATTTATACCAATGAGGACAGATGAGCATCTGCTTCTTTAAAAAATTGTCTTGAATTGATGAATGTTCCTACTTTGGAGAAGAACACTTAATGTTGTCATATTCCATGCTTTGGAAACAATTAAAACTTTCTTTTTTTATGCAAATCCTGTTGCAAAATGAATTTAAGCTGCATCAGCAAAGAACTCTGGATTTTAAAAGCTTTTAGATTCTTGAAAGAGGTGATACTGCATCATACCAAGGGGCACAAGGTTCAGGAATTACTATTTGCATACTTGTGAATCCTCTTGTTTCTTAAATACATGTTAAGTGCATTCAGTCTTTTTTTAGCTCTTCTGGGGAAGGGGAGAGTTCATGGTTGTTTGGGATTGGGTTTTTTAGGACTTGCAATACAGATTACAAAATCATCCACAAAGGTTGATACAGTCTTTTTATAGCCTTATTTTTTTGTCCTTTCTTTTAGTGTAGCTCAGGAACACAAAGCAATGGTTTTTATTTTTTATTGATGTGTATGTTTCCACACTACTATGAAATTCACTCTTCTGATGCCTTCAAATTTAAGTGCAACATTTCTTTCTATTTACCAGAAAGTCTCACAGTTATCTATATGTAAAGTAACTATAACCATTTAAAAGAAACACTTTTCAATGTCACAATTGATGCAAAAGGGAGAATATGCTTTATTAGGAACCTAAGAAGTGTGTGACTCATAGAGCAAAATATCAAATCAAAATACCTGGAGTAACATATTAATGTTTGATTTTAATAAGGTCACTGATCTAATCTAAAATCAGCAAATTCCTGAATGTAGATTGGCATCCTCTTTATTTGACTGCTTCTTAGTATTCAAATAATTTTTAATAAAAAGATATTCAGCAAATTCTTTTCAGGTATAATCACAGAAGTCTTTTGTTCCATTACAGATCCAGCATTCTGAATTAAGATGAGCATTTCTTCTTCATGCATTTTGTTGAACCTGCAGGTTTTTTTGTTTAGCTAACAGGACATTTTGAGCTACTATTTTTATGCCTGATCTTAACACTCAAAAGTACCACTTACTATGCTGCTTTGCACTTCTGTTTAATTGTTATTCTTCCCACTATCACTGAAGCTGTACCAAGCAGTAGAGTTCTTAAATAAACCCCAATCAAGTTAGAGCAGCTTTCCAATGGAAATCCCCAGTGATGGATTGCTACTTGCATCATTTCTGCACAAAGGAGAATGAGAGGCACAGGGAGTCTATGCAAGCATCTTTTAAGATGATATTATTGGCCTTACCCCAACATCTTGCATGGTTCTAATTACAGAATTTACAAATAGGGTGCACATAAGACCTGCAGAGCTTTTGATAGAGGAAAATGATTACCAAGCCCTAGGAAACTTCTCTAATGTGAACAAAGTATACTGTGAAAAAAAATCTGTCTTGCTGCTGGAATCTGCAATCAACTCTGTTTTGTTGGTTCTTTACCTTCAAGAATGGCTCCTGAACAGGCTCCTGTACTAGGGACATGAAAAGTGTCATACTTTTTTCTAGGTTTACAATCTGGCTTGCTTATTCTCAGTGTATAATGAAATACCAATTCCAAAAAGTGCCTGATAAACCCTACTAGGAGAAAGAACTACTGTATATCTTCAGAGGATTGGAGTAGACTGTAGGAAACTAAAGAAGGCCAAAATCTCATGTGTGGAACAGGCTCCAAATACTTGCTCAGTATTTTGCACTCTAGAGATACATATTTTCAGGGATCACATGCTTTTCTTTGTAAAATCCTGAAGTGGTTTTGTATTTGGTAAGATGGTTCATTTGGATTTGGATTTTTACTCTTTTGTTTGTTTGTTTGTTTGTTTTTAAGAAGAATAAAAAAATCCATACTGTAGTCAATTAGAAAGGCACTGACTTATTTCTCTGGCAGACCCCTACAGCAAGTTGATGAGGTCAGTTCAGGACATGACAGACTGGAAGTGCTGGATAAACCATTTTTCCTGGGTGGATTAATACCATATTTGTGGCTGCAAGGAAAGACTGCCATTTCTGAGTGCTTTTTGAAGGGGTTGGGAGGAGGGTCATATAAAAGTTACTTTGATCAACCCTACAGTCATATTAGCAGTCAGTGAGGTGACCTTAAGTCAGTCAAGACAGGAAAAACAAATAAACAAAAAAAGCAAATATAAGAGTGAAATTCTGGCTGCACTGGATTTTGTCATGTCATTTGTCATTTGCTTCTGGTAGCCTGGCTTTTATGGGCAGTGTCTATTTGCCAATTATGAAAGTAGAGGGGGAGCTCTGTTGGTCAGTCACATCAGCTGAAAGCTCCTTGCTTTCCCCACAGGCTGCCTATCATGCTGTGAAATGTAATGATTATCTGTTAAGTAGTAAAGATATCTTTACTGTCTTCTGCCTTTGGTAATTTGGATTCTTCTAAGTGATGGTGATAGTAAAAGGACAGAATTATCTCCCTCACATTACAACTGAATCTGCTCAGAACTCATTTAATCTGTCAAACCCTCTCAGAAAATAAAAAGAAAAGAAAAAAATTCCTGGAGTGTAAATGGGAGAAAGCTTTTATGAAACCCAGGCTAGACAGCTATGGCTTTGAATTCCAGCTGACCTTTATTTATAACATTTGCCCATTTATTTATGTGTGACAGCAAGAGAATTGCACAATGACAAGCCAAAAGCCTGCAGCAATGTGTGATCTGTGGAGCTGAAAGGCTTCCTGTGGAGTTGATGCCCCTTCTGAGCTGTGTTAGGAGAGGGAGGTTATAGCAGGACTGTTACCTCTCAGATCTGTGGACATGACTGAGTAGGGCTTCCTTGTCCCCATCCCAAGCATTAGCAGGGAGCCCAGCCCAGGCCAAGCAATAGCAGGGAGCTTAGCCCATTCCAGCTGAAGAAATAGCAAGCAGCCCTGCCCTGCCCAAGGAATAGAAAGCAGCCCAGCCTAGCCTAGCCAAATCAACCCAGGAAAGCCCAAGCAGTAGCAAGTGAGCCAGCCCAGCCCAAGCATTACAGGGGTGGCCAGCCCAGTCCAGTCCAAGCATTAGCAGCGTGTCCAGCTGAGTCCAAGCAGAAGCAGGAAGCCAGGACCAGCATAAGCAGTAGAAGCAGTCAAACCTACCCCAAGTAATAACAGGAAACCCAGCCCAAGCAATAGGATTGAGCCTAGCCAAGCCTAGCCCAAGCAATAGCAGGCAGCCCTAGATCAGTGAAACCTTCACTGCATTCATGAGCTTTCTAGATGATTGGCACCATGGGATTAGCTTGTGGGTTATGACTTTGTCCTCTGCTGTCTTGCTTTGTGAAACAGAATGTTAAAGTTGTAGATCACCTTTTGCTCTAAGAGCAGGTGTCAGTGTCTTGGTTATGTGTAAGCCCTTCTGCATCTTTCTCATTGCTGAGATTAAAAATGTGTGTTGAGGACTTAACAGAAGAGCAGTGGGTTTAGGTACCTGGGTTTCTGAGACATCATATTTAAGGATACTACTGAACTGAAGTCTTGTAGCTCTCAGGAGGTTTCTTCCTGAGGTTTCTTCCTGAGAGAGGAGCTGTATTAAACACCTGTGCTCTGCTATATTTGTCTCATACAAATGTGTGCCCACAAAACACCACCCTGAGATTGCTTCAGTTTATCCTTAGAAATAAGGATCAAAAAGAAGTAACAAAGTAAGTGTGCAAAGTTGTCATTTAAAATTGGTGTTCTTCATTTCCTTCTCTCTCCATAGACAGACCTGAAGAAATGAGATCATTAGGCTTCTGAAGTCTGCTGATATGAAATCCCTTGTTAGTGCCTAAGATGGAGATTTCTGTCTTGTCAGGGACATCTGAAAATGTGGAGGCAAGTCAATAAGCTCCTTTCACAGCCAATGAAATAAACACCTGAAGAGAGTGATCTATCTTATTCTTCAACATCTTATCCTAATTTAAGCCAGATGAATCACTCTCTAGAGGTGGCTGTTTCACTGATTAACAGTGAGATAAGTCCCACTCTTGATTCTGACTTTACCTTAAAAACCCTGTTTGGCTTCAAATAATTGTAGCTAAATATCTAATACCTCCATTGTCTGAGCACTCCCCAGGCATGATAGCTAGGTATTACCTACTTGTAATTCTGCCTATACATGTGTCAGCTTGATTTGGACAGGCAGGTTCCACTTATGAGAATCCAAAAATCTTGGGAAACTCTGCCTAGATCCTTTGATGCTCCACAGAAGGACCACTGATGGCCAGGAGAGTATATTCTTTCCATTTCTGGGGAAAATTTTATTCAGCTGAGTTGCCTTATTTCTAGGTCTATCTACTCCAAGGTTGGCCATACCTCAGATTTATGTCTTGGAAGCATGTAGATACAAGTGAATTGCAAAGATCCCCAAATATATATGGGAAGCATGCTAAGAGCCCATGTCACATCTCATCCTTAAACCATTGTTCTTCCTTGCCTGCCACTCAGAGGGGCAAACTAGACCATTCCTGCAAAAGTCAGTGATGTTCAGAATGGTATTTATTGTTTTATTAAGAGCTGAATTAGAATACCACCCCAAAGATCCTGCAGAGCATTTGGTGGTTCAAATTCTTAACTAAGGATAGGGAGGAAACACACACTTCTTTGTCAGCTAGAATGACTGGTAGTTTCTAGAAGGTGACAAATTGCATGAGCTGATATAAGTAGCCCAGCAATGAGAAAGTACTTGTTACAATGAGAGAATTTGATTATAAACCAGGAGAGTGTTTTCTGCCTCTCCCTCTTGGTACCATAATTTTGCTGCTGTCAGCCTTTCCTTCAAGACTGAGCTCTGAGCTTCCCTAGAGAAAAAGGTTATGCTAATACTAATGAGAAGGGTAGCAATGTTTGGGCCTAACTGGGGAATAATTCCTTTTTGTTTTGTTAGCTTGTGAAATAATGGCAATAAAGATAATGCTAATGAGGTACAAATCTTCCAAGCATTAGTCCTAGTCCTGTTTGACCTTGGGTAATGAAAAGCAGACAAATCCTCTTGAAAACTGAGATACAGAGATTGCTGTGAGATAGTGACCACCCCAGTAGCTTAGTCTGAATAGGCACACATCAAGATGGAAATAAAGCACATGAGACAGACTTCTTATGAAATTAAACTATGGTTTTGTTAAGGTTAGTTATCTCATGAAATATCAGAGACAGAAAATGAAAGCACTCAGACCAGTCCAGCTGCACATCCCTATAAAGCTCAAAATCTCACTGTTAAGAGATACACAACATTTAATTTCTGCCCTTCAGGATTCATGAACCACTTGAGATTAAATTCATTTCAGCTATGCAAGCACTTAAGTGAGAAGAATAGGGAGAAGATCATAGAATCAGAGTAGAATCATACAGTATCAGGTTGGAAGGGGACTCAAGGATCATCTGGCTCATGCTTTCTTGGCTAATGCAAGGTCTAGACAAGATGGCCCAGCACCCTGTCCAGCAGAATCCCAGCAGAGTCCAATGTTTAGGAATCTACCACTTCCCTGGGGAGCTTGTTCCAATGGTTGATTGTTCTAATTGTGAAAAAAAAATCCTCTTGTGTCCAATCCAGATCTCCCCAGGAGAATGAATGGGTCCATTCAAAAATCAAATTATTACACTTTGTTCTGTGGCATAAAGTCATAGAATTGTGTTTAGCAGAACTGTGTTTTGCCAGAATTGTGGGAGGATTTTGATACTTGGGCTATGCCTCCTCTTTTCTCTTTATCATCTCTGTCTTTATAGCAAGATAGAGAGGTAATCTTGGAGTCATGCCAGAGATATTGCATGTTCTAATGATTCCTCCAAAAAGAGAATGTTCTGCTGACCAGATTCCTGGCTCCCTGATGGCTTTGTGTGTTGCAGTTATAGACAGCCATCAAAAGCCCTAAAACCAATGCATTTTCCTGTTCTGAGATTTTGGATCATCTTCTGTTATCACTTTATTTAGGGATGTAAGAATGGCTGCAAGGAGACATCAGTGAGCTTTACCTGTGCTCCAGATCACTTAGGCAGGATGCAGAAATCATGTCCCTAAGGTGTCTATTTGGAGACTATTCTCCACAGCTTCAGTTCAGCTCCTGCCCTATGAGTGTACAAGCATTTCTGAACTTGGGCTGACTGAGACTGGCTATTTATAAAGACAGGTCAAAAAGCTGATGTTTAGAAATATGTTAGTTTTGGGGATTTTTTGCTATGTAGAAATCCTTTATAATATTTGAAGAAATAGAGAGGATAGATAGTCACTTGCCATGTGTCCTAAAGCTAGAGTTCCTGCTTAAGCCTGACACTATACATGATTGCCACAGAAGTGATAGGTAGGAGCAGTAAAGTTAGTTCATCAAACTTCTCTAAACTTTGTGGATTTTACTGTAAGCAGAGATGGTTTTACCATGTATAGTTAGGATTCTCTCCGGTGGTTTTTGAACCATCTCTACATTGAAGAACTGCATCTCTAAACCTGTAGGGGGAAAAGTTAAATAACTTTAGTTTCAGATAAAGTATGGGCTAAAGCCTATCCTCAGAGCATACTTAATGTTTGCTTCTTTTTTTAGCAGAGAAAATTATCTGAGTAAAAGGGCAATTATGGGTGAAGAAAACTAGAAATTATATACACAGAGAGCTAAGTAAGAAGTGCTTCTTGGTCAAAACATTTTTCCCTTCAGGCCCTCACTATGGATTTTAGCTCATTCTCTGTCACTGTAAGGGCTTCTGATACCACCATTTAATAATATGAAATTGTAGAATGAGGAGGACAGAAATGCCAATTGACTTCCAATTGTATATCAAGGGTAGTGGTTTCAAGACATACTTCTATTCTATTTTTCCCTCAGTAATTTTAGTCTCTCTTAAAGAAGAAGAAATTTCTTTATGCACGTTTTCTACCAGTGATTAATTTCAGTAAAAGATACACTACAAAAGGATTTTAATCCTTTGTATATGGATCATCACATATCTTAATGTTAAAAGGCAGAAACAGGGGAGTGAAGAGACTCTTCCAATTATTGCTTAATCATGACAGAATTTGAAGTATGAATCTTGTGAAAGGAAATATTTTAAATCAATGTGACACTTGAAAATTTCTTCAAGTTACTTCATGCATTTTGATTTATGAAATCCTTCTTGAGGCACAGCAGATGAAAAGAAATAGTACATTAAAAATTTTCAAGGAGCTTATTGTTTCATGAAATATTTATCAGCCATTCAAACTTTAGTGGATTTACTCTGCAACTGAACAGGAGACCTTAGGGTTTACATCTGTAAATCTTTGTGCTGCTGCTTACCAGAGGTGATTAAAACCCAAGGCAAGCCTTTGTTGTGGCTGTAAGTTATTTAACAGGTGAATTTTGACTGCAAATGTTCTCCTGTAAGTTTTCATGTTTGAAATAGTAAAACTAAACCTGTTAGATAAAAATTAAGAACCAAATGCTGGAGCTCAACAGAAATTATGCATGCACTTTGTTTATGTCATAACAAAGATATGAGAAGCACATGTATGCAGTCTGTCACTGGCTGTTCAGGGTCACCCACTTCCCCTTGGAAAAGGGAGAAGAAAAAACTTCTGTGTTTGAAGTACAGATTGAGCTATCCTGACCTGGTCAAATGTCATAAATTTTTGGTTCAGAATATGCTTTTCAGTTGGAGTCAAAGACACCACCTTTGCTTGCTGTAAAACATCCTTGCAAGTAAAGTTTTTTATTTGTCAATGGGCTCCAAGGACTAAAATCACCTAGATCAACAGCAAATGAATTTGGGCTGAAAATATACTTCACATACACTATTACTCATATTATGTACATAACATTGCATATGTTGTGAATGCACACAGGCATTGCAATCATGGGACAGTTTCTGTGCTCTTAGGAGCTGTCATTTGATTAACTGCAGAAAATCAACTGCACCATACTAGTGTCTAACTCAGGATTTTCCCATATGTCTGTCAATTGCAGGAATGTTGCTTTTATTTTCAGACTTGTGGGTATTATGTATATCCTCTTGTTTTCTTCATTTTCATTATTGCTGTTTACTCTCAAACTCTGGAAGTCATATGCCAGGGAACCCCCCCCTGCTTTACTCACAAACTACAATAAAAGTCCCATAGTAAGCTAGAACATGGCCTGTTCTGTCAGTTTTATTGTCTTCCATCACTTCTGCTTTCTCCCTCTGTTGCTAGACACATTAATAAAAACCACTTTAATGCAGAGCACTATATAAATATTTAAGGTGATCTCTAGTTATATAAACATTCTTTTTTAAATTGTTGGAAAAACTGTTTAATATTGACTTGAGGTAACAGTTCTTCATTAAAAAATAACTTTTCATGCAACCTGATATGATGAGGAGTGAACAGAGATGATCAGAAAACTTTTGTTTTGTGAAAAGATTATCTGTTTATAAATTCCTTAGCTACTTTTCTTCAGACTTGCCCAGAGATTTGGAGTTTCAGGCAAAGGAATTTTGGAGATGAAATAGTCTGGTTTTCTGAAAATGCTGCATTGGAAACTTTTAGGACAACTTCAGAAACAGTTTCATTTAAAATGTAAGTGGGGAGTCAGTGTTGGGATAATGAGAGAGTACTCAATGCTGAGCAAGTGCACTGCCAGCCTTGTGGTGCTGGGGGAACATACTTCTGGAAGTGCCTGATGCAGATGCAGATGTGAAAAAAAGTCAGGTTAATTCTTGACTATAGATGGGAGGGAGAGCAGGAGTGCCTGACATAGCAGTAATGAAGTTTGGGGAACAAAATATGCACAGCAGGCATTGGAGACCTTCCCTAATCCCTCTACTCCCCTCTGAGTATGAGACAGGCAGGGATCTGCCACATGAACCCATATTATAGTGACCTGTATACTACTTTTATTTTAAAGCTTTTGAGTGACTTGTCTACAGGCTGGCTTGCATTCAGTATCACATCACATCTAGATGCAGGAATGCTCTTGGTCCAGATCTGATCCTTTGTTTACTCCACAATGCAGGCAGTGGCTCCTGTCTCAGAGACACACTTGGGGAACTAGTGTTCACTATTCTAGTGTCTGTTCTGAAAAGCCCATGAGCCCTCTGGAGCTTCAGATGAAAGCTAAGGGATCAAATGCATTGTAGCATAGTAGCATAGTTTTTCTGAGCCTGTTCTTCTAGGTGGTTTGTCTGGTAGAAATCCTTCTCTGCTCATATATGCTGTAATGGAGATTTCTCTGTCCCCAAATTGTTTTTCAAAAATGTACATATGAGCTGATTCCTCTCAGCTTAATGCACAGATCTAGGAACAGGTGGACTAAGCCACCTTTGAAAGACACTTTTTGCTTGTTTTTCTGAATAACAAGAGTCTGGAGAAGCAAACTTAGATCTAAACATCCTACTGTTTGTCATCTTAGTTGTCTCAAAGTGATTCCCATTCTTTAACTGGGATGGCTGATGTCTGTCCCTGGCTCTTGTCCACAAAGTGCACTGGGACATATTTCTCACAGGATCATAGAATGTTCAGAGTTGGAAGGGACACACAAGGTTCACTGAGTCCAACTCTTGCCCATGCACAGAACAACCACAAAATCACCAGCTGATAATGAAGGGCTTGAAGCACCCCAGGACACTATGGACCCTTTTGGCTGCCAGGGCTCACAATTGACTCAGTTTTGTCAGGTGGTAAACAGGAACTCAACTAGTTAAAAGAAAGGAGGTTCCTGAGCTGTCCTCCTTCATTACAAGCGCTGACACTGTTTGCACCTGGTGAGCCTTTGCCCTGCCTCACCTTCAGTCAAAAGTGATTACCACTGAAATCCCATCCAAGTTCAGAAGCCCAGTGTTGTACAGGCAGAGCAGCACTTGGATGTGATGCCTTCCAGCAAAGCCTTGTGCTCCAGGAAATATTTCTGCATTACTGTGAAAGGTTCTCTATTTTTCTTAATAAGGGGTGGTGACGATGGCAGCATGTTGCAGGCAGCAGCACTGGCTTTAGTGCCCACAATACATCTCCTGTCATCCACAGCATGCAGACACCTCTCCCTGGCTGGCTCCTCCCTGCAGGGCAAGGAGAAGCTGCTGCAGGGGGCTGCAGCTCCAGGGACCACCGATCACTACCAGTGGGTCAGGCAACAAGAACTCCTGTGGGCTGAGCAGTGCCAAGGAGAAGTGCTGTTGTCCGAACTGCCTTTCTGAATTTTTGTTTCACAGCTGCTCTAGAAGGCAGTCCATGGGAGTGCAAATGTTGTGGTAACAGTTCTGTCCAAGCTGAAGGAAAGGTTTGATAAATTAAGTGACTTACTGGCTAGTCTTTATCAGCTTAAATAATAAGACACAGGACTTTTCACTCTTCCCTCTCATTTTGACTCATTTTCTGGCACGTACCCTGGGATTTTGTTGCAATAATCTGCTTAAAATTTCTGGTTGACTTTTCACTCTTGGTTCATCTTAGTCTTCTGAATTGCAGAGTGCAAGCTGTGGTGACAGGGACTTTTTTGGGGGCAGGTTTGGAACTGTAATCACATTTTCACCTCATCATGTCTTCATATTCTCACTTTTGCAGCGCGCCTGCCCCTGGCAGTTGATTCATCATGTGTCCCTAAGCACAAACATGGACTGGGACACAGAAAGCAATAATAGAGTAGAATAAATCATATTACAGCCTCATGTCTGGGGGAAAAAGATCAGAGAAGGCATGGCAGCTGTGAATGTAAATGTATTGTACAGCTTCTGGTTTGTCAGCTCAGTGGTGTAGTTGTGAATTTATGGAGTCTAGGTTTGAGAAATGCAATGCTAGCTGCTTTGGTCAGAATCAATACCAGTCAAAACCAGATTTAGCTGCTTAAATATTCTGGCAAATCATTTAATGTGTGAATTCAGAGAAGTACTGTGTATGATGCTCTCACTAAATCAATAGTTACTGATCTAAAGTGAAATATTAAATGTGCTTATTGCACAGGCACACACTTAATAGTTCTACAGTTAGTAAAGGCAATAATATGCTATTAAAAATTGAATGAAGACAAGAAATGAGTGGGAAGCTCTACCACAGTTATTTATTTCAACATTCATTTGTCTGGGATTTTTTTTTTTTCAACACAATTAGGTACCTAATTGTGTGAGAAGACCTACTGGATTGCCAGGTGTGAATAACAGTGATTTAACTGAAGGATGCACTTGCTCTTATCATTTCTGATACATCTGCTGGAAATCTGACCCATAAAAATGTATTTCCAAATTGTCTTGAAATAGTTCATAATCAAACCAAAAAAAAAAGAGAGAAAATAATTCCTTCTTTTGAAAATTTCCACCCCTCTTTAATGCAATTGCTTACTTTGAGGGCAGCCCAAGGAAAAAGAAACCATACTTCATGTTCACTGGCTTCTTTCCTAATTCAAGTGAAGCTTGAGAGAGCTGACCTAACTTTGAACTTGGTAAAGTCTCCTAGATAACTTTTACCAAAACAGAGCACCATACACAAGCTTTCCTTTTCCAGCTTACTACCAGGGTATTTTCTCTATGCTAGTGGTTTTGAAAGAGCTTTGCCATATCTCAGTTTTATTACAGAATTTGAGTGCAATTCTGCAACAAGTAGTAAGTGCAAAGACACACTGCAAGAAGAACCTCCCCAGCAGAGTGCTCCTCATGCAGTTTGCATTCTCTTTGTGTCCCCAAAGATTGCTAAGGGCAATGAATAGGGTTCTGGTTTCTCAGCCCTTTTTGAATAAAACTTTGTCTTCCAATCTATGAAACTGGGGTGCTGCTGGTGCAATCAGCACATGCTCAAGAACTAATTGTAGCCCTCTGAAAAGCCTGAAGGTGCAAACAGCAGATATCTCAGGCTGAGCAGACACAGCACAGCCCAGACCAATTTCAGGATGAATTCCTGTAAATAGTATTGGGAGCCTGTGTGTGCATGTGGGTGCTTACAAAGCTGAAACAGACAAAAATCACTTCGGTTCAACTATTTATCTTCTAATTGCTGGTAAGCTTAGAGTTTCGTGAACACATATCTCTGGAAGAGCTCAGGCTTTCCTCTGGGAGGAAAGAGATCACTAGGAAAACCTAGTATTAAGAAGAGGAAGTTCTACTGGGAAATGCACTCTGGTTTAATAACAGACAGCATGTTGACTATCTCCATTTTAACCTTCTCCTCCTTCTGCTCCCCTCCTTTTCACATCTTTTCATGGGGATCTTCATCTTTTTGCCTCTTGCAATTTTGCTCTCAGTTTACTTTATTAAATTACAGCTGTTCCTACTCAGCAAAATCCTCTCCTCTTGACTCTCTCACACCTGTTGCCACACTATCTTCCTTTGGAGTCCTCCTCTGATATAGAAAGCTTCTTAATTCCTGTGGTATAAAAATTCATCCTTCTATTCCATGTGAAATCCAGCTCCTTCTCAGAGAATTTTTATTACTTTGATCCTCTCATCAATGGTACACATTCCCATCCAGAACTGCTCATGTACTATACTTCCCTGATTCAATTACAGGCTTATTAGGATTGGAAGGTTATTTGGTTATGCACTATATAAAATACCACATCTAATATTTGATTTGTTTTCCATCCTCATTTTCCCATCACAGTTTGGCTAGCTGTGCCTGCTCTATCTGATTTACTAACAACTTATTGCAACAATAGAGAGTTACCAGAACAAAAACACCTTTCTGTAGAGACAGATGTGATGTTTTGGAGGAATTAT
Source organism: Galbula dea (assembly GCA_013399015.1). Taxonomy (NCBI): domain Eukaryota; kingdom Metazoa; phylum Chordata; class Aves; order Piciformes; family Galbulidae; genus Galbula; species Galbula dea. The sequence goes on along the minus strand of VWZX01000316.1, from coordinate 281,045 downwards.
CTATCTGTAAGACCTCAGATGAACCTTCTCTTTGCACAGGGGGAAACCTGAACTGCTCTAATCCTTACAAGTCAATTATCATCTAAACTGCTCATTTCCTGCTGCAATTCAAGATTCATAAAATCTGAATGGGATATGCATTTTTAATGTTATGGCAGGAACCATAAATATTGTTGGTCTTGTTTGCCAAAATCTTAATACAATAATGACTATAAAGCTGCAGGAAGGAAAAATATCTAAGATGCACTGATTCAGTGTCATAACCCAATAATTCTGACAACCTTTTCAAATGATTAAATAGGCTTGGAGAAATCCAGGCCCTGAAGTATTATCTCCATTTATAAAACTCTAAATATTTTGTTGTGTGATTTTTGGTTTTGTTGTTTGGGTTTTTTTGTTTTTTTCTTTTCATTCTTCTTTTAAATAATGCAAAGCAGGTGCTGGCATTTCAGTTCCACTAATTAGCTTCTAATTTACTGTAAACATCTTAGAATTCCATGAAGATGTCTCAGTGGTATCTGAGAGGAAACAATCTACTGGTTCGATAAATCTTTCCTGAAATGCTGCTGGGAATTGACTACGTGAAGTGGATGGGCTGACTGAAGAGATCTGATTTGTTTAGGATGCACTGAAAAGCAAGATAACATTCCAGGCATTCTCTGATATTATCATTATCTGTGTAAAGACATACTCTGTAGGAACTTTGTGTTAATGACACCATTGTTTTCTCTTAAAAAGCTCTGCAGCATTGTTTTATACTTCAATGCTCTACTGGAATTCTTCCAGACATTAAATGTGTTTGTAGTGATATTGCCACAGGAATCTTCAACAATGCATTGCAGGGTTTTTACATGCATATGATTTGTGTATCTAATTTGGTGATCAAGAGGTAGAAGTAAGTCTTGCAATACTTCTCTTATTTCTAACATATTACCTTCATGAAGTGGTTGCATTTACAGCCAGAAAATTTCCCTGGAACCCTTCATTAAAATAAAACAGGAAATGTATCTAAATAGTTCCATTTTTAAAGTGTTTATGAACATAATAAAAATATCAAGCTCTAATTTTGAGGGGCTTGAAGCTAACTAAAATTAGAAACAATGCTGACTTGAATGTCCATATTAGTACATTTTAGTCACATGCTGATTACTGTAAAATGTTTTAAAACAAGTCTGTCTGCTGCTGGTTTTTCTTCATTAATTATTAGTTATCCTTAAGATAGAACAGAGATTCAGAAGAGCACTAAAAGATATATGTTTGTTTTTTCTGACTTCCTCCTTGAAAACCAAAGACAGTTGTTCAGTAGCATCGGTAGGATTCACATTTCCTCCTTTGGTTGGAGCCCAACCTTACCTCACAGCCTGTCCACAGATCCCTTTGGAATGTGCAGCACTGGGGACACTGAAACCCCTCTCTCAATTTTGCTACACTTACAAACCTATTGGTACCAGTGCCAGGGCATGCACCTTCCCCTCCTTGCATGCTCATCAGTCTTGGTATAACTTTGTGGCACTAAGCAACAAGCTGAACAAGGAACTGGCTGAGGCCAAACCCACTTTTCTTCTCGGTTGCAGAGCTATTTTTGTTGGAGGGTTGTTCCTTGATAGTTTTCATGTTCTGGAATCTGAAACAATTTTCCCAAGGCACTGGAGAAGGTGATGATGAGGCAGGAATGAGGTGTTTAAAGCTTCAGTGTCACCAGAGGAAGTATATTTATAACTGCTTTCACAGACGACGAAAGTAGATATGCAGGGTCCTGCTGAAATCTTGGCAGGGGCTATTAATACTGAAGTATACTAAGATTTTGGTAAACTGTGGCTTCTAGAACTTCAAAGATACATATTTTTCATCATACTTGTAGACTTCCCTCTTGTAAGAATGATGTGTTTCTGACAGGCAACTTCTTTAACTTTTGGTGGAATATTATGTGGGAAATGGTGAACGTTGATCTCAGTGTGTTTAGTGTCTGGTTTTATCTACACAGAAATGTTTCACAGTTTGGATTCTTAATTAGTATGAGACATCTTAAAAGTGCTTACCATAGGTGGTGTGAGTGGCAAAATGTTAACAACAGCTGGAAAGATAAAAAGAATAGAAAACTTTGAGGCAAATAGAGCTAATTCCTATGTTTTTATACAGGTTCTTTAATCTCTGCTTTCCTTTGACATCTAATTTATTTACATAGTCTGTGTTTTTATAAATAGGAGAATATGAACATTGTCATTACATTATGCTGAGAAAAATGAACCAGCTGAGGTGTTAGGACGCTGTTTGGAAGGGGACTGAGAAAAGAAATTGTTTAAAATACACTTGGGTTTATGTGCAGGAAAAGAATGTTAACTAAACCAGATACAGATAAGCAAAGGAGCAAAGCAAATTGGTTTGGAGTGGGAAATTATGTAATTGCTACCCCTAAATTATAGAGCTTGACACACAAACTGATAAAACTCTCAAGCTGTTTCAATTGGGTTTCCAGTTCCCCTGGAACAGGAGCTGCTATGCAGTGCAGTGCCCACATCCTTGTGCCAGCAGAGGCAGCCTCAGTCCTCTGGCTGAAAAACATTTCCTCATGTGTTAACCTGTACCCTTTTATCAAGGTTTTCTTGGCAGATAATGTCCTGTCCTATAGCCTAATATAAATTAGTTTAACTGTATTCAACTAAGTTTAGTCATATTAAACATAGTTCAACTGCATTTAGCTCAGTTTAATTGTATTAAACTGAGTGATGTGTGTTCTTGGGACATATTTCAGGGTAAAGGAGGAGACTCTGTTCCAAGCCTTAAACATCCTCTCTGCTGAGAACAGTGTTAAAAGAACCAGAAAACAACACCCTCTGAAAGCTTAATTATGAAAGATTCTTCCCCCCCCCAAAGATGATATTTCAGAGATTTTCTTTTTAGTATCCTGCCAAATTCCCTGAGCTGTCTCCAAACTGAGCTGAACTGTCATCCAAATAGCCTCAGGAATGTCTGTGGCTACATATATTTGTACTGGAAAATGCAAGCCTTTGGTAAAGGTAAATTGATTTTTATATGCACCTTTGTAAAGCTGCACTGGAAAAAGAGGCTGTCTGCATGTTTACAGCACTGAGATCCAACATAGTCATTTTGCAGAATGCTGATGGATTGATTTGGTGTTGATACTTTTGTCTCTGACTGCAGTGGTTTTTGTGTGGTGCTAGTTGTCATTCCCTCCACGTGACTAGCTTTTGGCTCCATGTACCTCTGTTATTAAGTCCTCAAGTTATGGCTTGATGGCAGTGGACAGAACAATTCCTTAGCAGAACATTCTTAGCAAGTGCACAAGTGACTGCTCACTGAAGCATTGTAATGAAAGAAGTGATGGAATACAATCTACTAAATTATTTCAGTCTGTCAGGGTGGTAAGGTGAATGCCAGTGCACAGTAATAATCTGAATGGTAAACTCATAAAACACCCATTCTTTCTTCTGATAGGGACCATTTAAATCTCTTTTTCTCCTAAATCAGTAGCTGGAGAGAATACCATAAATAATTAGGGTAAACATAAAATGTTTCTTTAATATGAAACTGTTGAAGCCATATACAGAAAGCAGCAACTGATAGTTATTCATAAGGTACTCATTGGTGCAGCCTCATCTTGAGTATTGTGTGCAGTTTTGGGCACCACAATATAAGAAGGATATTAAGTTGCTGGAAAGCATCCAGAGGAGAGCCACAAAGATGGTGAAGGGTCTGGAGGGGAAGACTTATGAGCCAGGGCTGAAACTGCTTGGTCAGTTCAGCCTGAAGAGGAGACTGAGGGGAGACCTCATGGCAGTTTAGATCTTCTTCACCCAGGGAGTGGTGGAGTGTTGGAACAGGCTCCCCTGGGATGCAGTCATGGCACCAACTCCCATGGAATTCCAGAAGCACTTGGACAATGCTCTTAGACACGTGGTGTGACTTTGGGGTTGTCCTGTGCATAAGTAGGAGTTGGACTTGATGATCCTTGTGGGTCCCTTCTGTAATTCTGAGTACTGCATTCCTAATGATGATGGTTACTTGCAATGCAATACAGTGTTAATCCTAGCACTTTGGCTATTGTGGTATGAATGTGGGAGGCTTGTGTGTCCACCTCTTAAAGATTACTATTATGCTAGGTTAGTGGTTTTGATGTTCTTTTTTGGGTCTTGTGTTTGTTTTACTTTCAAAAGTATTATTTTTCTAAAATTATCCAGATATATGCTATCATTTCATTCATCTTTCACAGATCTACAGCTTTATTTTATTGGGTTTTTAAATAATATTTTCTCATATCAGGGCACATCTGAGGAATAAATGAAATCTTCTAGGCTTAGCTTTTATGCCAGGTTGTTCAGTCACTGTCCATGTTCATTTCTGATGTGTTCAGCATAGCAGAAAGTAGTGAGGTCAGAGTGGCTGAAGTGATTGGATCAGACTCTCTGCCATTCATAAGTATGAATGAGTGCTGAAGATTTTTAATCTGTTTTAAATTGATGGTGAGCGTTGAGGAGAAAGGAGGAAATGGTACTTCCTCCTCAAGACATCTACTTTGTCTTCCATATGTTTCTGTATACTTAAATTTCTGGACATTGCATTTTCATCATTTAATAATTTGAAAAGGTAAAGCTTTTAGCACTTTTCCTATATTATTAAGGCATCTGGTATCCTCTTGGGTGACATATAATTTTGAAAGCAGAAGCCATTATCTAATAAACTTACAAACTCTTGGCAACCCTTGATTTATTTGAAAGCTTCTAGAAATGTGGCAAGGTTTAATCTGTCCCAAATTTAGATGTCTATAAACTACTGATTTGATTTGTATCCTAGGCTACCCTCACAGTAGAAGTTACAGACCTCTCCAAAAGGCAAGTTCCCTTATTTTAAGACTAGAGGTGGAATTAATCTGTTCAGATGTCTGTAAATGTCCACAGAGAGAGACAGGCAGTTTCAGGGCAAAATTAATCTCTCTTGAAGTAGACTGACAGCTCAAACAGATCAAATGACTCCACACTAGGAGAGTAGAACTCTCCCCTCACAGGAGAAAAAAAATACTCTTTCCTGGCATTGGCTATCTGGGAGCTTAGATGATTAGCTTAGATTAGAAATCCAGCTTGGAGATACATTAAGGTGATTGATACTTGCAACATAGACTGGCTGTAAACAACCAGCTCTGCAGAATGTGTTAACTGATTGGCATAAAAAATACAAGTCCATAGAATTTCAAAGGACTCTGAATTTGTGACAGTGCCAACTCTTCCACTGGCAGAAATCAATGCAAGTTCATAGAACTGAAAAAGACTGTGCTGGTGGTCTGTAACTGCTGAGAGGTTGGCTTGGTAAGTGCACTGCAACTTCTGCTTCAACTGTTTGAGGAAAGCTTAGGACATGCTTGCTATGCCATCTAACCAACTATCCTCTAACAGAATTACCTGAATCCTGAACATTTTGAGCTGTACCTCCAACACCATCAAGTAATCCTTGCAAGATGTAAAGGCATCATGACTTAATAAACTTTACCTGAAGATATAAAATACCCCATAGATGGATACTCAGATTCAGGAGTTCTGGAATTAGAACAGGTTTCCCCTTTCTTTATACAATTGAGACCCACAGGATTCTGCATTTTCTTTCTTGTGTAGCTGATAAAGGCAACATGAGCCATATGCTGAGCAAAGACTTCTAGGAACCTGTGACACTAACCTGTGTCCCTGCTCACCATTCTCCCCTTTCCTCCCTACTATTATTTCTCCTTTTCTTTTCCCCCACCCCCAGCTTTTCCTGCAGTGCTTTTCATGCATGAAGCTATCTGCCTCCAGTTAGATGCTGTCTTCCAATTAAAGATATCTCTGGAAGGTAGCATACTACTGTCATTTCAGTTTAGACCCCCTCATTTCTTTCTGGTATTTTCTGGAGAGATATCCCCAGGCACTCTGTGGCTCATCTATAGTAAATTCCACAGATGCAGGGCATATTGTACATGATACTGCACATGCACAGGCCACCTGTGTGGTGTGGACTCAGTATGTTGGAGACCTTGGACTCCTTGGGTATCTTCTAACATTCATGTGCACATGAACATCATTCTGAGATTGCTGGGGGTCTGGCAGCACATCCAGACTCACTGGGCTGCCCCATTTTCCTAGAAGGCCCAAGCCTCACATGCAAGTGTACTTTTGCTGCATTATATGGCAAGTCTCTGTCCTACCTCCTGGTAACTCCAGTGAGTTCAGTAAAAAGCTTTCTTCTGCATTTCTGTGTTACATAAATGCCCCCCAATATCTTTCTTTTCAGTTCTTGTCTGACAACTGCTTCTCACCTTACTATAATTATCTTTTATCATGCTCCATTCATTTGAAAGCCATCTAAAGTTTTGATTAGGATGTATTGAAGCTAATCTTCTCTTGAGCAAGATAAATGCAGAAGAGAATATTAAACCTGTAATCTGATTGTAGAGTGCCTGCATTTTCCTTTTGTTTGAAGAGCAGAACATACCGATATTTACTCTGGGAACAAGTTTTCTGATGCTCTGACAGTTACAGCATCACTTTGAAGACAATCCTAACATGGAGCAAGGGAACTGAAATGAGAGCTTTAAGCAAAGAGTATTGTTAGGTGTCTCTGTTATACTCAGTTATGATCTCTGTTATGTCAGACCTGCTTACATTCATTCTATAGCATAATAAGCTTCTCTTTAGCCTGCATTTTAAATTACAGAGCCTGACTTTATTCCAGTTGTTTAGTTTTGACTCCCCTTTGAAATGTGGGTAATTCATTTATATGAAGTGTTCACTTTTGTTGCTTTGAAAGTGTGTGGGACTCAATTCATCTTACTTCAAATTGAATAAAGGACATTCAAACTTCAGCACCACTGGTGCCCTAAAGTAGTAGGCTACAACATGGTTTTATTCTTTATTCCAGGTGACATCATCCATGGCAGAACTGCTCTGCCTTGGAATATATTTTCTTTTTGGGGTTTTGTATTGTGTTAGCACAGACATTGTGTCTGCATATTAAAGAACCTGGATGTTTTTATTTGGATAATGCATATCTTGACACGTACTATGTTGCATACACATGTGTGTGCTGTACACTTTAATGTGTACATATCATAGTTCCACATAGTTTTTAGTAAGAGAAATCCTTTATTTCATGTTTGTGTGCTCTTCCATATGCTTAATTTTTTTTTTCATGTACAGAATAGTCATGAATAATTCAGCTTCCTAGTTGCAAAATGATAAGATTTACTTCTCTTTAAAATGTAGGAATATTTTAATTTAAAGGAAAGATTAGGTAGTTTGTACTTCCTGCAGATGTCTTCTCTAATAACAATTGATATGTTTGTTAATAACATCTTTTCTTTGAATCTATTTGAACATGAAATTGTTCACTCAGACCAGTTTCATGTAATTTAGCAATCTGGATTATGTTCAGTCTTATAAAATCTCCCAGACAGCCCCATAAAAATACAATAAATCAGGCACAGGGTGAACACCTCTGCTATTACACTATTGACAGCAAAAGTGATTGCACACTTTTCACTGCAATGGCATTAGTGATGACCTGCAGGAGACACATTTTCTCTCAACACACTGTGAAGCCTGATGAAATGTTGTTAATATGGTCAGTGGTCTGACTGGTGTCTAGAGAGATACACAAAAGTATAGGCTGCTTGAGTGATGAAAAAGTTCAACTAAAGCTTTATGTAGTACATAACAATATCCAGTATTTCTGCAGGATAAAATATGAGCAGTGGTGTAGGAACTGTGCAGTCTCTTGACACATCAATAAACTTTGTCCTTTATAAATTATCCATAACAAGTATGTCTTTAATTTTAAATGAGAGGAAGGATCTCAGTTATGAAGCAGCCCTTTCCCCACCCCATCACGGTTGCCCTCACAAACATACAGTCAACGAATGTCCTCTTTAATTGCTTTGTCTACCTGGAGAGAAAAAAAAGTCTGCTGCACAGAGGGCAAACCTGATCAGCAGTAGCTCTTCTGTACTGCCTTCTCCTATGGGCATCTAAATTCTTCAGGGAAGGAACTCATGGATTCTAGGAATAGTCTACCTTGATTTTCCTAAACACACATGAAGTCTCCCTTCCTACTGAATGCAGATTAACACTGAGCACACAACACTAACACCTACTGAATGCACTTCATGCTGCACAGGAATGCTGTCACAGACAAGTCCCAAGCACATAAAAGGAGGTGATGAGTGGAGACAACCTGCCAGTGAGGGAACAGAGGGCAGTAAAAAGGCAGCATTGGTCAGAACAATAAATAGTTGTCAGTGTACACCATGTGCTGAAAGAGTATCTAGAAATCTCCAGTCATAATACTGGAGTAGAGCATTTGCCTCATATATATCTGCTCTTTCTAGTAGCTCAACATCATCTGCAAACTTGGGCATCCTCCCCAGTTAACAGAGAAGTTAGGATATAATTTTTGGTTTTGTGCACTGACAGCATAGCCCAGATTTCACTCTCACAGGTGTATTTGTGGATGACCAATGAATCTCTGAAGCCAAAAAAATCCTGCATAGATATTCCACCTGGGTGATCTGGAGAGGTGTTGTAATTTTACTTTCATCTATTAGCTCATAAAATAAGGATGGACTAGTGTTAGACTTTGGGGTTTTAATTTTCTTTTTGGTTTCTTGGTTTCATTTGTGGCCTGGATTTTGTTGCTGAATTGGAAAAACTTGTGTTTAAATCATATAGTCAACAAAATTAATTGGAGCAGCTGATGGTTGTATATGTTCAGCTATTAGATAAGTGACATAATTAAAAGAGTTAAGATGCCAAGCTTTATCTGAACTACAAGAATAAGGAACCTGAAGTTCATTGTGGAACATCTGCCAGGCTGCAGAGTTACCACACAGAGATGCATATCTTTGATGCAAGGAAGCAGCTGGAACAGTAAGTGGAATGTCTGTATATGTCTTGTCATTGAACAACTTCAGGAGGAATGAACAAGGCAAGAATGGCATTAACAATGAACTTGGAGAACTGCATCCCATGTAACATAGGAAAATGTCCTGTTTGTGACATCTGAGGCTGAAGCATTGGTTTGACATGCAGTTGCTTCTCAGGCTTTTCCTCACAGGGAAAGCCATAGCTCAGGGACAGCCTTTTAAAAATATTTCAGAATCATGAATAATTAAGGAAACTGTTCTTTGAAGCTCTTTTGAAATCTGAAAAGTGTTCCTGAGGTGCTGGTCATGGCAAAGCCTGGGCATTATGGTCTTTGGGTTTCTTAGTGTTTTCATGTCAAAATTTAAAAGCACATAGTGAATTAGTTAACATTGTAGAACTCTACAAATCACAGAGATGTGACATTCTGTAACCATCCTATATCTAGGTGGCTTTTTTTTTCTCCCCAAATGGAAGAAACTGATCATTACAATATTCACAAGCACTGCATGACTTATCAGGAGACAAATGATTTGCTTTCTTTTGATTTTCCATTCCCTATATTATTTGCTTTATGATTTTTTTGTTTTGGTTTGGGGTTTTTTTGTTGTTGTAACTGAACACAACTTAAAAAGCCTTGAAGCTTTTCAATGTGCTAGCCTACTAATTAAATGGGTAAAGATTTTAACCTTTAGAAAGGATTCAAACTGTAATAATTTGCAAGCACAAGGTTTAATATACAGTGAGCTTTTAGAAACTGAACTGTAATAATATAGAGACCTTAAATATGGTAAGTTTTCTGAACACAGTGAAGAGTGAGTGAAAGACATTGTTTTCACTTTAAAAATTGATCCAGTGTCACCAGTTAGAGGCTTTCTTGTTCAAGAAAAATGAAAGGGAATTGAGTTACCCATTTCAAGTGCAAAACCTAAGTAGAAATCTGCAGCCTGGGGTGAGTGTTTGTGCAGACTGTTTCCATCTAGGAACTCCATTGCCGAGGTAAAGTTGTCATGACAAATGTGCAGTCTTGCACAGTTAAGAATCATTCTGCTGCTGGCCACCCACAAGCCCATACTCATAAAGACAGTAAGCAGGACAATAGAATTGGCTTAGCATACATTTATAGGAAAAATCTGTTCTGACAGCAGCTGAGGAGGTAGAGTGTCTAGGAGAACTATCTATCCCTAAAGTTGTGGGTAGTGAGAAAGCCAAGTCCTGTTACTTGTTCCCATTCATGGGACTTTTTTCTCTGTGTATATCCCATCTCAAGAAGTTTTCCATTCAGGCTTGTACAGTGAAAACTGATATATTAACTTGACCTTATCCCTAAGAAAGCTGTTACCTATCCTACTGATGTGAACTGTCTGAACCATAGCTTTGGTACAGCGTAGTCAAGGAGAATCTAGGTTCATTATATTCAGACACTTTCTCATCATGCAAAGTATCTTAAAATACTTTTAAAGTGTTTTTTTTTGAAAAGACAACCCTTTTTTGAGACTATTAGGTAACTGTGTAATGAGGAACAACCCCTTTGTTTTGTTTTACATAGAGAGCAATTTGTGTATAATTTCATCCCACTACATGCCAGGTTACCAATTCTAAATTCCACTTACAGATTTAATTTTCCAATCTGCACCTTTTTCTTTTAATCTTGTTCAGCGTTTTTAAAGCTGTTATGGCAAACCAGGCTTTTAAAAACATAAATTATCAGACACAATTGCTCTCAACCACATTATCAGCAAACGGCTGGAGTGCAATCAGACTAAGTGCTTCTTCCCGTTGTCTCCTGCACACACGCACACGTGTGCCCACCCCGCAGATGGAATCACACTCAAATGCACTCGGCTAAAGCAGCTGATAAAACCTTTTTTCTGCTTTTTCCCATGTGGCAAGTGAAAGGAAGATCACATCTTTGCTTGGCAGTCCCACCCCTTCCTCTTGCTGCTTTCTCTCCTTTGCAGGAGCTGGCTGTCAGTCCCACCCAAGGGACTGAACTCTGCTTCTGAAGGGTCATGTTCCCTCCCGCGGCAGCTGCTGGGCTTTCCCCCTTTCACTCTCTGTATTCAGCGGTGCTTTCTCTAGTAAAAGAAGCCAGGCACCCCAGTGCCCTCGGCCATGTCACTTTGTAACAGCGTAGACAGATCAAAGGACCTGGAATTTCTCTGAGCACAATGTCGTGGTCTTGCCTGCAGGACACTTGCAGGCAATGCTGAAAGCTGGTCAGTGTTGTTCAGCTGGGAAGCTCTTTTTCTGGCATTGCTACACCAGGCTGCTATACTGCAGGCACCTGGAAAAAGAGAGGAAGAGACAAAGCATTTCTCACTTTGTCTGTGAGAAATCAGCACCTGACACAATACTTTAATTCCAAGATGGGGCTTGGTCTCTTCTCCTGGATTACTAGTGGTAAGACAAGAGGAGATGGCCTCAAGTTGTACCGGGGGGCTTTAAATTGGATATTACAAATGTTTTCTCTCTGTAAAGAATTCTTGGGTTCTTCACAGGCTGCCCGGGGAAGTGATGGAGTTCCCGTCCCTGGAGGGGTTTATCAATGTGTAGATGTGGTTTTTAGGGCATAGTTTAGTGGCATTGTAGTGATAGGTTGATGGTTGGACTTGATGATCATAGAGATCTCTTCCAATCTTAATGATTCTGTGAATACAGGTTTTATTCACCTGAGATGGGAGCAGTAAAATTCCCTGGGTATTGGTTCATTCTGTTTCACTGGACACTGATGATTACAGTTAGGTTTCTGTCAGGCACATGGCTTGTAGCCTTTTTCAGCCACCTCAGCTGAGTTCTTTTCTTGATGAGGGTGCTGATCTGATCCCTAGGGAAATTTGTAGTCAAAGGGACTGGGACAAAGGGCTATATCTACATAGTTACTTATGAATGCTTCATTAAATGTTGCAATGCTTAACCCTCATCACAACCCTGTCTCTCTTTTTTTTTTTTTTTTTTTAAAGCCACAGTAGATACTTATGTTTCTCACACAACAGAGAGTTCTTAATTCCTGATGATATTAAACTAAATCTGGGATAACTTTTTGTTGCTGTTACATTTGTGTTACTCATTTAATCTCTCCACTCTCTGTAAAGATCTCAAATTTCCCACCAAACTTCACCACTGTCAGTGAGAATGACCTGGATCCTTTTCTCTGAAGCTGCAGACATCATCTTCTACAGAAATTTTCTCATCTTCCATCTTCTTTTATGATCCAGAGTGTGGAGAGGATGTGTATCCTCTTCTAGTACCTTCTCCTTGCTTTTAAAGTACTTCTCTTTGTTTTTTCTCCTCTTCTTCTATATTTCTTCTCAAATTCATAGACAAAATTATGCTTGATGTCTGAACTACTTCTCTAGTTGCCATTTTAAACCTACACAGTCTAAAACCTCAAATCTCCTGTGGTTCCCCTTTTGTCTTCAGGTGTTCACACTCTTGGGCCTTGCTCCATCAATGTGTCTTCCTTTAGCCTTTCTCATTTCTAAGATTGCTTGACACTTGACCTCTGTTGCTTCTCCAAGCACTTCTTAATCTTCCTTACAATTTTGTAGCTAAGACAGTGTGTGACTTTAAACTTTTAGGTGCATAGAGGTGTCAGGATCTGTGAGGTGGTATTCAGAACTGACTGTTGCAACCTGATTGCACATCCCTTGTGCTAATGCATTTTGTATGGAATTGACACTTTCAGTTATGTACCTGAGGTGTTTCTCAATTACAATGAACTTACTTCCCTTGTTTTTCTGATGCAGTAAGCAAAGGTTTCTTATTGATACATAAGCAAACCAGTGCAACAGTCCAGCACTTTCAAATGCAAATTCATAAAGCTTGCAAGAACAACATTTTTCCTATTTTTTTCACAATTTTTCCTGCCTTATTTCATTTGTCAATATAGCTTTTTTTTTCTTTCCCTCACACCCTGTGATATTTAAACTACTATTCTTCTAACAGATGCCTATTTATTTTTCAAAGGATCAATAGAGTTCTTTTTCTGCTTTCAATTCACCAATAGGTTTACACCACAAAATGTATTCAGAATCTCAAAGAAACAATTAGTTCAAAAAAAAAAGGAGTAAAAACTGTGGAGCAAATCTTCAACCAACTGAAATCAGTCTGAAGAAATCTAAATTCATGACTTTATTTCCATTCTTTAGTTAGCAGCACAGATGACTGGACTTGCCAGATGTTGTGCAAGGGAGATAGCTGTAAAATATCCAAAGTTGAATCCCATGTTGGGATTGCCAAGCCACAAGCCACAGCTTTGCATCTGTTCAATGGTCTGATAGAAATTCAAGCTACACTGTCAAAAATGAGTCCAAAAAAGTTAAACTTTATTCATTTTTTAACAGGGGACCCTAAATGAATAGATGTTATGATTTTGCTTGAGCTAGTGTATACTGCACAGTTGCACTTATCTGAAAGCATCCCAGATGATTCTATGATTCTATGTTATGGAAGCATGTAGAAAACATGTCTTTATGCTACCTTATTTTAAACATGGCCCATGGAAAGTGTGTCTGAACTATTCAGCCTATCCCAGCTGGTACAAAGAAGTACTGTAGAGAAGTGACTAGTCTTTTCCTGATAACATGTCCTGGGTAAGAAAAATGAGTTGTAAACACTGTGTTTGTGAGAAGCACCCCAATCTGTTGGTTCTGAGAAGGGCTTTGCCCCAAAATGAGAACTGTCAAAAAGAAATGAACACATTTAAAATCTGCTTCAGCTGACCACTAGTAGAATGAAACAGTAACCAGGGAACTAGTGATACAACTCTGTGGGAAAGGGTCACCTTGAGAAGCAACACAGGAGAAAGATGAAGGCCTGTACTAGGGGAGGAGAGACCCTGATGGGAGGGAAATTGTGTGGGCAGGCAGGTGATTGCTGCTGACTCAGCAGGGCTGCCTCACCGTGGGGTGACAGGAGCATCCTCTGTACTGCTGATACCTGTCCAGGAGGTCTAGTACTCTGATTGCTGCTTAATTACATAGTTAATAAATCAATAAACTGCTTCCATTATGATTTAATTTGCACCCTATGAGTAAAGATTTTTTTTCCCCATGACAAAATACCAGTTATCCTATAGTAAAAATGCAACAGTATTTTGATGCTGGAAAACTGATCATTGTAGCTATAGGTTTGGACTTGCTGCATCAGCATGACAGTGACTGGACATCAAATCTATATTAAACACTTTGACTAAGGCCACCTCTGTGATCATGCAAGTGTGGCTCAGTGAAAATGCACAGCTAGCTTTCTGTTCCCCTCCTCACCCCCCAAAGGCCATGAAAGATATTCTGGGTTTCCCTGAGCAAACCCAGCCATGGAATACCTGCCAAAAAAAAAAAAAAGGCATTTAGTGTGACATTGCAGTGGAGATGCAAAATAAACAAGAAAGCAAGGCAACAATGCTGGGGTGCCCACATATTTATAGCTGTGAAATGTGCTGGCTTGACAAAGGCACAAAGGCAGCCAAGTGTACTCTAACAAAATTGCAATGTTGGCAGCTGTGTCCAGGGACAATAGGTACCAGTAAAAGTTCCTCATGTGGAAATCATGGATCTAGCATCTTGATATTTCCTTTCATTCTTTTTCTGATCATTCTACTTTTCACTGTCTTACCTGACTACCACATATTTTTTTAACACTCTAGCAGAAAAAAAGATTCTATTTTAATGCTGTGTATATTAAAAAATACACTAACAAATAGTTACTGATGCTATGTATGTGCACTATTTTGATTCTATGCATTAGCAATTGAAATACTGTAAGAAATTGTGAGAGGACTGAACTGAGGTAAAAATTTTTGCCCCTTAGAATAAAAAGCAGACTATAAGGATTGTATTAATTTCCTGTTCTCCCCTACAACTGTAAGCATGCCCTATTCTGCTTGTGCCACTCACATCTTTTCCTCCTTTAAACTACACCATATCAGGCTTTACTTCCCCCGCCCCCCAATCATTTACTTCTTTCCTTTTTCTTTTGCCTTTTCTTAAATATAAGACTACTCTAAGGGAGAGGACTGTGTAGGGGGAAGAACCTAACATTGTAATTCTTCATTACCAGCACACATTGTTAAATATACATTGGTATCTGGTTTCTTATATTTTGCATGGTGAATATGCATATGACTGGGGTTCAGAGTTGGCTGGCGCAGTCATCAGTGGTTTCAGTATTGGTAGGGTACAAACATGAGCTCAAAAGTAGCATTGGTCCTCATTTCCACTTTAGCATACTTTGTCTGAGTGTAAAAGGTTCTTCATTGTATTTCAGTTTTGGTCCTTTTATTCTCTGGTGCTAGGTTCTGGGTTGACATATGAAGTAGGCAGTGCTTGTTTCAGTCTTAGACACCTAAGTCTTATTTGGGTCCATGATGGGTTTTGAAGACCTTAGAATATCAGCTGTCTTCTTGATGTTGTCAAGCTGAGAAATCCTCCCTAACTGGAGTCTCATCTCTGAAACTATTTGTCTTTTCTCTAAGAAATAACATATCTGTGGAAAGCATATGCTGTATGTTCCCTCCATTAAATGAGAGTCTGCCATCCCTCCCTATCTCCCACAGGCAAAATCTCCATTGTGGATTTCACACTGGTTAAGAGAAAGAGTTCATTGAAAGATTTATTTTTTTCCCAGATCTTTCTGAAGTTTATTTCTGCAGAATCCAATGGATTAAAGGAATCAGAGCTGAGAGCAAGTACTCAGTGGCAATGTCAACAGCCCAGGCCTCCCTGGCATGAAAGGCTAATGCTATAAGCTCACATTCTGAACTGGCTTTGTTCAGCTGAGAGTAAATCTCTGGCAGACATTTGCTGCAGCTCTAGTTTTATTGACAGTAATGATATTTCTGTTTTCAAATGACAGGAAATATGTTTGGTCTATTCAGATTTGTTTCCCTGTAGGTCAGAGGGCTTTTCACATCTTTCAGAAATGAAGGGAAAAATACAAATTAACTTGTCTAAATGATTAGACCAGAAGTTGCTGCTGAAACATTCTGCACAAACATTTTCTGTGCTTCTCCTTGTTCTTGTTTACAAAACTGTAAATTGTCTGATTCTAACAATAAAGCACAGCTACTATGGTATTTAATGTTGTGCTTAACAGTATGACATTTTTAGTGAAATATAAATATTTCTAGTTGATACAACATAATAGATAAATTAAATGAGAATCTCATGAGGCAGGAGTTAATTGAGATCCTGCAGTTTAGAGACTACTGTATGAAATGCAGCAACATACATACATCACTCCATCTATTCATCCATCTACCCATCCTCCCACACATCCACCCATCCTTTTGTTTCCTTTTGCCTTTACAGGACACTAAATAGTGTCTAATTCACAAAAATATGGGGGGAAAAATGAAACTAGAGAAAAAGAAAAAAGAAATGAAAGGAAGATGGTAAGGACAAAATTATCTCAAAGACTTCTTAAGTGCCCTGGTATTACTTCTTTGCAGGTGTTTTGTCTAACCTGTTTCTGGAGTCCTCCTGTGGTGGAGATTCCCATCATCTTCTCAGGCTGTTCCAATGCTCCTTTATCTTTTCTGTTTGAGGATTTTAATAATGTTTTTGTTGTAATCTAAGTAGTAATTTGTTTTCTCTTCTTCTATGTGTATTGAAAACTATTGTCATGTTTGAGCAACAGCTTAGGCAGCCCAAGACAGGTAACGTTTAGGAAGCTTGTTCTAAAGAGGATGTCACAAAGTGACAAAAACAGCTCCCAAAGAGCAAAACTGTTCTTAAAAATATGCTAAAGATGAAAATATGAACATGATGAAAGTCTAAAATATCTCCTCCAAGTGGTCTGTTAAGACAGTGAAAATTATCTGAAGTAGTTATAGATGCCACTACACTAAATGCTACAGATCTAGACTTTTCAGACAGCTGAATAATAATCTCCAAGCCTTTACAGTTGCAAAAAGTTTGAATACTTTTGGCATTCATTATTGTAAATAATGAACAATAGTTTTAAGGAAAGAGTAAAGTAACAGATTTTTACAGGAGACAATGAATTTAGAGTCAGTTGCATTATTTGAGGAACATTCCTGCTGTGGCTAAAAAAAAAATAGGATACGGTCTGCAGGCCATTTGCAGTCTCATTTCATTCACCACTAAAATAACAGCTTTATTTATTTCATTTGCTGTTAATTTAATATTTTCATTCATGACCCTATTATTATGACAGGTATTTGGAAATTGGAGCCTTGATTCACATGAATCCCACACAAGCATAACTCTAGATTTCTACCATGGAAAGTGAAAGAAAAAACAGAATTCTTCATATCATCTTATAATGTCATATAATGTGCTGAGAGGATTTCTTTGCAGAAATAATTTCCAAACCTTTATAAAAGCATGATAAACTGATATAATAAAAGCAGAATTTTTCAGTTTCAGGGACAGAAAGAACAAATATTTTTGTGGTAAAAACCACAGTCATCTGGAGCTCAGTGTTTCATCTTGTCCGGCTTAAAGTAGAGTAGAAATGAAGCCAAATGGAGTTCTCTTGCTGTAATTCACAAAAATAAGAGAATGTTACAATGCTGAACTTCTAGTTCCTCAGAAGTATTTTGGTTTCTGTTGGTGTTGAAAAGCTGAATTTCCCAGTCTGTGCTGGTTTATGTCCAATGAATCTGACACAGAGAATTACTGGAAAGATTTCTTCAATGAGAGTCCCTCTGGTCACAGCTTGTTTCTCTGCAGTACAGCACACTATTGGTTCTACTCGACTTGGACCCTTTGGTTCACAGCAGGTCTTACATGAGGAACAAAAGCACACAAGTTGCTATGAATAAGATAACATTTTCTCTCTCTGAAGTTTGTGATCACATTGTAACTGAGAGAAAAAAAAAAGGCTGAAAAAGGGACAAAATTTGCTGTCAATAGTAGCTGGATGCTGCTTTGTTTGAAACAATAGGAATTATTCTCATTTACCATTAGATGGCATACACACAGTATAAAATACACCATTACACAGAATTCCAGTGTACTAGGTGAAAGGTTAAGTAATACTTCTGTAGTATAATTGATGCATACTAAAATCCTCTAATAACACTTGTTTCCACTCAACATTGTTATGTCTAAAGATTCTCAAACTCTCTACATTGAATACTGCTAGATAACAGGCAAAATAAGTCTGTGCTTCTAAAAGTAGCTCAGCAGTTGTTAACACTGCAGCACTGCTGTGTATTCAGCTCCTGCATCCCTCTTTCCTTTTTTTTTCCCTGTTCAGCAAGGATTTGCCACTACTTTAAGTTCTGTAACAGATTCCCAATATTCTCCATGCCTTTATAGTGGGTGTGTGAGAAAAGGAATGATACAAAAAACCCCAACCAAACACATTTTCTGTATCAGTAGCCTACAATGAATAAGTTAAACTCTAGTATTTTAATTCAAAACTAGAAATGCCTGAGTTTCTTCTTCTCTCCCTGAAATGGAGCTGTTCTTAATTTCAAAGTACACTAAGACAATGTGTCGTACCAGTGTAGTTATTGTGGCAAAGTGACCTGCTAAGCATGAGGGAGCCACTGCTCTAAACAGAGTAAGGACTTTCCATATATTTGATGGTGATGACATCACAAGATGTATACTTCCATGAAAGTTATGAGACATTCCTCCTGACTGGGTCAGAAAAGAGGAGATACTCTTCAAGGCTGCAGTGGAAAAAAGGATGTGCTGCTTGGTACTAGCAAGCCTTGGTAGCATTATTCCTCTTGCTCCAAAAGCTCGTGTGTCAGATACGTTTGCCTGGCATCCTGATCAGTTGTGCTTGGTACATGGGGCTGAGGAGTGGAGGAAACTCACTGCTGTCCATCAACTGTATGAACCCCTTGGTTAAGAAGTGGGAAAGGGAAGGACATCCATCTACAGCTATAGCCTTCTTTCTTAAATATATGAAGTCAAGTGGGGAATTACTTCAGACAAACTTGGAAGTGATAACTTGTTCAGAAAAAACCCACTGAATTTGTGGAGGGTCTTGGAGTGTAACAAGACAACTTAGATACATTATCTCTCATGACCTTATTCTCTCCTTCTTAGTTCATGGTCAGGTTGTCCTGAGTCATTGGATGATGTCTTAGTAGCAGATGTCTGATGCACAAAATGTCACGATGGCTTAAAGTCATCTCTAAACTAAACTGTTTTTTCTCTTATTTGTGCTGGAAAAGAATTTGTTTAAAGCTAAGGTAGTAATTTCAGCAGATTCCTGTAGAGCAGTCTACAGCAAATTAAATTACTTACTGATGCTACTGATGCATAATCCTTACTATGTTCAACTCCACTTATACTTCATATGGGACATGACAACAGTGTTTCTGGAGAGGTGAGCATTCAGGTTGAGACGAAAATCTAATGCCTCTGGAAACTTTTCAGAGCACATAAGAATGAGATGTTTCAACTGTCCAGATTGCAACATAATAAATTGCATTCCTTTAAGTAGATTCTCTATACAGTTATCTTCCTCTTGGTTACCTCCTGGATCTTTCCTTTCTCCCTCAAATTTTTGTCAGTGAATGTTGAATGCTCTTCAGCTTTGTGTTTCATTCCACCAGGGTTTGCCTTTCTACAGTAGATGAAAGAGTAGTCCAGGATGAATTGTTCTCTAAAAATATAAGTGTATATATTATTCCCATTATTAATCTCTCATTTTCTTCTTTTAAACAACATATAATCATGACAGTGTTCTTTTGTCATAGTTTGTGGCCAGTTTCAGGTGTATGAATGACATTAGTTAGAAGCATTCAATATCCTAATTTTCTCTGTCTCCTTCATTTTCTTTCTTTTTCTTTTCTTTTTTTTTTTTTTTTTTCCTTAATTTTATTTCTCCATCTTTTGGATGCACCACTAGCCTCAGTTAATTTTACCAATCATAAACACTTGTAACTGAAATGAATGCCAAGTGGAGTGGCTTACTGAAGCAAATCCATTTATTTTTACCTCAGCTCTTTTTCTTGAAGGCTCACTCATTTAATTGTATAAATTACAGTGACTAAAATACACTTTTCTGTTTGTGTTTTCTGCTTTAGAGATATCCACATACCTTGGTTTTGTGGTACTGAACAGCATTAATTGCTACTTCTGGGTAGCAGCTCAAGAAAATACAATGGATAGGAGATTCCCCTTTTTGCATGATATTCATGACAACAGGATTAATCCCTCCCTTGCAAAGCTGGCAAAAAAACAAACATTCTCAGCCTATCTTATATTATCCATTTTAAACAGAAAATGCACTTTGTTCAAGCTGGTTTAACTTCACTGAAATGTATTATTTTTCTACTTGTGAGAGAAAAGAGAAAGAAACATAATGTTTATTTCTGGTTGGCATGACCTTGCTCTGATCACTGCAATTACAGAAGCAGATAAAAGCATTCTGAGTTGGTCTGATGTGAATGTGGGCTCCTGGTAATTAAAATTGAAGTGATCCAAGTCTCTGCCACCCTCAACATCCTGGCTGTGCTCTCAGCACTCCTAGTGCATGTTCTCCCTGGGAGAATGAGAATGTGGAAAATCATTGCATCTTACAGGAGTCAGGGGCAGATTAATGTTGAATCAATCAGGAAAGGACTTTTTCTTTGGTATATGAAAATGATTTATTTCATTCTTGGTTTAAGGCTGAAAGAAAGCATCCTAGTATTACACCACTGTCTCCCCAGCAGCTTAGAAAATAAAACCACATTTCCACACTTCTACTGCTTTAAGCACATTCTGCAGGTGAAGAGCAAGAGACCAAGACCTCTTCAGTGTAAACAAGCTGGTTAGCAGAGATGCCTGGGCCTGAGATTCATTTTATGTTCCTCATGGGGAATTGAGGAACTGTTGGAGCACCTAATCCTGGAAGCCATTTCCAGGAACATTAGGGATGAGAAGATCATCATCAGCAATCATCCTGGGTCATCTAGGGGAAGCCATGTTTGACCAATATGATAAACTTCTGTGGTGAAATCATTTTCTTGGTAGATGAGGGGAAAGCAATGGGCATTGTCTACCTGGGCATTGTCTACCTAAGGTCTTTAACACTCTGTCCTGTAAGGTCATTAGAGAGAAGCATCAGAGAGGTGCACAGACTCTATGAGCAGACAGTGACATGGATTGCAAACTGGCTGAATGGCCAGGCCCAGAGGGTGCTGACCACCATTGCAATGTCTACTTTGAGGTCAGTAACTAGTTGTGTACCTGGAGGTCAATACTGGGTCCAACCCTGTTTAGCATCTTCATTAATGGTTTGGAAGATGGGACAGAGAGTACCCTCACAGGTTTACTGATCAAACTGAGAAGAGTGGCTGACACACCAGAGGATCATGCTGCCATCCAGAGGAACCTTCACAGGCTGGACAAATGGGCTGGCAGCTTTCATTATTGCAGTGATCTTGGAGTGAAGGTAGCATGTGAATCTTTCTCTTCTTTTCTTAGGTTGCAGAGAGAATGACAACCAGCCAAGACAATCAACTAGAGACAAGACTAGTGCAAACATTATTCAAGAATTCATATTAGAAACTGGATTAGAATATTTTCCTTGTTGAAACCACCATCTCTTCTCAAGTTCTTCAAACCCTGGGGATGCATTCACTTTCTTTGCCTCTCTGATACAGTATCTGGCTGGTTTTATAAGTGAGTTTTTCAAAGTCAAATTTATCCAGTCTGTCTTCCTTCCTTTCATTTTCTCTTTTTATGCCTTTGTCAGCAAGGCTGAGGAGTCCCTCCTTTTGTCACAGCTTTGTTTTTAATTCCAATGTTAAATATCTCTACAGAGTAATAGTCACTTTCAACCTTTTCTTTTCTGAGAACTCCTGAAATCCTCCCTCAGAGAGCCTGCTTTACAGTGCTTGGCCCTTTGTGCATGAGCATCTCTTCTCTGAACTCTCTCCAGCTGATGGTACAGTTTTCTTGAAATGAGGATTTGAGGCTTAGCATGAGAAAAAATTTCTTCCACTCCATCATTTCACTTTCCATCTTTTTAAGAGTGTCAGTCATTGGTTGGTTGGTTTTCTTCTTTCTTATCAGAAGACTGCCCTGAAAGTTCATGTTGGATTTTAAAACAAATTTTGACTTTTATGAATTGAAACTTCAAATTCTTTTTTTCTCCTGTGACAGTATTCTTTGTTCTCCTTTGCTCTCCTCCTTTTTTCCCTCCTACTGTCACTTCCTCTGGGCTGGAAATCCTGTTTACTTTTCCAAAGCCATTATTCCATTAGATGAGTGTCAGCATCTCTCCCTGTTAAAATGAAATCTCTGCTTTGTCAAAAGGAAAGGGGGGAATACTGTTTCATTGCACTAGTCCAAGCAGAAAAAAAATACACTAATGAAAAAATATTCACTGACTTGAATCAAAGAAAGAAGGGTGAGGGTTGTGGCAAATGGAAAGGGAAATATCCAATCTGTGCTTTTGCTAGGAAAATGTAGATCTGCCATTAAAAAGTGGCCAGACCACCAGAGTTACCAAAGGACAGGGAGAAGTGCAGACCTTGCTGCCTGCAGCACACATCTTCAAAATTTGAGAGCAAGGGGCAGCAGTGAATGCCTCTTTAGAGCAGAATGCTTGTGCTAAGGCATGAGGAGATGATAAAAAAAGATCTTCTGTATGGATGTTTGCCAGAGCAATCTCTACCCCAATACATACTGTGCTCTTAGTGAATATTTGAGGTCTGACCCTCCTATGGTCTTGCCCACTGTTGCTGGTAGAGCAGAGAGCTGAATGCACCACACAGTGCAGTCTGCATGCAGAGAAAAGGAGTGGCTGGTGAGAAATGTTGGGGCTCTGATACATCTCCATTTATCTGAAGGGCTACCTAGGGGGCTTACAGTGGACAATGGCATTGATGAGAGCAAGTGTGTGCTGGCTGGAAAAACCTCCTGGATTTCTCCTTGTATAAGCACCAAGACAAATGTCAGAAACACATATGCCCTAGAGGAGCAAAATATTAGCCCAAGAAAATGATAATAAAGCAGGAAATATGTCATGCTCCAGTGGCTCAAACAGGAACTCGTAGTAGAGCTTCTCGAGCTCTATTTTTGACCTAGCTATCTAGCTTTATAACATTGAGTGTCCCTGAACCTTGTTATGCTTGTAAATAGATGGTCATATCTGACCTCAAAAGTTTTCTTTAGAGATTCATTTTTTGTAAGATATTTTGGCAATTCTCAGGGGAAAAAGCCATTACAAGTGCACCTTGATTAACATATTGCACATGCATGAGAATTGTTCTTATGACATTTCTGCTAAAAATACTTTGGTTTTCATTTTCACAAAGTGTACTGAGGGATACAAACATTGTAAATCTTAGCAGTTCTGAAGTGTTGTAGGTGGCTTGTGGCAAAAGTAAAATGATAAGTATACACGATACGAGGCCATTATGATCACTGTGTTCATTACACATCAGTTTAAGCAATTATTATAACAAGTACAGTATTAAGAAGGAAGCCAGAATAGCCATGAGGTAGAGAAAAGAAAAATCTTTACAATTTATAAAAGCTTCTGGTTTGAGGGGGGTTTTTTAGTGGTGGTGGTGGTGGTGTGTGGGTTATTTTTGGTTTCGTGTTTTCATTTGGGTTTTTTTTGTTGTGCCTTGGGGTTTTTTTCTTTGTTATGAAGAATTGGAACCATGTCTCTGTGGAGAAAAAAGAAGAGCACTAAATATTCAGTTTGTTCAGCAATAGGTCTGGAAGGAGAACCAACAGTACCTCCAATCCAGATCTAGATAGTGGGGTGAGGAGTGGTGAGGCACAGCTAGCAGGAAAAGGGTTAAAGGGCTGGCCAGTGGGACCAGGACTGGGAAGAGTTTCATGAGAAACAGGAGAGACTGCTGAAGAAAGGCTCACTGCAAGATCCAGAGCAGCTTAGATCAGATCTTGCTATCCAGCAGGATTTACTATCTGTAGTGGATGTGATGCTGCTGCAGAAGGGTCAGACCAACCAGCTGGACTAAGTATTTCTATCCAGTGGAAACCACTGATACCAAAGGAATAGAGCTCTAATGTAGGAACTAGCTGCCCTGTTAGGTGTGAGGTTATCTTTCCTTCCTTTAATAAAACTATTGGGTTTAAAACATCAGTTTTTTAAAATTCAAGTTTGCCTCAGGAAAAACTAGCTCACAGGGCAGAAGCAAGTTGAACGTAATGTTCCCAGGATTCTGTACCAAGTCACATTAGCAATGATACTTACAAATGTTAACATGGCCTTTGATGCTGTTAAATCAGGTTATTGCAAAAAGACCTCCACACAAGGTCTATTATTATACGGGTAAGGAAAACAAATGAGTGACAGAGAAAAGTAAAATATTCAGGTTTTCAAACCTTTGAAACTATTGATTATGACTAGAGGTTTAATATAATTTTTTGAAAGTGAGTATACAGGTAAAAAAAACAGAGCACCAAATTAGAGGATGGCTAAATACTAATTATACCTAAGCTAGTGACATTCATCTTTCAGCATCAGTGGAACTAGATGGTGTATTTGCTGCAGTAGTGGTGACCTTAGAGAACAGATAACTGAAGAGTAGAGAATAGAGAAAATAATCTCTTCCAGAGGAAACAAGTTTAGTCTTTAAGACCTACCACTGATCAGAAAAGTACCAAACCAAAATAAGGTATCATCTGTCTGTGAACATCTAGAGAGTCATATGGTGATAAAAAAATCAAAACTGGCCAGTGAAGCAGTCTCATTCACTCCAGCAGGTAGAAGAAAACAAGAGATGAGATTTCTTTTGGCTTGAGTGGGACTGACATGATCCTGCACATGCAGTTTAGGAAGACAGGGCTGGGTGAAATTAGTAGAGTTAGATGAACAACTGTTTGAAAACCTGTGCAGCTACCATTAGCTCTTTGCTAATAGGAAAAAAATCAAATGAGGACTTGGATGGCTCTATTAAAAGTTGATATTTTACTTATTCATGACAAGGGATATGGATGACACAACAGACAGTACACTTTAAAATGCCAATAGGAAGTTAAATGTGATTGTAATGATCTAAGGGAAGAGAAATGCAGGTTAGAATTTCAAAAAGTTTATGAAAAATTGGATCAAGGGTTTGTAATCAATAGAATGAAATTCAGTAAAGATCAGTGCAGAATAATTCATTTCTGGGAGAAACAAAGTGTAGAAATACAAAATGAGCAATAACTGGTTAATTATCTCTGCTGCAAAAAACCTCAATCTGAACCTTGAGATCTGAGCTCACAGGTGCAAGTTAATGCAGTCTTCTCTCAAAAAGGCAAATACCCGGCTTGGATACATCAGTAAAACTCTGACACCTTACCCAGCAGGTAGTTTTGCCACCAAACAAGTGCAGTCTCAGCTGACACTCCCATGTCTGGGCACCAGAGAGGAGGGCAAAGAACAGAAGAAAAATGGCTTGTGAAGAAAGGTTAAAAATAGTGGGAATAGTGTAGGGGGAAGGAAGACAAGGTTACAGGCAAAACTTGCCCAGAGCTTCAGAGGGGACAAGGGCTTTGAATACGAGAGTTAATAATTATAACTCATTATTAACTAATTATTAGTTAGCTTCTTACTGGTGATAGGTAAAGTAGGTAAAGAAAGAAATCTGCTTATTTATCAAAACCAGAGGTGAAAGAGAGAAGAAAGTGAATAACAGCAGGAGCTGTGAGTCAAGGGAAGAGACTGCCTGGGGAAGTGACAGACTCTTGTTTAGGGTTGGTCATCCATGAGCAAAGGGCTACAGTGATGTGACCCAGCTGGGAGTTGTCTGGATCTGTTCCATCAGTTCCAGGCTAGGAGCCATGGTTAGGGAAAAAAGGATGTGGTGATTGTGGTGGGTATAGGAAACAACTGCTAGGGAAGCACAACAACCAAGTTTCACCTACATTCTGGCATGCATGGTAAAATTGTGTAAGCCTCACATTCACAAAAGGGATTTGATCACTCACACCCTAAAAAGCTGTATGGTCTGTTCAAAATACAGGGGATCTTGGATGTGATGCCTGCTAGAGGATCTAATTTCATCATTAATTCTAACCAGAGAATTATTTTTTTTGGTTGGTTTTTTTTTTTCCTAATAAATGGAGTGCAAATCAGATTCTTTCCCTGCCTCCTGGCCAGGAGGGCTAGAATTCCTCCCTATGTTTAGGAAAAGTGGGAAACCTGGCTGGCTGCCAGACTGCAGATTAAGGCTGCTGAGATGCTGTCAGCAGCAGTCTTGATGGTAAATATTTATGAGCCAAAATGTGCCAGTATTCATTTTTGGTGAATTGTATATTTAATGTTATTGTCTACACAACTTTGTAAAGGTCATCCTGGCATATAAAGTCAACTGAAATGACTGGTCCACTGTTAAAGAACACTGTTCTCTTTGAAAGTGTGAAACCTATGCAGTTTTGGGTCGTTTGTGTGGACCACTAGAAAACACTTCTGCTTCCATCGTCAGGTGACAGTCCCAACGTATAGAGCAGCTTTAATTTAACAAGAACAGCTGTTGGTCCTGCCTAGTTTTCACTGATTCTTGCTATGCCTTATTTGACTTTGAGAGTACAAAAACCTGCTTCTAGAATCTCATCATTTCACTCCCTTGTATGATAGGTTTTTATCTGCAGTGCGACACAGCCGAGCCGGTGGCTTTGCAGCTTTTGACTATCGAACACATTTTATTAAATGAAATAAATAAATCGCTCTACTTAGCTTTACTTCATGAACTGCTTATTTTGGGATGGGAGAGGGAAATCCCATCTTAATTTTCAGCAACAGGAAGGTGTTGCTGTGGGTGAATTTCTGTCAGAGCCAAGGAAATGATTTTTTTGCAGCTGCAAGAATTCAGTCCTGCAATGTCAGAAGAGCATGTAGTTATTATTCTGAATGCTGTGCAGACTGGAACATAAGAGGGAAAAAAGTGCTCATGAGGAACATATTGAATTATAATAAATCTGTCTCGTCTGAAGACAATGATGAGCTGGCACATTTTGTCAAGTGGCAGTCGCATAGGATGCTGTGCACTGCATACATATTACTGCATTAGCAGTAGGCAGCAAGAGGATGGCACCAACAGGAGAACTGCTCAGACAGATAGGTTGATCATTTGTATTCCAGAGCTCAGCAAGTGCTCAATTCACTGATCCAAACTAAACATGTTGAAGTCAAGGCCTGTTTCTATAACATGTTTGATATACAGCTGAGCAGTAACTGAATCAAAACAGCATCTCACTATTGCTTTCTGGTGCCATACTGGGTGGTGAATGCAAGTGAAGCTTTTCCTGGCACTAGGGGTATGTTGTATGCAAATGGACCTTCTCAGTGGTAAATCTTTAATGTGGCAGACAGAACATTAATTGCATAGCTCCCCAGGATCATGTTGCATGCCCAGTTTCCTTAAGTTAAATTATTCTGAGGATTCTTCCCTGGATGGAGACTTCCAGACATTGCAGTCCTACTGTGTGCCATAAATTAACTCTTCTAGCCTTCGGCTTCGAGGCCTGCCTGACTCCTGGGGCAAATGCCATTCATATTCACAGTGTGTATCTAACTGAGACAGCCCAGCATGTTAACTACAACTCATATTAATATGATATGTCTACAGTTACATCTCCTTTTTGCAGGGTACTATTTCATCCAAAGAAAGTGAAAAAGTTGCTCATTCAAATCTTTAAAATGTAAATACCTCAAGTGCTCTTCCCCTATATATTATAAAACCAGTGCCTGGCATGATCACAATAAGGAAGGGTCAGCCCTTTGCCCTTTCAGTCAGTACTGTATTGACACCATATAAACACACCCACTCACCCAGATGTGCACACAGGTGTACTCACATGCTTTGTTCTGGCGGCTTGCACTGTGGCAACCTTGCCTTTTATTGGCTTTCATACCTGAGCACAACTTTACCCTGTGCCAGGAGCAGCATGCAGCACTTCACCAATCAGAGGTTAACAGCATGGAAATTTTCTCTGAACATCTTCACCTCTTCTTAATCTCTCTTCTATCTTCTGTAGGTGAAGACCTATCAAAAAGAAACTCCTTTGAAGAGCTGCTCAAATTTCTATGAATGTGTAAGATACAGTCCCTTTTATTTTTCCAGGGAGCATTCTAATGTAGTCCTTTTCATTGGCATGAAGATGCACTATATTAGACAGATTACTCCCATTTGCAAAATGAAAAAGAAAGCTCAGTCCTTTCCAAAAAGAAAAGTTTAGCATCTCTTAAGATAGATTTCATCTGAAATAATAGTCCAATCTACCTTGGGCTTGCTCCCATGGTTCCTCATTACTGTGTACTTTTATCCTATTTCCTCTTCAGGACAATCAGCCTTCATGGACTCACATCAATATCTCCAGTAAGGTGAAAAAGAAAAGCAGGCAATAAAGGGGTCATCTTAATAAAAAAAGGGGAGGGGAAAAATGTGGGCAAAAGATGGGAAAGAAGAAGATTACATAGAAAAGGTTGCTTGTTTTCCAAACTGAGATTATTCTGGGGCTCCAGCGAACTCCTTCTAGTATCCCTTCAACAACATACATGAGAAGCAAGCAGGAGGTGTGAGGCTGTCCATATTAACAAGGAAGCAAGCAAACCATGCATTTCTGCCAAGAATGACTGGTAGAAAGAGATGCCCTCTGTGATCAGATGGATTGCCAAAGCACACCACAACAGGAACAGAAGAGATGAATAATCACAGAATCACAGAATGTCAGGAGCTGGAAGGGACCTTGAAAGATCATCTAGTCCAACCCCCCTGCCAGAGCAGGATTCCCTAGACCAGGTCACACAGAAATGTGTCCAGGCTGGTCTTGAACATCTCCATAGAAGGAGACTCCACAACCTCTCTGGGCATAAATGTTTATTTTCATAACAAGCCTGCTAAAATACACATAAAAGGAACACATCATGGAGCCATGCAAGTCTAAATCAAAATGTTTTTAATAAGAAAGTGTTCCCTGACCCCATGGCTGTGGTTTGAGCACAACATAAAGAGGAAAATACATATAATAAATGTTCTTGTCAACTTGACTTAGTTAATCTAGACATTTGGAAACACAGAAGTGCCTTTAGGTATGCAGTGACATGTCTGCTGGATTTGAGCTTGCAATATTGAACACAGGTTCAGTCTATGACTAGCCTTAACTTTTACAACAAAAGTAAGCAACAAACAGCACTTTTGTGCAATGTTACCAGGTTGTAACTTGTCTTATACTCAGCTCCAGCAGGTTTTAATTTGTCCTGATCACATACAAGCAACTGGTAGCTTAGACTTATAAATCTCCTTTTGGGAGCAGGATGTTAGAACATGCAAGCCACACTTTCTTTGAAACTGTTGATCTTACTCTCTTAAAGTCAATGTATACCCTGCCTTACTAAATCTTTCCCAGTCTCTCTTCACTTGACTTCCAGTCAAAATTATTCTAAGGTATATTAAGGTATTCTAAGGTATATTAAGGTATATTAAGACTGTGATTATTTATTTCCTCAGAGAAAGAGATTGCCTAGTTTTGTCGTCGTCTTTATACATTTCTGTATGTCAGGAGGAATCTCTGAAGTGACACAAAAAGAGATGGCTTGGAGGCTCCAGTATTTAGGTGTCAGCTAATTCCCTCTGCTGCCCATACTCTTAGGAATAGGGGGAACAGAGAACTTTTAAAGTCACTTATTCATCCCCTGGGGTTCCCTTGTGGAGGTGCTGCTCCTGGGCCCTTCTGATGCAGTGCTGTGCCCAAAGGGCATTTGTTATAGAAAATGACACAATGTGTGTAAGACTGCAGCCATTTTTAAGGCTGCACAATATCAGCTTGAAGAGTTTTCTTTATAACATATTTAGTGGCTGATTATGTGAATGGAACAGAGTTCTTTTTCTGTCACATGACTGTGTAGTTTCTAAATGTTTACAATCCAAACAACTTGAAACTGTTGGCTTTTTTCCTCTCTTAAAGGTTATACACCCAAGCAATCCCCACAAATACCAAACTGCAATAACATGTATTTAAACTTCAAATGTCTCTGGCAAAATGTTCTGGGTTTAATCATATCCTGGAAAACATAAATGTAGTTTCAGAGGTAACAAATGGTTTATGGCAGGCCAGATTCTGTCTTCTTTACTCCTACAAATAAAGGGCTGGAAAAAATTGATTCTGTTCAAGGAGTAAAGCCCTTCATATGTGAATAAAAGTGTTAGGAACACTGCCTTTGTTAGCAGAGGGCATTTCTATGCCTCTAGATATCTCTCTGCTACTATTTCATTGCAGTGATCTGGCAAATGGCACAGAGTAATTCCAGGACCTCTAAAAGCTCCAAATGCAGCAGTGATGCTTAAGCCAACCATTCCTTTACCTGAGACTTCATGTGAAATAAAATAAACAGTATTGGGTGGAAAATTTCAGAGTCCTCATTAGTACCTGATCAAACTGCAGAAATGCCATGGTTTTACCCTGGGTACTTACTTGCACCCCAGTCACTGATGTGTATGATCTGTAAAACAGCATCTTTTCTAATCCCAAATCTCTGTTTCTCTGAGTAGCTGTACAGATGGAAATGGTGGCTGGGGAGATGGGAAGGAACCATATTAACTTGGATTATTTCCTATTGCCTCTATAGATCCTTTCAGTTCTTCCACATCTGTTCAAGCTGTACACGTTTTTTATTTGCCAGTTCAGTGGTAAATATAAATATGAAATAGCAGATAACAACCTGATCCAATGGTTTGTGGACAGTTTTTCTCCCCCTGGTATATTCACCTCTTTGCCCTAAAGGCTTACCCCATAAAGAGAATCAGAAATGAGAACAGAAGGCACTGAAAATCTACAAGACTGAATTCTTACACTTTCACATGGATGTAGATGGTAAGAATATTCATCATCATGGATGGTGAATGCTAAAAATATTTGCTCTTAAAACTTGTAGAATGAAAATTACATCTCATGTGCCTTTGGCATGCATTGATCTGCTTATTGAGAGTGAAGTTCTAGTCTTCTCACTGAATAACTGGCTGTTGTCTAGGTGAAGCATCAAGTAGGGTCCAAATCAAACTACCCCTGATGCTCTTAACATTCCCATCCAAAAAAAAAGAAAGAATTTCCAGCTGGTGTGATGTAGAGGAAGATGACTAGGGAATGAAAAGCCCTTCCACTAGAGGTACAGATGGTGCTAGGAAAACAAGCTGCAAGGGTATATGATTGGTATAAGCAAAAACATTGGCAGATTATTACCAAGGGAGAGAAAAGAAATGCAAGTGAAGGAAATGTGATTATAAGAGCAACTCTAATTACATTTAGAACAGAGAAGAGAGTATCTTGTTACCAGAAAAGGAGGTTGCCCTCAAGTAAGAGTAGTGATCTACAGAAATGTCAGTAGTTTTTAGATGGAACTAGGCAAGATTGTGAAAGCAAGCAAATAATTTGCATAGCAGATTTGGAGGGGCCAAATCTGCTAGGTATGATCTAGTAAGTTCTTTCTGGAGACACATTGTCTGTACCAGCTATAGTCTGTCACTTATGCTCTGTCACATTTCTAATTCTGTGCAGGAAATGCAAAGCACATTTTCTTTTAGAAGTCTCTGGATGTTCATGAGCACTTTGGAACTTCAGTCTCTCAGAGATTTGGAAGGATGTCTCCCTTAAAGTTCCACCAAAATGAACATATAAATCATATAAATATTTCTAAAGCAGATGTAGATACAATTTGCTTGAAATAACAGTTTGTTAGATTTATTTGCAAACCCTAGATTTATTTGCAAATAAATAAATAATCTGGAAAGTTATGTTCCAGAATTGCAAATCATGTAGAGTAGCAAAGTGCCCTCATTACCTTTTAGTATGTTCTGCTCAAAATCTATACCTCTCTACATACAATTTTGCAATCTTAGCTTTCTGTTAAGTTTGTAATTATAGAATATTCTTTAACAAACTCAACTGTAGAAAAAGTCCAAGGTGGAATTTACACAAGATTAGGATATATTTAGTATCACACACTATAACTGCTAAACACTGAGGAAAGCTTAATATTTATTATAATTATAAAATATGAATTACAAATAAATGCAATGATTCTTAGATATATAAGGCTAGGAAATGGTGGGATCATTATTATGAGGTAAAAAACCCCCAAACCCACAAACAAACAGAACAAACCAACCCACCAAAAAACCCCAACACTCCATAATATGCAGTTATAAAAATACTTTCTCTGTCTCTTGTACTGATTGCCTTCATAGATTTCCAGAGGCTGTTTTCTGGGAACCTGAGCACAGGCAGAGCAGCAGGAATACCCTTTGGATCCACAAGGAGAAACAAGAGTAAGTGATGCTTTGTGTAGTCTCCTCCATGTAATTGCATTGTGATGTGCCTGATTCATGTACTGAAGATAACTGTTCAGAGTTTGCAAATGAACTGAACTGTGTGAGGAGTTTCCAAGCATATGTCTCTAGGGGATATGCTGGCTTGTTCTTAACTAGGCAAACTGCAAAGAAGTGTAATCAATCTATGTGCCCAAGCCTGCAGGGGAATAAAGTAAGATCCAACAATAGACCTGAGAGGGTTTTCCTACTTTCAGAGTGCCTCAGCTGGAAACCCACCCAGGTAACAGAGAAAAGCAATTACACCTTTTTTATTAAAATGTTCACACTATTTCATGTTGTACTGTTTTTGATTAAAACTCAGAGTTTAAATGCTTATAGATCAATGGAGTTTTAAATTGGAAATGTAAAGGCTCTGCAGGTGACAATGTGCCTGCATATGAGCCATGTGCAGCTGACAGTTACATATAGTTCATAACAGCAGCACAGACTGACATTTTCTCCTTTTTATTATCAAGACATTGTAAATGTCTTGTGTGAATTAGAATAAAAATAGCCAGGGACTAGAAATTTTCCAGCTGCTCTCTTATATCAGTAATGTAGAAATTAATTGGGTTTTGTTTTTTTGTACTGGGAAATGTACCATTTCAGTTAAGAGTTAGCAAATAACTGCTCTTGATACAAACCTTCACCTCTGGGGGACAAGTTCTGCTTCTTGCAAATATTGCTGCTGAAGCCTCACCATTACCTACTAAGCACACAGTGCCAGACTGTACTCTCTTGGTTCAGGACATTAAGTGCTATGAGGTGTCTAGTTCAGGATAATTCTCTGTATAGAGGATGTGGACTCTTGATTTGACCCAGATTTCTTCTTGACTACACCAACAGAAGCTTTTCTCCTGTGTCTTCCAGCACCAGCTCTTGTCTTGAGAATGGTCATCCATTCTTTCCATGGCTTCATCTTTGAGAAAGGATCATCTGTGAGGTTGACACAGTTGCATTTTCTAGAGAGCTTCTCCACCTCTTACAATAAAGATCTTCAGTAGTTTACAGATCACAGAATGTTAGGGGTTGGAAGGGACCTCTGGAGATCATCTAGTCCAATCCCCCTGTCAGAGTAGGCTCCCCTAGAGCAGGCTCACCTAGAGCAGGTTGCATAGGATGCTGTCCAGGTGAGTTTTGAATGTCTCCAGAGACAAACACTCCACCACCTCTCTGAGCAGCCTCTGGGCAGATCAATAGCTCAATAGGCTGGTTTAAATCTCATTAAGCTGGCCTATTGACTATTCCTAAATGACGCGGGCCAGAGACTGTTTTTTGGCTCTGAGGTTATGTCCTGTCTCACATGCCCAAACTTTCCCCACTCCCCAAATGCAGTGGTGTCACATCTTTAGGAATAGACCCTGACCTGTACAGCCTATCCAAACAATGCCCAAGCATAATCTGAAAGAGTGGTAATTGATATGAGCCAAAAGTGTGCTAGGGACTGTGCTACTATTTACCCAGTGTGGATGGTTGTGAGCTATGGACTCTCTACTAATATGTAGCCACAGAGCCTATGGTCAGTTCTGCTGCTAGTAAAATAGATCTCTTCATGAATGGTCTTTCTGCCAAAGTGAAGGAGAGTTTAAGCAGAGTCTCAGAGACATCAGCTGGGTGAAGCCTCTATGTACTTGGCCCCTTGTAACTTCTTTTTTGTTTCACAAAGCGTGTTTCGCCACAGTGAGTCAAGAGGGTTAGCTTGTTCTTCCATGTGTGGTGGAGCAAAGAGAAACCTTTAGCTTGGAAAAAAATTAATGATGAGAGAATCTTGTGTCAGCAAATCCAAGTGAAAACAAAACTTTTCATTCTTCTCCAAGGCATTAATGCAGACACAAGAGTGAAGGCAGAGCAACAAATTTCACTTCAACTTTGACTGTTAGTTAGTGCTGACCTGAAAGTCAAAAAGACTTTCAGTGTGAGGACCAGGGCTAAAAAAAAATAAGCTAAAAATAGAGACTTTCTATATTTGTTCCATAAAAGTGCCAATAAAACCACTGGAATTCTAGGGAAGTTTCCACAGTAGGAAATAGGTTAGTTCTGGTTCCTGGCCTGCAAGGGTGTCCTGTGGCCTGACCAACTGGGGCAATCGATCACTTTGGAGATAGAGAAGCTGATGATAAAGTTTGCACAGCAGCACTAGCTAGGAAAGGGCAGAAGGCACAAAATGATTTCTTCAGGGTAGTGAATCAGGCAAGGTTCATCCAAAGGTCCCCTGGATGGTGGCCTGTGGCCTGTCCTGCTTCTGAATCACACGGCATATTTATCATGCTTCCGTCATCTAATTACTACAATATAACTCAAACCATTTAAAATGATGTATACAGAAATGTCCTTTTCCAGAGTCATTGGGTTACTTTAGTTTGATGATTTAAGTATTTAGCCATTTGCTAAAGAAGTAAAGAAACTAATAAAGTAAGGGAAAGGGACTCATTTCAGGCAGTGTAATGATTCTCCTTAAAGGTACGAATGGGGAAAGATGACAAAGCTAGTGTGAATGTCTATTCTTCTGCCCTCCCTCAATAGTTCATCTGTCAGCTGATGTGCTTTCTGTGCTGTGCTTTTAAACTGACATCTACAAGGAGCAAGTATATGAGTTTGAGTGTGTGTACTCTAACAAGCCTCTTGAAAAAAGAGGCTGTAGCTCATGGAAACTTGTAAACCTAGAATCAGGAGCAAAGGGAACAGAAGAGACATGATGTGGACAACAGTGAGACAAAAATAAGAGGAGAGAACATCAAGTATAGACATTCCTATCTTGCACCATGTCTTCTATCACCTTTTCTTTAGTCTTATTCCTGGCACCAAAGGTAGTGTTTGCAGGACAGTAATAGAAGCAGAAGTGGCAGCAGGTGGTGTGCTCCAGACAGCATGTGTTGGAAATTGCAGAAACAAAGCTCTGGGTGTGTTGTTGGGTAGCAATCTCCCAGTTTTGAAGTGAAGTGGACATCAAACACACCAATTGAAGAATGTGAGTGGAAAAAATTTTATGCTGCTTATGGATGACAAATTATCAGTATGGAAACCCCCCCCCCACAAACAAAAAACAAACAAACAAACAAAAAAAGACCAAACCAATAAAATTCAAACAGTATTTGGGAAGAATTTTCTTTGTCCAATACTCAGAATTGTGCACTAAACTGAGGAGTGATGGAACAATAGATCTGACATTTAGAGTCTTTTGTTTTGTTTTGTTTGCTTCCTTGTTTTTGCAGTTGGACTAGTTTTGTACCTGATTTTTTTCTATAAATTGAGCTAACAGATGTTAAATATGCAGGAAGAAAATTAACCATCAGAACCTGCAATTACTGCCTCCTTAGGAAATAACACAACACAGCATTATTCTTGGAAGACAGCAACTACTCTATAACCTAGTTTACAACTCAGTCTGCAAAGCTTGCTTTTCTTTCCACATTGATCCACAGTGAGTTGAATGGCAGACTCCAAGCTGGCACTTGAGGCCTATAGTGGAATAGGCTGATTTTTCCCTTAAGTCAGTGCTGTAGTTGGGAATTTTCTACTGTAAGTCATTTTTATCCAGCAGGCAGGGGGAACAGGACAGGAATGCCTATGCTTTAAAACCATATTTATTTGTTTAGATGAGGAAGGCATTTGTAGTCATAGTGGGAAGAAAGTGGCAGCTATTTCCTAGAATAGGTTAGACCTTATCACCTAGTATACATGCCTAGACCTTGCCTGTTATCTGACTGTGAGTCTTCTGAAGTAAGTGAGGTTGCATCCTGTTTTTTTTCCAAATCAGAAGCAGTATTTTAGGTATCAAAACACAGTAATGCTGCCATTGGCAACTTGATTTTTTTTCCCCTCTTAGCATATGATGACTTTATGTGGCACATAATACTTGCTTATGTGGAACCCCAACAGAAAAAAGTACTTTGAAGAAGGATTTTATCCAAGATAAGGGCTATGTAAATGAATAGGTTAATACATTTTAGAGCTGCTACCCTGATTTTGACGTAAATAAGGTCATGATTAAAAATATCTAGTCAAAGATACTGCAAATTTTAAATTAAAACAAAATAGAGAAGTAATTTAAACTAAGATTAACATTTAAAAAAAATAGAAAAGGAAAATGTAGTAGAAAGGCTACACTTATTTTTTTCCTGGATTAGCAAGTCTCCAAAACATCTTGTCTGTGACAGACATGGCCCTTTCAATACAGGAATGGATAAAGTGTTTTTTGCATGCCTCTTTCAGCTCTAATTTGTTGAGTTTAGTTACATAAGTTTATTTTGAGAACTTAACACTCAGTGTTTATCATAATAAAGTTAATGAGATTTAATGAGGTTGAATCAATGAGGCTTTTAGTAGAGTCCTAGGTACCAACTTCCAGTTTATACAGAGATGCATGCTTGCTCTTTAATTTCACTGTCAGATGCATAGGATGTATCCAATATTCTCAAAAAAACAAACAAACCAAACCCCCACAAATGTGTAATGACAAATTGTTCTGATTTTAAGACAACTATTTTACCACTGATCTCCCCACAATGCCCAGATAGTAGACTTGGTTTCATATGTATGTAAGCCAGAATCAAGCATAGATTTCACAAAGCACTGCATGTGGTCCATATGGATACCATGTGCATGGTTTTTGTGCTCATACAATGATCACCTACCATAAGATAACTTTCATTCAGTTCCCTCTGGAGTACATGAAATGTTGACAAAGGGAACAGCATGTGCTGAACATTAATTGGGACCAGACAAACTCATTATTCTCTGAAAGATGTTGTTCATCAATAGGGTACCATCTGCATTGTATTTACATTAGTAACTATTGGTTTCTCCCTTATTACCATGCTGGATCCTTGACAAAATAGCAAGGTATTCCTAATACAATCACTTTGATTATACATCCTGTGGAACGAACCAGGCAGTAAAGATAGATGAGCTTGAGTCCAATATTAATCTAATTCTCAGATGGTCAAATTGGTTTCTGTCAAAAGCAGTATGGGAAAAAATTTAGTAAAACTTAAGGATGTTTGCTTTGGTGAAGTGAGAAATCTTTCTAAGTCAGAAACCTGCCTGTGGTTGTGACAACTAGTGGATATTTAAGGAAAGAATATAAGACCAATGCACTCCCTCTCCCACCTTTTGATATTTGGAAGCTCAGAGAGCTCTTTAGGGGAGGATAGTATCTATAGCCTCATATTTGACAGCCTGTGCTGGGCCTTCCATAACATTTCCAATATTGTTTTTCCTACATGTGCTTGTTGACATGGATGAGAACCTCTGCTTTTGGTATTTCCTAGAAAATTTCTTGTCTATTGCAGCATTGTTTCCAACTTGTACTGTATTTACTCCTCTAATATTTTACAAGCTAAGCACCCTCCTGCCCTTATGCACAGTCCTATGGCTTGTGTTATGTAAACTCAAAGAATGTTATGGACAGTCTCTTTCAAATTTTGTTTAGCTGGCTTCAGTTCTACCCTTCCCTCTTTTGTTGCTATACTCCTCAAACTCTTTCTACCCTTATCTTGATAACTGATGAAGTGTTCCACATTTTCCTCATGCAGGTGAGGAAAACCTAGTCTTCTAGGTCTCACCTAGTCTCATCTAGTCTTCTCTGGCACCACAAACTCAGCTACCTACAGTAGCCCCTACAGCTGCTCTCATGTCAGCATTGTAGGTGAGAGTATCTCTGACGGATTGACAATAAAGAATTCTTCTTGATAACTAAAGGTGGCTTATTTTTGTTTTCATCTACAAAGGATAAAATACTTTAACAGAAGATTTTAAAATGTAACCTACTATTTCTGAGGTTTTAGAATTGATTCATTGATAGTGAGAAGAGACTTTATCAACACATTTTAGGGAGTAGAATATGCCTCTTTTATATTGGGTTTACTGTAGAGAGTTTCTATTTTAATTTTGTGACAGACATAATGCCAGACATGAGACCTCAGCATAGGAGGTTCATGCTGGCATTTAGTGACATCCTAGTCTATTGGACAGTTGCAGTCTGAACTAGCCAGGAAATTCTTACAGAGAAATTACTTCACAACAGTTAGCATTTTTTGGGGAAAGAAATTATGCATGGCATCTAATGTTTCATTCCATTGATCAGTTAAAAATATTCTTGAATGTACTTTACTGTTAAAAAAAGTACAAACCCTGTACAATCAATTGATTTGTGTGCATTTTTGCAAAATATTCAATGGTTCCAGAGGAGAAGAAGAATCTGAAGGCCCTTTCAGAGTCTCTGCTTTAATTGTCCTGATGCTGGAAAAAATAGACATTTTCTGGAGTAGGAGACATGAAGAGAAGTGAGAAGTCCAAGTCAATCTGCACCACTCACTGTGACTGCACAGTGCTAATGAAACAAATTAGATACTGACAAATATTACAGATGTAATGAGCTGCATGGCAGAGTCCACACTGTCCAAAGCATATCTTAATTAGCACTGTGGGTATGCTAACTGTACTTAATGGGCTTGGCATACTCACATTTGTCTATGTTAAAAGTTGTTTGTCATCTAGCACCAGTGATCTTGGTCAGATGTCTTATGTGATTCAAACTGGGGTTGAATAATGAATTTTTATGAACTAAAGAAAGAGAGAATTAGGCATGGGAAATAGAGCCCTTGTTTATAATACTGCATTGGTTTATGGTGACTGTGGAACTACAGCTTCACTGTGGATCCTAATTTCACTTGGAAATCTTTAATACCTGATTCATTAAACAAAATGACACCCATGGCATAACATTTCCACACAGTTTAACAGGAAAATAAGTAGTTTAACACTACTCCATTTAAATTGGGAGTGCTAATACAAAACAGCTAACACAGTAGTTGAAACAAAATAAAGGCAAGGTGGTCTTGGGAACAGTCCTTTGATCTTATGCATACATACTTCAGAGTCACAACACGGTGTTAGTGTAATGCTCTATCTTGTCTCCAGTCTTAATACTGACATTATGGAAAGAAGTATTTTGTCCTAGACTTGCAGGAAGAATGACAACATGTAGGATATATTCTTTAATTAGGTCATAACTTTGTCAGTTTAACTCCCCTGGAGATCACCTCCCAGTGTTGCTTAGAGTATAGGTCTTTGTTTCTGCCTTGCACATTTCCATTTCGTGGCAGGAGGGGGGTGGGCGTCTGTCATTCTTCACCACTCCAAACCCAATTTCAGTTCTTTGCTTTGACCTGTACAGTCTTCCCATCTATAAAGGTTAAGAGGTGAGAAAAAGGAGGTCATTATTTCACTTTTCTGTGTGAAGGGGAAGAGTTGCTACATACTGTTATCTTTGCCTGAATATGAATGAGTTGTTAGAAAGAATTGTTGCTTTAACCCAGACTTACCTGTTTTATTGCCTGTAATTGAATAATGAATATAGCCTTTTAATGGGAATGAAACTATTACAAAAGCTCAGGATTTTCTTACTCTGGATTAATTAGAGATGGTGATTTCAGCAGGATTTAAACAGTGGTTCTGCTCTGGCTGTAGGGACATTTCATATGTTACTCCTTTGCTGTACTCAGAACAGAGACTCTTGGAGAAACTATCTGAAGACATCTAAATCTCCTCTGGATTGTTTCTCTTCCTTAAATGTGTTGATTTTTCTGGGTCCTCTGAAAAATACATTACTAGGGATTTTGGTGAAGTCTGAGAATATGCTTCCTACCAATAAAAGAGAGGAAGTAGGTGTCCTGCTGGGTGTCTGGCTCTTGAGCTTCAGACCAATTCTTTAACTTAATTTTAGTGTGTGATTAAGTTCATTACAGAGGTTAGAGACTTGCAGGATTCACTTTTAAATCCAGCTAAATGCAATTCATGAAACAGAAGTCACAGTAAAAACAATGTTGAGTTTATTTTTTCCAGGATGAGCAGAAATGGAATTATCTTACCCTCTGCTCCCATTCTTGCACAATGGTATGGAAATGAATTTCTTCCAAAAAAAGAGCTGACCTGTCACTTACTGCACTTTAAGGATTGTTTAGGACCTTTGTTCCAGTCACATCTGAATAATGTAATGTTGTTTCTTATTACAAAACTAAAGCCATTTGAAGGCTGGTTTGCTGATCATTAGATTCTGCAAAGAGCTCCATGGACCTGATTATGAGCTACTGAACTTGCACCAGCCAGAAACAAACCCTACTCAGCATGTCTGCAATGCTTTCAAAGAATAATGAAAGAGCTTTATTACAGAAGTTTACTTTCTTTTCTTTGTTTGAGGAGAAGGGAGAATAAAATATGTTCAGACAGTATCATTCAGATAAAAAACAAGTGCTCTCTAGCAGCTCTGTTTGTAAACTGATGAGTGTTTCAGCCTAAAGTATGTGCTACAAAAATATATACTTCTTGACACAAAATAGACTAGTACATAATCTCTGTAAAGTTTACTTTTTAGAAGAGCTATCATTTGGAAGGCAGATGGAGTTG
Organism: Galbula dea; assembly: GCA_013399015.1. Lineage (NCBI taxonomy): Eukaryota > Metazoa > Chordata > Aves > Piciformes > Galbulidae > Galbula > Galbula dea. Next base: position 240,491 of record VWZX01000316.1, on the reverse strand, counting down.
GCAGTTACCCATAGAAATGGCTGCTTTGTGTCTGTCAGTGAGGTAGAACCTAAAATATTGCTACTGTATGAGTAAATATATACCTGCATAAAGTGGTGTGTCAGCTTAAAAAACTTGAGACAGAGGCTTCTCTACTACTTCCTTGAATTTAGTTGCATCACCTGAATAAGTATATTGCTTCCAAAGGAGCCTGTGTGTAAAACATTCTTCTCAAAATCATGTTCATGGGCAAAAAGGAAGCACACCTACATATAAAGCAAAAAATTATTGTTAGGAACAATGAAATAGCAGTTTAATTAAAGAATGATTATTAGTCTAGACATAAACTATTACAAAATACCTGAGAAATAAAAATACAACTAAAATAATTATATCCATTTTTATATATCCCTTCTTTGGTCCTAAGGTTGCTGGTCCTTCACTGGAAAAAATATGATCTTGTGTTTTCTTCTTTCCCACTGGGGGATTTATTTGGAGTAATTTTAAATTAAATTGCTGGTGAGCTTTTATACCTTTGCTCTTTCTTGACTGTCTGCAGCTGCATGATAAACCTTAATTTGCTGTGTGTGGTGCCATTTACCTTTAGTAGATATTATATGTTTGTTCTCTTTGCTAATTCTAAAGTCAGTTATGTCCAGCTCCAGGTTTAGATTTCTATCAGCTGACCAGTGGGAAATTGGTTACAGTCTTGAGGTTTCCAGTGCCAAGCCTGTGTCACAACTCTCACCACCTTATCTCAGTTAATCACTAGGTAAATAGCTTACCAGCTTGGGGCAATTTGTTATGTCAGGTAAGGCTGAAAAACTGCTCCACTGAATTTCTTGATGCTCAGTTAACATTTTTAAAGCAATTTTTTTCTAACTGCCCAAAAAATGAGTTGGGTTTGACTTCATATCGCTTTGAGTTAGTTTCTATAGAGCAGCAGCACCAAGAACTAGTTGGATTTTTGTTTTTACTCCAAAATGAAATAGAAAAAGGAAACACAACTTTTCATTCTTAATCCTTCTTTCTCTGTTCTTTTCCCTGTTGCATAAATTAAAAACTCAAACAGTTGCAGAGCCCAGAGCTGGGCTTCTCTGTGGGGACATCTTGCTCAAGTAATTTTGGCCTGGATTCTTTCATGCCTGGAATATACTCATTTCTCTGGGCTTAGATGTCTGCAGAACTACCTGCTCCTTTCATTTGTCTTGTCTTTTCTGCAAACATTTTAACATGGCTTAAATTTGAGCTTTCCAGAGAACTGTGCCAATTACCAAAAATGGCTCAAAAAGGCACATTAAAAAACCATGGAAGATATTTCTGTTTAACCTTGTTTTACAGGAATATGCAGACTTGTTAAATTGTCATCTCCTTTCTGGTTTTGACAATGCAAGACAAAGATCTGGAAAGAGCAAACAAGAGTATTAGGCAAAAAAAAAAACATTGTAAGTTCTGTATTGTATCAAGACAACTGATGCTGGTTTCACTTGATCCCTTCTTACTCAGAAGTATGAAATGAGATTTACCTGTGACTAAGTAAGACCTTTGTTTTTCTTTCTTTTCTTCCTCTTTCACCCAGGAAAGAGGAAGAGGATGAACAGGAAAGATAGAAAGGTAGATGCTCCTATTTTTCTGCTTGTATAGAGGTGATCTTTAGTTCCTCTTCCTCTTTAGTTTTATCAGTACTTTTCTGAGTTAAAAGAAAGTCATACAGTTTATGTGACAGAAACTTAAGTTCTACTTTAAAGAGGACTAGCACATTCTTGCCCTTCTTTCTGATGAAATTCAGTGAAAGATCAATGAATCCCATTAAAGTAATATACAGCAAGAATAGGTTTCTTTCATAATGATTTTATAGCACTGCCTGAATAAGTTGGGTTAGATGTGATAACCCCTGAGTATAGTTTTCATAACTCTTGATTAAGAGACATGTGGAAAACATTCATGTAGCTAATGATAAACTAATCTATTCAGGAGGACAGAGAGTTTATAGCTAATTTATCAGTAACTTGCTCTACAACATGGAAATAATTTATCAGTGATATGCAATGTGCAGTGCACAGGAAATGAAGACAACTATTTTTAGATCCTTATATATTTGCTGTGATTATAACCCTGTGACTCTTTGGTAGCTACTGAAGACCTGTTTTCTATTGTGACTGCATGTTGTTTTTACACTCTCTCCTCTCTGTTTTTAATTATAGCACCATCATGTGAGTGTATCTGGAATTAGAACACTGTAGCTGTAGGCCAGCAACAGCTAATTGTTCAAGATCCTAGATAAACAAATTGTTTCTACTGATGAGATTTCTTTAGGAAAAGATTGCATTCCCAGATTGAATGAAGCAGGAAGCACATGTGAGGATGCTAAAAATAATAATAATAAAAGATCAGAAGCTTTCTAAATTAAGTTTTAGAATGCTGTTTAAAACCACTTAGATGCTTTCACGTTTAGCACTGCTCTTCTTGCAGCTTCCATGCTCTTATGCCATCAGTAAAAGCACACATATTAGGTTGACTTAAGATTTCAATATTAAGGACAGGCTTTGTTGAGAGTAGATTTGGGTCCTGAAACTGAACATAACATTTAATAGTTTGGAATTAGCAAACAGTCATCAGATTTAGTTCTTAAAATTACTGAAATCAGGAAAGTGTCAAGAAAGCAACCAGGACAGAGCTAGCATAGACATTCAAAATTTAGCAGAGAGATCTAAAAGTGTTTCCAAAATACAGAATTGCTAAACAGCAATAAAATTAAATAATTGCTAACCAGCTAGAGATCTACACTTGGCATCTCATAAGAGAATACACAAATATTTACAAAACAGTTTTTAGGGCAGGCATCATATTATACTTACTGAACATTGCTTTAGGCAATATCTTCAGAAATAATAAAACATAATAAAAATGGAAGCAAACAATTGCTAGGGTTGCAAAATATTTATAAAGCTTATATAAAAGAATTTCCCTACCAAAAGGAGATTAAAATCTAACTAAATAAACAGCAATAAAAATTTATAATGTTTGAAGGTAATAGAAGAAATCATTCATCACATACTGAACATATAAGTATAGTTTTCTCTTGATAATTGTAACCTAGAAACATATTGACTGCATCTTTCTGAACACCAGTACTGAATGCCTGAATTTTAAGTCCTCTTAAAATTAGTCTTTTCAGTCAAAGAATGTCACATTGATTGTTTGCTCTTGAACTGTTATTTTCATTGGCTGGGAAGAACACTGTTGCTTGATTAAACCTACTAATTTTTGTAGCCTTATAAGCATAGGTGGTCAGGCAAATAGATGTAAATGTCTAGTGCTACCTAAAAGTAACTTGAAGTCCTTCCCTCCTTCTTCACCAAAATCTGTGTATGGATTTAATGTGGTGCAAAACATACACTAACTAAATTCCACTAAAGTAGTACTCTATCATTTGAAGAATAACATGATTAGATACTGTTTACAGAGTAATGTTTTGGACCAGTGGCTGTTTCAGGTTAGAGGAGGAGATTACTGACTATATGTGGAGTTTTGATTTTCCACTTGAACACTTAAGTTCTTCTGAGTGAAACTGCAAAGAGAGTAGGAGATGAGCCCTAAGCCAAGAAGCAGTAGTTGTAGTGTAAGCTGGCAACCCAGAATGGAGCAATGGGAACAAACAACACAAAAGAGTGGGAGTTTGAAGACATATTAATTTCTTACTTTTTGTATGAAACATAGACTTGTTTGCCAGCTAGAACCTCATGATTTTGGAAAATGCAAGCACTCATCCTTTGAGATGAAGGAAAAGGCATGAGTAACATGCAGCTTACATATGGCAAGACCTTAGGTGAAATCTTATTTTAAAATCTGCAACATTTGTCACAGTGCTGGAAAAGGACTTTGTTTCTTGCTTTCCTCTGTGAAATAGTTTTCTACATTTTGCAGCTAGAAGGTCTTATGATTAAGTTCTATACAACTTGCAGCAGGACGGGCATTCATTTAGCTGAATTTAGCTATTGTGTTTCTTTTGGTTGCTGATAAGCTAAAATTTCATCCTGTTATTTTGTTTGCCGTTTAAAAATATTTTAGGGGATTATTCATTTCATAGTCAGAATTATCACTGTCTCTCCATACTTGATTTAGGTCTTGTGGCTGAAGTATGACTTGATTATCTTTATTTTCATATTTTTTCAGAAGACAAGAAGGCTCCACATGTTATCTGAGTTTAATTTCTGCCAAGGTATGTATGCTTTTAAGTTGTTTTGTCTATTTGCCTTATTTTTGTCACTCTGGAAGTTAGGAATTCTGCATCTCAGTATGCAGGCAACTTTTCTGTTTTTCTAAAAACTTGACAAATAAGAGGCCTTTTCCCTAATCCAAAAGATCCTTATTCTGTGAGGTGAGAGACATTTGCCCTTTTTCAAATGGGCATTCAAATGGCCTTTAGTGTAAGGAACATGTGCAGAATATTATGGCTCAAGATCCAGCTCAAGTGTGCTAGCTCTGATTTAACCTTGCATACATCAAAGCCCTAAAGCCCTTCAGAACTGAAGCAACATCTTCAATCATCCTGCATTTACTCACTAAAAAGCATAAGGAGCACTAAGCTGACAGCACAGTTAGGGGTGGTTACTGCAAGCTGCTCCTGATGCCTCACTAATGTATAACCTTGGGACTGTGTCCTGTTCAGAGAAGTTTTCAGAAGGATTATTGATTGTTATGGCTTTCTCTGCTTTTGGGAGAGAGAACTATCACAGGGCAATGTGAAAAAAAAGATCTGTTTTGATAGTGCTTTTTAATTTCAGCTAAAAGTAATTTACAGGGAGGTTTTGTTTGTTGGTTTGGGTTTTTTTTTTCCCTTAAGAATTCCATTGCATTCATGCAGCAGAACATGGAAGGACTTTTAAAACATCTTCTATATTAACAAGTTCAATAAGTTCCTGGGCACTGAATAGGGGGAATCTTTTCCATCTCTGCTAACAAATTGTATCAACCCCCAAAGCTGACAGGCTGCTCATAAACCACTCATCTGCTGAACGATGCCCACCTGGAAGACTGGGAGTTGGCCTAGGCCAAAGGTTGCCCAGGCCAAAGGCTGCCTAGATGTTGCTCATTATCACTCAGTGCTAACCAACCAGCACAGACCATGTGCAGTGCTGGTAATTTAACAGGCTGGGTGGGTGGGGGCTTTACAGCTGCTTAAGGTACAGCTGTGGCAAGTGGAGCTTCCTGGGGTCATTTAGCAGCCACCAAGCTACATTCTCTTGCTGTCTCCTGGTCTGCTGCAGCAGAATCCACTGGGCAGCAGTCATCTGGACTTCAGGTACTTTTGTTGTAATGGTGGTTTCTCAATTCTTAACATCTTCATTGTCCATGTGGAATGGTTTTTAAGATGTATGACTTTGTTTCTAACAATGTAGGGTCAAAAGACAACTTAGTCTAAAGAGTTGAACTGTTGATGTTTCAACAGGTGAGGTTTCTTAGACATCATTTGTAGCTCCTCCTCTCTATATGTGGATTTGTCTGTATTTTTGCAGTTTAGGTTACTTTTTGCTTGGTTAGTTTCTTTGGGGTTTTGGTTGTTATTTTAAAGTATAAGTAACTGTTGAACCAGGAACTGATTCTGAAGTGCAATGGCTTTCAGACAAAACAATTAAAAGTTTAAAAAAAAAAAGTGTTTATTCCTGTAATTTTTATTTGTTTGCTCTGATTTGTGAGAAGAGAGTGGTCTAGCAAGGTGGGTGCCTGTAAGACAGGCCTGAGATTACATGCTAGAGGCTCAGTAGCACTGTGGTGTGTGTTATCAAGATAAAGATGGCAATTTTCCTGCAAATTTAATAGATCAAGATATCTAAGTGAAAAATGTGAGCTGTAGGTTTTTTTTCTGGTGCACATGTTGGCCTTATCCCAAAATAATTGGTAGCATAAAAAGGAGACCCATCAGCCAACACCATATCCACCATTGTAGCCCATGCAGGGTTACAGCAGGGTAGATGCCTGCAGCTGAGCTGTGTATTGACCTCTGGTCCTCTGAGCTTTGGGGATCACTGCCTTGTCCTATTGTATTTTCTCTTCAGGTTACATGGGTTTCAGGCTTAAATTTGATATTACATTTGAAAACCTGAATTTGACTGGTGTATGGGCAACCTTTGTAAGTGAGGCCTTTTTTTTTCTGACTGAAGTTACTCTTTCACCATTACTGAAAGTTTGAAGTTTTAGTTCTCTCTGGTGAAACACCTCAGATTGAATGTTTTCCTGCTGGGCATGAAAAAATCCATCTCTGCTTCTTTCTTCCATCTGGGACTTTACCTTGCTTGTTCTTTCATTCCCTTTGATTTTTCTGCTCACATTCTTCTTTACCTGTGATTCAGGTGGATGCAAACTGAAGATGCTTCCCCTCTGGGAGTGCTATTCTGTTACTGGATCAGGTGCAGATGGCAGAGCTCTTGTTAATGTAATTGATTATTAAAAAGTTGACATATGGAAGGAATTGCTTGCTTTCACTTTTCAGCTTGGGGAAATTGTAATGCTATTTGAGTAAACAACTTAAAGTTCCTGAAAATAAGAGTCATGAATATATTAGGGGGCTGCTTTTGATCTTCTCTTGAGTTCTCAACTCTCTAAACATCAGAAGATAGTACTGGGTGCTACCATGTGGAGTTGTATTTCTGGCAAATTAGATATGTGAGGAAGTTGTCTGCAGAATTAAAGAACTTCCAGCTGTCTTCAAAGTAGTTGGACTCTATTAAGGAAGACAAAAATAAGAAAGGTATAGAAATAGTCTGGGAAAAACAAGACAGGTGGAGAGGAGATAGTGTAGGCAGAACATGTTTGTTTTATCCTGAGGTCTGTTCTCTGGAGTTTGTGCTCTGGTACTGCTGTTAAGATGTTCAGATTTTCCTCACCTTTGGTCACTTTTGGAAAATTCTTTCTGAAAGAAGCTGCTCATCAACTATTTAATCTGCTCATGAAGCACTGTTATGCCAGCTGTCTGAACTACCAAGATGTTCAACTCTACACCAACATACATGATTAAATGTCCCAAGAATGACCAGGGAACAAAAAACCCCTTTTAATCTTACTCTGCAACTAGGAGTACACAAAACCCCTCTGTTTTTCATAGCTTTTAAATTTCTGTCCATTGTTTTTCCTTTGCTGCTAAAGACCAAAGCCCATGTCTGTGTTAAGGAAGGTATGATTGCACAGTGATTTTAGACTGAGCTGATGTTTGGTGAGCAAGTACCCAAGCAGTTGGGAGGGGAAACTACTAGTCCTGTGTTCTCCTTATTCTGACTGGAGTCTTCTGAGGAGTGCCAGTGAAGAGAGGAAAAAAATAATCTCCCTCCCTCTCTCTCAGATTCTCAGTGTAGAGAGTTTATAATCCTTATACATGGAAGAGGAAGGATTTTCTTGCTCTAGGATAGCAAGACAGTAATTCTCCATTCCTATGAGGCTGACAGACTTATAGTGGGGAAAGGGGAGTATTTCTGGTGTGTATGAGCAAAGGAGAAAGGACAAGCTGATATGTATCATCTGTGTGATGGTGGGACTTGTACAGAGCTTCTCACTTTTCTTCATTTCTGTCCCCCTCCTTTCTCTGTCACATTGGTTTTTACCATGTTTTATGTAATGGCCTGCTAAACTCTCAGAAGAATGTAGAGCCAGTTACCAGTCTAATAAAATGTTCTCCCATTATTTGCTTAATGACAGTATGACAATCAAACCATATGGTCTAGATGAGACTTTCTACAATTTGAGCCAAAACCAGATTTGAAATGCAGAGGTGTCAGTAAAGAGAGCTAATTCAGGCATTGTCTGATTGAAGAGAAAAGCAAGTGAATGGACTCTATCATCAAGTTAAGTGTGACTAGTGTAAGACTTCCACTCCTCTGGAACTAATCCCTGTGTGTATTTTTTTTGCAAAACAAAGAGTCTGCTTAAAGTATTTAAGAAAGATGCTCCATAACTCTCTTTTGGCTCTGAAACTTGAAAATAACTTCAATATATAATGGTGTAATAGATGACTTTGTTTGCAGTTTAATATTTATGCAGCTTGAAGCTGATTTTATTTTTATGTAGCTCTTACTCAGAATTGTGTGTGTTTTGCTATCATTTATAATAGGTTCTGGTTGTCTATTCTGGGGGAGAATAATCAGGAATACTTATGGATGCTTGGCATAAATCTATATAAATTATGCTTGCCAGTAGGAGGATAGAAGTGTGGCCAGAGGCAGAAAGAAGAAAAAATTGCAACAGAAACAAAGATGAGTGGGAAAGGTTTCCTGCTTTCCTCAAATCAAGAAACCTCTTAGATATTTATCACATGTAGTATGTGTTTAATGAGGGAAGCAGTAAAAATATTTAGTGCTGGAAAGACTGAAGTGAATTCAAGGTTTTCATAGAAGACAGATGCATTGTATGCAAAGCAGACATGATAGTCACTTAAGATAAGCAAAAGCTGATAAATGTATAGTGTGTTCTGGGGGAGTGCATCAATGTCATTGTTCTTGCATATACCTCTCTTCCCAGGCTCACCAGACTGTCTTGTGAGAGACAGAGGATTTCATTTATGTAGGAGTGGGTAATTCCATTTATTTGACACAGCTAACCTCTTAACCACTTTAGCTTTCACACAGCATATTGTGACTCCTCTGAATTTGTTGAAACTCAAATAGTTTTTTCCATACCTCCTTGGAATAATGTTCAAACTTCACAGAGGAGGCTGTTTGCTGTGACTCTTAAGTATATGACATTAGAAATTCAAACATAGACTATGTTCCCTTGTGTAATCAGAATTAAAGCAAGAGGTGGCAGTGAATTTTATTGCTAGTGTCCAGCAAGCTTTTAGGAAGAAACAGGCTATAGAAATATGAAATTTATACACCATCTTCCATAACAAACAAGTAAAGAGTGAAATCTGTGGAAGAGAGTGTTGATAGATCTCTCTACATATTTTTTTTTCCTTTACTATTAAAACTCTAGTGGTTCTTAAATGTCTTTTCATTCCTGGGGATGTGGGATGTCTTCTTCCAATTTATAAGCTCCTCAAGATAGTTAGTTTACCACTCAGTTTGAAGTATGGTGTGTGTCTTTACTTGATCACAGGGACAGAGATAGCCAATTCTTCAAGCAGATTTTGTAAGAAGCTAATATATGTAAGCATGTATCCTCAGTTTAAAAGCATTTTCTGAAATCATCAGTTTCTGGGCTACCTTTTCCAAGAGTAGAGGCTTTCCCTGATAAGCCAGGGCCAGAAGGCACCACAAAAAGGGTGGAGGAACATGAGAATGGAGGACAGAAGGTGGTGCCAAGGGAAAACAGCTGTTAGACAAAGCTTCAAGGGAAACTTGTACAGCTGGCAGATGTGCTGCTCTTGTCAGAATTCTAAAAGCCCTCCATGGACTGAAATACACAGCACTCACCCATTTAAGAAGGTCAGCCTGCCACTCTGAATGTATTCCTATCCTTTTGATACAGGTAAAGACACCTAGACCCACCCTTTTGCCACATCTGTCTTTCCTCTTTCCATGGGGTTTGAATGTGTCTCAGTCTCAGCCCACACTTTCACCTGAAACCAGAAGTAAGGGCTGACAGATGTACAGCTGCATGTTCCAAAATACAACTGGCCTTCTGCATTTTTGTTTGGGGTCTTTTGTTGTTTCTTTTTCTTGTTGGGTTTTTTATGGTGGTTGTTGTTTTCCTCTTATTTTTTTCTGTTGTAGTGAGGTTTAAATGACAACTTGTTATTTTTATGGTTTATCTTTCATAAAAAGTTCTCTCTGGCCACATACAAATGAATTTTGCACTACTGCAAGTACTCTGGCTTCTATAAATATGGAATGCTTCTATAACTCTGTAAACTGTGAAACATTTTTATTTTGGACATAATTTCTACATTACAGAATTAACATGTCCTAAAGATTTTAGCAAGCTAATCCATTAGTTGAAAAGGAGGTCTGTTATATATATTGTGTAAGCATATTTTCAATTATGATCTTGGATTTTAAAGTAAACACTCAATTCTCTGCTCATATTTGATTTGCTACATGATTGTGGGTAAGACTCTTCCTTCCCTCTCCTCAGTAAAACAGATGTAATTCTTTTAACTTCTTTATGAAGCACTTCAGCTCTTCTGTGAAACTGAGAAGACTTAAGAACTATTTTTATTCATTTTTACCTGTTGGGCTTTTTCTTATGACAGGCTTTAATTCCAAACATACTCTCTTGAGTACATTAAGATTTGAAAACTGTCCAATAGGTATAAATTGTTACCAGTGGAAATACTGGTATAACTGATCTGTAAATCAAGTGAGCTTATGCAACACGAAATTGAATATAACTTAACTATTTCAGTTTTAGTGCATCAGGTTCTAACAAAACAAATTAAGGAAACTATGAAGGAGAGAGTTGTTAATTCACTCCACAGAAAGTTGGGACATAGTCTTCCTCTTCTTTTGTAAGCATCATCCCATGTGCTGACACAAATATTTCCTCTCATTTGAGGCAGATTGTAAAATCATTCATACTGCAGGTCTTTACAGTAAACACTCTGGATCCTAAAAGTGCACTTGCTGTTTGATAATGGCATTTATTCCATCTCTGAAAGCTTGCTCATGGGGAAGCTACTTCCCCTGGAGCTCTTTTCTCAATTTCTGTGTATCATTTCTTGTCATTTTCTCCAGTTCATGTTCTCCCATTGGTGATGGCATTCCCTCAAAACAGGCAGTCACATTCCCCAGAGTCAGCCAAACTGTTTGACTTTAGCTTGGTATATAGTGGTTTCCAGGAGCCAGATTCATGCCTTACATATTCTCTTCTCATTAGTGGGAAGACAGTTCTTGCTGAGGGATTTACTGAAATACTTTGACATCTCTGTATAAAAATGCAAATGTATGTTTGGACAGTTATAAAAATAAATTTCTTTCCTAAAGAGCTGTGTGTATTGAAGTTAAGGACAGTTTTTAAATGTAATAATGTACTCTATTAGGAAAATATAGAACTGAGGCACAGTATTGCAAGGGCAGATTATTTCATTTTTATTTTATTTATTCTCCTAACATCTTTCATTAAAAACAGCTTACCACAGTAGCTCAAGGGTTGCCACGTGTGCACAGTAGAAATTGAGAAGGTTCCAGCATGTAATGGCTTCCTGCAGATATGGGTATTATTTTAGTCAAGAAAAAAGGTACTATGAGTGCTTTGTATCTCTTTAATTTGTAGTCATATGTAAAAGGGAAATACAACTCTTAGGGTGACCAGGATGCCATCCAACCCTGGACTGCAGACCAAATTGCAAAGAAGATTTGGTTGTCTCTGAGGAAAGAGGTCTCCATGTACTCAGATGAGTTGGCCTCATCTTATGTGAACACGAAGGAACGCAGAGGTGCAGTGGCAGGCAGGAGAACCCTAAAAAGCTCTGTTAAAGGAAGGGACATTCTGTCCTGACTCCTTCCAGGAAAGCTTCAGTGATGCTGGTTATGAAACCCAGCAAGATGAGTCAATGAGAGGAGATCTTGGGAGGATGGTTTAGACTGAGTAGCATTATAGGAAACAGGCAAGAATGTCTAGGGATGGTTCAAAGCTTATTATGGGCTCTTCAAGGAGAGGATCCAAAGGTGAAGAAAATGGAAGGATTGGGGTGATTAGGGGAGGATCAGGCATAGGAAAGTAAAAGGATAAGAGTTTAAAAGGATCTGGATGTGTGTAAACAGGGTTTGTCAGTATGCTTGTCTCACCATGCCTTGCCTGATCATTGTCGTCTGTGTTGTCTTCTCAGTAAACTCCATTTCTGCTTTCCTGGGTAAAGGAGCCTCTGCTCTGTGTGCATCTGGGTTAATGGAGGTCTAGGAGCCAGCAACCAGAGTTAAACCAGGTATCACAAGGCCCAGGTTTCTGTGGCCAGCAGCTGGTGTGAGAGAGGTTATGCACATCACATGTGACTGCTAGCAAATACTAAGCTGAACTATCTGGCAAGTAGGTTATGTAGCTTGAGCACCAGTTTTTGAAGTGCTTGTAACTCTAGGTCAGATATGTGTATCTCTGGGGAGGAGCTGACTGCTGTGAGGACAAGTACAGGCCAGGTACTGGAGAGACCACAAGGTCTGGGCATTGTCCATTGTTTGTATGCACATGTGTGGTGCTTGCATTGTTGATACTGTTTTCAATCCACCTTTTCCATTGCACTCAAAATACTAAGTCATGTTAAATCATATATTTAGAGCATATAAACCAGTCATATACTTCCTTCACTAAGTACTTTTTTTTGTAAATTTAGGAAAATAAATAGCTTCAGGCTTTTGTCACCAGATATCTCCCTGATTTCTGTATTCTTTCTAATAATATTTCTCTGCATCTGTTCTGATTTCAGTTGCTTTTCTGACCATTAGCCATTCCAATTGGTTCCAACTGAGGTCTCACCAGTGCTGGCAGAAGAAACACCTGGCTTTGAATTGTCCTTTTTGAGGCCTCACTTGTGTGATGATGCCAAATACAATATTGTCTTCTACACAGAAAAACAGAATTCCTCATCAAAAATTTCCAATTACATTCACTGAAAGACTAGCTGGTACAACATTCTTCCACTCAAAGTGAAAATAGCTGAAATTATTGCAGATTATAATACTTATTTTTTCAGACTTATGTTCAAAAAAAGCAGAAAGTCAGTTTGAAAAGGATAATTCAACAGTTGTATTAAAATTCTTCATGTTTTCAATACCCATGCAGAAACAGTGTCTGTTGTACTACTTGCATTATTTTTGAATGTCAGTCAAGATGAATGAAACCTTTCCTCTAGCACCAAAGAAAAAAGTAACTTGGGAGATAATGGAAAAGACTAAGGTCATGTGAGAATACATGTCCTACTTGAAATATTTTAGCAACAATGAATGTGATTTGTTTCTGCATATATAAAGAATGTGTCTGTTGCACAGCCACAGGGTGCCTTGACCCCAGTTAAGAGGATAGAGCTTCTTTTGGGGGCTGGTGACTTTGTTTGCGCATTCAGCTTCTGGGAATGCATTTTTTCTGGGGAAATATGATTGTGAATGGGTCAAGGTTCCAGTGAGACTGTAAGAGGCTGTTGGCAGAGAACGTGGTGAGCACCATGGGTTGCTCAAACTGGTCATTGCATAAATAGCAGTTGCTGGACAGTGCTAGCATTTCAAATTCTTGTAGGTTCCACCAAAGACTCCTGATCCCAAATCAAATGTGATTTATTTGCTCTACATTTTTCAGTCTTCTCCAACTGTAGCTTATTAGCATCAGAACATAAATGTTGATAAAGTAGCATTAGCATAGAGCTTTTTAATGTACAAAATTGCCATAAGATATTTCTGTTGGCAGAGGTGGTTTTGGTTTTTACTTTGAAGGAAAAGAAAAACAAAGGGAATTTTTTCATTTTAAAGTGGTACTTGAGGGCAGACAGGAAGATTTTTTGAACCTCTAACTAAAGGTAGTTCTAGGAACTGGAATTCTTTTGCTTAATATGTGATAATACTTAATGTGAACTAGTTTGTAAGAGATACTTCAGAAAAAAATATTGACATGCTGGCAAGCTTTTATATGAAGATTCTTTGCTGTGAGAAAAGGCTATAACAACAATTCAAAGCTATCCTCAGCTAAATAAGGGTTACTCTGCAGCATTGAAGAGAATAGAAAAAAGGATCTTCATCCAGCACATCCTACTGCACACTGAGAGTTGGAGAAACAACTGAAAACGAGAGGGGGGGGGAAACTTGATTAAAATTCTTCTGTTTTCAGAATACAGAAAAGAATAGCTGTATGTCAGGTGGGATGAACTGACTTTCACTTCTCCTTAGGTAAAGGAAAGGTGTCAGAGGTTCTCCTTACAGTTCTTCTTTGGGTAGCATAAACTACATTTAGCTAAGCATAGTTTCTCAATCTAGCCCTCTGAGATTGGAAGTTTCTCATTATGAGAACTTCTACTCCTGTAGAAAAATGCAGAACATATTTTTCTTGTTTCTATTTGTTTAAGAAAGAAATAGAGAAGGAAAGACTGGAGGAAAAATAGTGATGAAGGTGGCAAGGGGGAAGCCTTCAGAGGAATGAGATATCAGAGTTTAGAGTTGGAAGGGTCTTTTAAAGATCACCTAGTTCAACCCCCCCTGCTGTGAGCAGCGACACCTATAACTAGATTCAGCTGTTCTGAGCCCCAAACAACCTGTCCTTGAATGCTTCCAGGGATGGGGCACCCATATTTTGGAATATGGAAGCATACTCTCTCCATTTACAGAAAGAGAAGAGAAATGCAAGCATGAGACAGTTTTAATTGGACCTTTGAAAACTTTTGTCATGACTGTGGGAATTGGTGATTGAGAGGGATGAATTACCCAGTGTCCTTGCTCAAAATCTATTAAGTTTTTAGGAGATGAGTTAACTTTTTCTTTATCCTTTGGAAGGAATTAAAATCTATTCCAAGGCTGTCACAATGTGAAGGCTTAATTGCTGCTCCACCTCATAGTTCCATGTACCTAAGCCATTTTCATGCAATACCTGAAGATGGAATAGTGTACAACCTGTGGAGGCACATGACTACATCAGTTCTAAAGTGTTCTTGCTCAGTTGTCTTGCCTTTAGCATTGCATGCTAAGCTGGAGTTAGTGCACTCTCTTCCTGATCACATTCAGTTGCAAAAAGAAAATTACACACAATTTTAATTATGCAGAGATGTTACATATCTTTCTTGACTGCTTAAACTCTACATTTATTCATGTGCATTAACTATAATTACTCTACTGTCTCTTACCAAAATATCACAAAACTATGGTTAGGATTTAATCATGTTTAAATTATCTTTTCAGCAGATGAATGAAAACAGAATTCTGTGTGATACTTTAGTACTTCTTGCAGCAGGAGTAAGTATTTGTAGCACATGAATCTTACTCACTTGGTTTCCACAACCTTTTGCAATAGAGAATTTCATTATCAGTATTCTCCACATGTGTTGTGTTTTGCAATTTTGGGTCAGTTTTACAAATGCCAACCATTTCTGAGTGTTGCAGTTAAGGTTCCCATATGGATTTCCTTTCTAACTTTCTTGTCTTAAAATTAGGTTTATAGTTTTCCCTAAAGATGCCTTGATATTACTTCACAGAAGATAATCTTATTTAAGAGGAGAACTTAATTAATGATTCAACAGTCCTCTTGAAGCTGGATAGGATACCTGTCTAGTCTAGATTTGATGGACTGTCATGGTAAAGTAGTTTCATGAAGAGTCTTGACCTATTTTTCTGTTTTTCTACTTGCTCTCCCTCTCTGGTTCTGTCATCTGAATATATATATATATATGGATGTTATATATACATAAAAAGATTCATTTAGACATGCACTAAGGAGGAAAACTGGCATGTGAAATTGCAAGCCTTTGGATTCAGTTTTCTGTGGCTAATTCCATGTCTTGTAGGTAATTCTTGTAGCTTTTCTTGCAGATGAAATGGTTTCTTACATTTTGAATTCATAAATTAAAGAGAAGTTCCATCCTTGGGAACATCTGGTCCTTCCAATAGCTAATTTGATCTAACATGATTTGTCAAAGGAATGTGTAATTTCTCAGTCCAAATATAGCCTTTTCTCAGTTTCTCAGAGAAAGGCCTTTATTACATTGACCAACTATGCATTGCTGGGTGACTTTGTCTCTAACTGGACAAAGAGGGGAGGCCACATTCTGGAGCAGTTTTTGACACTGAACCTTCTAGGGCAAGTGCAGAGTAGGTGGTCTGCCTAATATTGGATACATCAGTACATAAACCAGCAAATATAGATGAGATTATGTCAGTTGTATAAGGTCCCTTCACACTGCAAATCAGGGCACAGTCTACCCTGAGGTTTCCTCAGGTCTATGTCTTGAGGAAAACAGTGTCCATGTAATGTAGGCAAGGGGGAAGTCTGATTTAAAGCCTGGAATTAAAGTATTTAAAATGTAGTTCATGTGCCTTGGATAAAGGGTAATGCTCCCTTTCTCTTCTTCCTTGAATTCCAACTAAAGGCATGGTGCTTTGTTTCTGTGTTGTGTCACAGGAAAAGTAATCAAATATCCTTAAGTTTATGGTATACAGGGTAGGCAAAAAGTCATTTGTCCATTCTCACAGCCCAATGGTCAAATTACCATGTAGTCTATGATAGCTTTTGGATAAGAAAGTATTTCTTAAAAGAAGTCTATTTATACCCTCCTTATGCCTGTGGTGTTCAAAGGAATAGGTTGGCACCACAAAGAGAAAGTTGTGTTATCCTGGGTGACCTCCAACCTGTTACAAATGCTGTAAAATCTCTTCAGAGATTGAGTGAATGAGTTCAATAAGCATCTCAGATATCTAAGCTTATTCACCCTTTTAAGGCTTTCCCTAGAACTTCCTGAGAATTTCCTTTTCTCTCTATGCTTTATCATCTTTTGGGTTTCATTCTGCCTTTGTAACACCTTGCTCTTGATGTGCTTTTTACACTTAACTATTAAAGAAATCTCTGCTTTCTGCCTGTGTGCCTTTCAAGTGATCTCTTGCCTGTTTCAGGTGTTTGTCTTCTACCACCCTTTCTCCCTTTTTTTCTTTTATAGTTATAACATTAAAATGCAGTCAGACTCTGAATTTTACCCTCCTTTTAGCCAACAGACAAAGCAGCATCACAAGACTCAGCTCACAATTCTGTAGGTAGTACTTGTGGTCATTCAGATGAAGTCTACTGGAAATATTTCCCAAACTAAACAGCACTTAGAGAAATAAGTTGAGAGACCTGCAGTGCCTCACCTAAGCTTGTTTTTTATGCTCAAATCCAGAGTCATCTTGGAATTGTATTCTGTTGGCTTGCAGAAAGTGAAAATTTCCCTTCCCCAAGTCTAAGTGCTTGGGGGTTTTTAACAGAGAAATGTTTCATCTTGTCAGAAGATCCATACTGCTAAGATTGGGGCAAAAGGATCCCTGTCTTTCTATACCTATAAACATGGGGTTTATGCTTGAGGGTTGCTGTTTTACTGTTCCTTCCCAGATCCTGTAATGGTAGATTTTGTTCTCAGTCTGCATTCATCCAGGGCAACATCACATAGGTACTCTGAGGATTTTATGGTGTTGGTAAAAATTGATGCAAATATTACCTCTTTCCCCATGGTATCTTGAGGTAGTGGAGCTAGTTTTGGATAGGCAGTAGTGTTCAGGCATTCCAGTGGGATTAGAAACACTTTTTTCTCTGATCTGAAGAATCTTTGCAGCTCCTTTATAAATTCCATTTGCATTCTGACTTCACACCACCCTGTGGCTGTGTGCAGTGTACATGCTTTCTTTTCCAGATGGCACATTCCCTTGTTCCTAACCAGAAAGAACTGTGGGGTTGTAAACTGTGGTTTAGGAGAGCTTCAACAATCACTTCCTAAACTGCTGTAATGCAAATTACAGCACTTCTAAAGAACTGAGAAAATGGGGTTTATTTTTTCTTTCCACAAAAAATTTTTAGAGGAAAATACCATTTTATTTTTCCTTATGTTACAGTATAATAAGAATCAGACTTTAGATTATCTGTAAATAGAAATCAATTTAGTACTCTTGCTCAAATAGAATGCACTCTGTAGCTTTTTGACAGGTGTAGTGAAACAAGGCTGAGAAGCACTAATGCTTTGTCTAGCTTCTCTTCTGGGATGTGGATCTGTGAGGGCCACTAAGTCTCCCCTCACTTTTAAAGGCAGATACAGTATAGCATGTATGGTTTAGGGGTTAAGAATCTTTCAACTTCTCTAAACTGATATCCTAGAAAAATATGATCCTTAAGGAGTCTTTGAGCTTCTAAACAGACTTATTTTAGGTTCTCTGTAAAGTCTGAGTTCTATTTTGATTAAATTGACTTATTTTCCCCCTTCACATAATGGTTAACACTTTTATGAGGCACAAAATGAATTCAAGAAGTGTGCTCCTAACTTTTGAAATATACAGGTGTTCTATTGTCCTTCATTCCAAGCAGTGTCATCTGCCTGCCATGCCCTTAGTTTAATAAAAACAATTCAGGTATTTACAGTAGAGAAGTGACATGACCTTGAAAAATGATCATGTTTCTACTGCAAAGATGAATATTTCCCTATCACTCACTGACCAATTCATCCACACAGTCACAGACTGTATTAAAAGCTCCTAGCAGAGCTTAATGTATTCATCCTCTCCCTTTTAATAAATATGTTAGAGGTAGAGTTTTTAGTTTTTGCTTTGCTGGAATGAGGCTTGTCTAGATAAAACACACAGGAGAAAGGTTTCATCTCATTTATCTTCAGCTATCTAAAAGTTTGATGTCTAATCTGCACCATTTGTCTAGGTTTCTTTTATAGCTAAAGGCTAAAAAAACCTTCAGATAACGATTTTTCTGAGATAAAATGTCTCAGGTGAGATTGCTGTTTGGACTGGGACTTTTTTCATTTATTTTTTCTGTTGTATTTTACAGAAGGGGTCTGTGTGAACAACTTAAACCAGCCATACAGCTTTTAGCTAGCTGAAATTAAATGATGCTAATCTCAGGAACATGTCTTGAATTAATTTTGGTATGTAAACTGGATAGAATTTCTGCATGTGCTAAAACCACAGGATTCTTGTCTTCAGATTTATCTCTTTCTGCTTTCAACCACACCCTTATGTAAATATACTGCAAAACCAAGTTTCAAATTTAGTCCTAATCATAATGAATATGGATCTGGGCTTTTCCATGTCTTTATTGCAAACCTCTGTTTCTAAGACTGATTAGAGAAAGGATGTGTTTCTTGTGGGATCTCTCCAGTTATTTTTAATGCTTTTCATGGAGGGATAGAGTTCTCCATGCTGCTACAGAGCAGCAGCATTTAGGGTGGGTGTCATCTCACATGGTCCATTCAGAAGCACAGAAATCCTTCTAGGTACCTTGGATAATAGAAGATGCTCTGATAATAAGCTTCACTTGAAGAAATCTGTTTTCAGATTTGGAAGTAGAAGGCTTGACACTGTCATTTCAAAATAGCTGAGATTTGTCACAGGACCTATGGAGGTCTGTGCTTGTCTGTATTGCCAGTTGTAAGTACTCTAACATCTGAGATTCAGCTAAAGGTCCATGCTTAAGCACCACAATTGATCCAAGAAGTAGAGTGTAATTTAAGTCATCCCTTGCAAATGGTAACAATTCTGCATTGTTAGTTCAAACTATTTGGGAAGCACAGGGGAAAAATCAACCAACAAGAAGAAAAAATATCCAAAGGTTTAATGAAAGGTATTGGCAATAGCTGCTGGTCATGGCAGCATTGTGCTTGATGTGTGTTGCAACACAGATGCCACCTACAACTGCACCCACACTAGTGTCCCAACTCTGCTTCTCAGCAGTACCATTCCAGTTGAGGTTTTAGTCAGTTTCTGACACAGTTTATGGTAGGGCACTTTAAGTGTGTTTGTGTAAACTCTTTGGAAATGTATCACACTTGCAGGACACATGGTTCATGGAGTGAAGCTGTGCTTGACTGGAAAGAAGACAGCAGGATTCCCTTTTAACAATGTTATCCACCAAGATTATTAAGGCTAGCTATTTATCAGCATGGATGTGTCATGAAATACTAGTAGGAATGAAGCCTCAGACTCTTTCCTAAAAGAGCTAGGCATCAATGCTTTCCACCTCCTATGTGGAATATGTACATTTAATGATTAAAAAAAGGCATTCAAATATATCAAATAAAAGCATGGCTTTTCACAAGTATTTTTGTAACCTCATTAATTTTGGTACTTAAAGACTTTTTAGGTTTGGGGGAATTTCTTGGGGGGTTTGTTTTTTGGGCTTTTTTCCCCAAGGGATTGATTTCTTGCCTTTTGCCACCTGTGTTAATGTAAATTTATCAGAGCTAGTATTGTGCTATGTAATTGTTCTGTGTAGGAAAACACATTCTTAAAAGATATAGCATTTGGACAAAAGGCAGAAATGAGGAAAAGAGGAAGCAGGGCAACTTCAACATTAGAAAGTTAGATAACCCTTTCTATTTCCCCTTTGTCTTCTCCATTTCCTGAGACAAGCTGCTCTGTACTTCAAGATGCACTTTGCCTAATATGCATTTTGTTACTCTCCACAAGAAAACCAAAGTAATGTGAGGCAATCAGCCCAAGTCCAAAGGTCACTGTTAGTGTCCTTTTACAATAATCCTTTTTAATACAACATATGAATATTTTGTACCATGTAGGTTACTGTAATTGATTTCTCATATGTGAGAGATGCAGGAACATGTCAGGAAGTCTCTCCAGCAGGGCTTGATGCAAGACACAATCTCTCACCACTTTTCTTAATTTTAAAAGACTTCAAAATTCTGTCAAGGCTTTTTACCTTTTAAACATCTAGATGTTCAAAAGGTATTTAAAACTGCTTAAAGATGCCTAAAACTTCTTTTATGACAGACTTGAACTTCTTGTTCCAAATCTCAGCATGAGAGACAGTAAGGGGAGCTGTGGTAGCATTTCTCTTTCATTTGCTTGGAGAAATGTCAAAGTTTTCAGATTGACTGAAACATCAAGAAAAGCCAATGTGGCATTTGCTGGTGTAATCAGCAGAAATCATTAAAATGAAGTGCACAAGCATTATTAAATTGAAGATGCAGCTTTTACATAATGAATGCATAAGAGACAATGTCCTACCAAAGTCAGTGACAGTTGCTGCTGTGGGTTAAATCCATACTGTAAGTTCCTTACAATCTTTTGTTCTACAGAGAAGGAATCACTAGTAAGGAAACTTGGGAAAGGATCCTGCTTTTCTCCATTTTTAAATAATTGTTACCTTTTTATTTTTAGCAAAGATGAGGAAATCTGTATGGTTTTTTTGGTATCTAAATCAGGGATTTACTTCACCTAGGCAATTAATTTGGACAGGTTTATATTCACCTAATGTTCTGAGCAAATAATGGCTTTCATAAACTAAATTTGAAAAGACACAACTGCTATATATTTTACAGCAACCTGACCTGGACAGTAGCTAAATTCCAGAAAAGCTGAGGCAGTAATGAAAATCTGGCTGCTTGCCTGTACCATTGACTCAACTCACTGCAATTTGAAGTCTTCTATGGAAGCCTACAGTGCAGGGACAGAATTGCTTTCAGTATAAACAGACCCATGGGCTGAGACTACAAGTGCACAAGAAAACTGTAAACAGCTTTACTTCAAGAATCCCAGCTGAATAACATATCATGTTCTACTACAGTTACAATGCTAGATCTCATGAATCTAACCTTCACAAAGGATAAAAGCCACAGAGAAGGTTGCGTGCTTCACATTTCTTTGTGTATCAAAACATACTGAAGGAAAAAAAAATGTTAGTCTGAAAAGAAATAAGCTCTCTTAACAGAGAAAGGGCAAAAAAGCTTCTAGGAATTTGTACTAGGAAGTAAAATATTCTCTTATGTAAATCAAATCCTAGCTCAATTCTTGGGTTTGTCTTTGCTATGTGACCCAGGGGCCAAAAGAGTTTGATTTCTCAGGAATCAAGTTAGCAAAGGGCAGCTAATGATGCGTTTGCTTTCTGTTGATGGCTGTGGTCATCTCATAGCATGAACACAACCAATTATACACAGATAGAATAATTTTTTTAAGTAAGTTTAACATCAATGTAATGCATCACTGCTTGATATTAATAACACACCCTTGAAGCCATTTCTCAGGCTGTACAATAAAATGTTGCCTTTTACGTTTTGCCTAAAGGCTATGAAACATGTCTGTGGACCATCCTGCATCTTAGGATCATTTAATGAATCAGTAGTTATAGAAGGGATGATGAATAAAGAACTTACCATTTAGGAAGATATCTTCTCTACTGTTTTCCAGTATTAAACTAACTTCTACAGCTGCAAACATTTCCACTGAAACTATTGAGACTGAAACCAATTCAATGTGACCTGCTCATATATTTAACTGTGTAAGCACTTGGGTGTGCTGGGGCATGAAGTACCAATATGCATCCTTTGAAAGGAAATCCATGTGTGCCCATGCATATGTGGGGTGTGCTTTTATATAGACATTTCTGCAACCTTTCTTCTGGGGTCTTATACACCAGCAGTAGCCTATGGACAGGAAGCTGAGGAACACCATTGTGCCATATCTCATTTGAAATATTCACATGTTCAGGTTTGTGGCAGAAAAAGGTTATGCAGCCAAGAAAGCAAGTAGCTTTCCCTCAGACTTTCATTTAGTGTGTGCATTAGAAATCAAAACTCTGTAAGGAACAAAGCTCTTGCCTGTAGGATCTTGTGTCTTCTGCTATAGAAGTTGAGAAATTTTCTCTTAAAACTAGGACCTGCAGAAGTCTGTCTTGGTTATGCTGTGAAGTTCTTCTGTATTGCCAAAGAGTTGCATTACATTTCTTCTGAATAAATTTTCTGCCAAGTAGATGATTTTTGAATATGTACAGCTCTGTGTAGGGCAGCATACTTCTAAACATCCAGGACTTCTCAGGGAAAATTAAGGAAATCAGTGAGCAGTTTGATCTTGTATAGTCTTAACTCTTTATCTGTAATATTAAGTTATTGTTTAGCTGAGAATATTGGGATGACAGTAAGTGCTCAAATATGGCAGTGGTGGTAACAGTGGAGCAAATGGAGGTCTTTTCCTGAGAAGGATTTTAATGGCATGCAGTAAACAGGGCACAAGACTCCATGAAGAACAGTAAGGAAAGGCAAAATCTTAAATAGCTTCTCATTAAGTGAACACTGTCAATCTTGTGGACTGAGCTTCCAGAAAAATACTTACAGAAAGCTTACAGAAAAAACACTGTGCTAAATAAAATGAAGGGTTTCCTATACTGGATATATAATTGAGAGCTGAATTAAATCCATAGGCACCCTTATTTGTAGAATTACTCAGTTTTGGAAAGCTTGACTTTACAATTGCAGTGCTTAATCTTTTAGTATCAGTTTTGTAGGTGTTACATGCATCTGGATGTATATGGAAGACTTCTGCATTTTTTTACATGTTGCAGATGTCATCTATCGTTACAGAAAGAAGATGGAGAGCATTGCAGTAGCTTAAATTAGAAGATAGAATGTTCTGGGTTTGGAGGCATGTAAAAATAGAGAAATAGGTCGATTTGTTGAGTTGTCAGGTGTTGTATTCCTTCAGGAACATCCATTAATATATTTTCTGGGTGAAGTTTGCAGTAAATCAACAGAAAGATTAGAGAACTGACAGGGAATCCTAGAGAAGAAATGTGGACTATATTTAAAGTTAGAGGTGATTTTATCATTTACTTTAGTTTGTAAGAATTTAACTCAATGACTTTAAACAAAAAATTCTGGATTTGTTGCTTTGCAAATGAAGCAAGTGAGTGTTGACTGTGTTTGGGAACAGTTGGGGAAAAACATTCTCATGCCAAGCAAAAAATACCAGAGATCTCTGAGTAATTACAGTACAACTTCCTAACAGTACATTGTGACTTTACTAAGAAGGCATTACACTTCCATTATAAGTGCTGTGGATTAATCAGTTAATGTTCATGAAGGATTTTGAAGAGCTACTTAAGTGCAGATGGTTAATAATAATTTACCCTGTGTAATGTTTTACTGGATGCCAGACACAACTTTGGTTGAATAGTTATGTAAGAACCTTCTAAAACTGTAATAGAGGTGAAAACAGTGGACTGGCTAGGCACCCAACAGATATTAAACACCTTGTACAGTATCTTACACCTGCAAGAGTGAAGGTTTATTCAGAGCTGGCAAAAAAGACCAGTGTAGTTCCAAAGTATTGCCCACTAAAACTCAAGTTTTGGTGAAATCAGAAGATTTAGAATATTGTTGAAAAGTGTTAAAGGTACTGGAAAGTTTTAGATCCCCTTTTTGATCATGCCAGTGCAAGAACAGGGACTACTAACTAATAAAATATAAGACCCTGAGAGATTATGAAGACCAAGAACCTGATAACATTTTGCAAAGATTATTTTGTGTCAAAACTATGAGCATACACGTTTTTTACAAGAAAATATGAAGTGTAAAGAACCACAAACACCTAGATACTTACAGCTTAATTTGAGGAAGTGTGGTCTGGCTGATTGGGTAGTGAGGTGGATTGTGAACTGGTTGAAGGACAGAAGTCAGAGTTGTGGTCAATGGGATGGAGTGTAGTTGGAGGCCTGCGTCTAGTGGAGTCCCTCAGGGGTCAGTACTGGGACCAGTGCTTTTCAATCTATTCATTAATGACCTGGATGAGGGAACAGAGTGCCCTGTCAGCAAGTTTGGGTCTCTTCAGCTTGGAGAAGAGGGGACTAAGGGGTGACCTCACCTGTGCTTTTAAATATGTGAAGGGTGAGTGTCAGGAAGATGGGGTCAGGTTCTTCTCAGTGAAGCCTAGTGACAGGACAAGGGGCAATGGCTGCAAGCTGAAGCACAGGAGGTTCTCTGTGAATACAAGAGAATATTTTCCCAGTTCAGGTGCCAGAGCACTGGAACAAACTGCCCAGAGAGGTTGTTAGGTCTCCTTCTCTGTAGATATTCAAGACCTGTCTGGACATGTTTCAGTATGACCTGGTCTAGGGAATCCTGCTGTGGCAGGGGGGTTGGACTGGATGATCTTTCGAGGTCCCTTCCAACTCCTAACATTCTGTGATTCTGTGATATACCTATAGCAATTTACACAGTATAAACTTTGAATAATTGTTGAAGGGTTCTCTGGTTGCTCTTTCATAATTTCTTGGCAATGAATTCTTTCAGTTCTCCATCAAATATCAGATGCTGCTGCAATCACAAGACTGAGCTGATACTGATACAATTTGATGTTGTATACCTTATCCTGCAAAGAATACCAATACACTAGACTTGTTACATTTATTGACAGGAATACTTTTATGTTTCATTCTGTCAGAACAAGCAGAGACCTTTTGATTTACATGGGATGCTCATTTACCATAGTTATTTAATTTAATCATTATGTTCTTGTCATGTTTTCCTATTTGCTTAATTGAGGTCATTATCTGTCAGTACAACTTACATTAAAAAATGTGATGACATTGGTATTGTTGGCAATATTGCAAACAGCAGCATTAAAGATTGGATGAAGATATGGAATGGAAATGGCATATAATGCATTTAGTGCAGATATATTGGACAAGGTTATCAGCTTCAATAACAAAAAACCCAAGGAAACCCACAAAAATTCTGTGTTTTGAAAGAATCACAATTAAATTGCTAAATCTTCATGGAATGTCTTATAGAACTGTTAACACATTATAGATTGCCATTTCAGTTATGTGCAGTTTAATGCTAATGGCAGGCATATACAAAGTATTTTTGAAATAATGATTCTCCTTCACTGGTACCAATACCTTCAAGCTTAAAATATTGAACCATTATGAGAAAAGGAACTGAGCAGGAGAGAGGAGGAATTCCATTTGTCAGATCTCCAACAACTATAAATGCTTCACTGTTACTGAGACCATTTAAATTATTGAAAAATCAGTGACATGACTAAGAATGTAACTTTATAAAATATACAGTGTAAATGTCTACTTGGAATATTATTGCTTGGTTTTATCAGTTAGGAACTTCTTTAGTGGCTTGGAATGAGATAACCTTGAACAATTCCCTAGACTAGGACAAGATTAAAAAAAATGCCCATGCAAGCAGATGTTAATAATCTGCTTTCTTTACCAAATAAGCAACTTGATATTCATCTGGGGTTTCCATTATCATGGTGGTCAATTAAGTACAGGTAGCTCTCTATCTTGTAAATGATCAAGAAATATACAAACATTTTACTTTGGACTGATATTTGTCTCAAATGTCACAAATATTGCTTGGTGGACACAGGAATATTTAAATAACTGTTAGAAATTGATTTTTTTCCATTTTAGGGCATCTAAGGTTATAAAGAGTTTTCTACTAAACAGACCCTGGAAAGTTGATAGATACTACTAGACTCAGAAACAAAGCTCTTTATTGCTTGCTTTGAATGAATGCTCTATTGGGAATCTTCATTCCCTCTAGTGAAGGAAATGGAAAAAGTCTCCTCTCTCATAGGCAGAGAAAATTCAGTATGAATAGATTAAAAAGAGGGGAAAAAAATGTGGCCATTAATGACAAGATTGTATTTCTTCTGAAATTACTCAGGCACTTCTTGATGATCTCCTGTCTGGGTATGTGAATCTTCCAGTAGAATGTTACCTGAAATTACACTAAAAGATTTTTACAGTACAGAGGGAATATAAAACATTAATATTCCATAGAAACAAAAGATTAAATTGTTGGAAATCTAAGGAATGGTACTGCAAAAGTAGGAGTGAGTGGGGAAAAAAATTGGCCTGAAAGACATCTCAGAAGCCTGAACAGGGAAGAATAGGAATGATTTTGATAAGGTATCTGCCACTCAGTTGTAGAGCATAAGTGTTTTGTGTCTGTCTTCACAGAACTTGTTAATGCTCATGACCTGAGGAACACAAAGAACTAACAGTTCCCTTTGTTATTTCAATTATTTTCAGTGAGCACAGAATTAAAGAAATTAGCTATTGATTGTGTTAACATTTATAGCCAATCAATTTTTTCAGTGTTTCAGAATAAAGTATTTGTTGCAATGTACTTTGCACAGTGAAATTATTCAAACAACCTCAAATAATGCAGACTCATTACTAAAGCAGAGTAAGACTGTTTCTGTTTGGAAAATACCAGTTCAGTGAATTCAGATTTTGCAAGAGGAATTTATTACTTCCAGCAGTACATCTGAAGAAAAGGGGTGTGTTTTGGAGGCAATGCATTTTTGGCCATATGTGAGGAAGCTGATAGTCTGGTGGTCAGGACGTGCACCTGAGGGTATGACAGGCAAGATGAAATTCCTCCTTTCCCAGGCTCATAGCCTGTTTTGGTTGTTGCCACACAGGGTGAGTGTCCTGGCCAGTAGCTCTTCTGTACACTGGCATTCTCCTCTCTAAGGCTATGTCAGGTGTTCTGCACTTTGCCCAGTCTGGAACCAAAAGATTCATCTCAGTGTTTTACAGACTGGAAAACCAATTTCCCATCCAGCTTTATTTGCAATCAAGGTCTTCCTTTAAGTTCTTGAAACATGATGAAATGGAGAGAAATCTGCAGGTTTTAGCTCATTCTCTCACTTCCCAGCAAGCAATTACCCACAGTCACTTGCTTTTAGGATGTTAGGAGTTGATAGAGGACTACTCTGATTAGCTCTAAGGGCCCTTCCTGCAGCCCCATGGAAAACAAAAGCTCTATGAGGTAACTCACTTTGCAGAACAGTGACTTACCAAGACTGGCAATTCTCAGCTGTGTAAATCCTGGGCAGATAAGGGGTTTGATATACAGAACTTCAACTCTGTTCTCCTTCACTACCACTGGCCTTTTTGCAAATCAGCTGATGCTTGGTAATTTACTTCTCTTATAGTGAACCTGTCAGTCCAGCAACTTCTTGACAGTGTTTGCAGCTGAACTGTTGTCTGAAATTAGGTTCTTCATCACTGTAGGTAGCAAGAGGAAACTATAACTTCTGAGAAGCTTGTAACCTAGCTTGTTGACATAACAGCAGATAAGTTGTTCAGTTCATCTTGGGTGTTTTTGTCATTCCTTTCTGTTTTCCAAAGAGAATGAATCATTTGTGGTTTTTATTTGGGGAGAATGTGAGTATATCAAAAGTATCATTTATTCAGTCCTGTTGGAAACACAATCACTATGTTTGTGCCAGGAAGCTAAACAGTTCAGGCATGGGTTCAAGAGCTCACTGTGATTAACTATACTGTTAATTGTTAGCCTGATCCCTAACTTGGTTTTGAGCTGTGCCAACTGTGCCTGGGCACAATTAGTGAGTCACTGGGGACAGGATCATTCCTAACAGGCTATTTGAACTTGGCTACTCTCTTCTAGGGGGAAAGAGGGCTCAGCTCTGTGGACTGATATGAGGTGTATAGTGCCAGCTGGCTTCAGGTGCACAGAATGATCCATGGCCCATTTAATTTGCTGGTGTAGATGTAGCCAGTGGAACTGTGACCAGCACAACAAGACATGAATAAAAAAAAGTTCAGAAGTCAAGAATATTTTTAGCTTGATGTCAGTAGCACTCCAAATCACCTTCTCCTGGCCCTGCATAAAAACTTCTTTTCTTAAAAAAAATATTGAGACTAGAAAGAATTATCTTTGCCCTTGTAATTTAAGCTGCCCAAGCTGGGGAGTGCTCTATGGAAGCATTTTCACAGTGTTCCCAGTAGTTTCATACTTACCTATTTAATTATCTTCACTCATAATAAACTCTTCTTTGTAACAGTAGGTAGTGCTCTACCTTGTTCTAATTAATGAATCAGTTCATGGGCAACCTGCAGAGTTAGAATATGCTAATTTACAGAGAATCTAGTTAATTTGGTGAAACCTACTGATGCAGTTCAAGCTGCCTGACATTTGGACTGAACAAGTAGATCAGCCCTTCCAGACAGAAACCAATGGTCACTGTCAGGAAAAGTGGAGTTAAAAGCAGAGATCTGTTTCTTTAGATCTGACAGTGCTTAGAGATATTACTCTTCAGTTTTCATGAATAATAGAGCCACGAAGAAGATACCTGTGATTGTGTATTGGCATCTACTTCTGAGGCACAGACACTGCACCTCTCTTTGGTGCTGAGCTTGTTCTTGTGTATTGAGAGCAGAGAATCCTGGGATCCTGAGGTCATGCTGGGTGTGTATTAACTACAGATAATAAATAGCAAAGAGTCTACAGTGCTGGGAAGCAGTCACAAATCTGGGGACCTGTGTTTTAGAAGGGAGAGTTATCAGGCAAGGCTCTCAGGATTACCCCAGTCAAAGAGATGTCTTTGAGAATGTGTAACGGAAGTAATGTCCTGTGTAGAACAGGAGGTGAAAAGTTAGTGTTAGATGGAGTTTGAATAACAAATAGCTAAATAGAGGAAAAAAAATAACCTTTGTGTTAAACTGTAAAGAGGAAACTTTCTAGGGATGTAATTTGTTGGTTTGCATGAATGTCAGGGAGAAGCAATTAGTAAGAACATCACAGGAAAGACAAATGATTTCCAGCATTGTAGAGGATTGTCCCTTCAAAATTAAAGATCAGGTACCATCAGAAACAAAGCACTCCAAAACTGATAGACTGGTGAGTAGCAGCTACCAAGTAAATGACTGTCTGTGTGTCTGAGTTCTGGAATTAGAGAGTGAAGCTGTTGAGTGTATGAACAGAGGTTTGCAACTTGTATTTCAAGACTTCTGTAGTTCTGAATCCTAAGGTTTGTGCGTGTTTGAGATGAAGTGTATCTACCTAAAATTGTTTTGAGAAGGAGATTGAACACTGAATACTGATATGTTGGTTGAAACAGTAATTAAAATGTAATTTATAAAACTTCCTGGTGTGAGAAAGATAAATAAGCTTGACTTTACACAGGAATACAGTGGGGTTTTGGTCCCAGAGTTTCTAGTGTATGCAAACAAAATAGGCAAAAAAAGACTGGGAACATTTTATCTGGTTTTCAAAGTACTGCTAAATCCCCTATGGGAAGAATTTAGAGAAACTAAATAATGATTGTTTTGCAGGAAAAGTGCTATCATACATGAATAACCATGTAAGGTGTAGAAAAGGCATTCAAATTTCATCAAGAAAAAAGTGAGGTTGCCTGACTTTTCATTTCTTCTACATCCAGTTAAAAATGCTTATGTAAAAGGAGCAAGGAAGTAATGAGGTGGCAAAATCTGTATATGATACCTACTAACATTAAGCAAATCAGGACCATTAAGAAAGACCCAAGAACATTAGCTATACTGGATCAGATTATAAATCAGCTTTGTCCAGTACCCAATTTCTGATATCAAACACAGAATATCAAGGAGAGGCAAACATACTTCCCCTGGAATTTTCTCTAGCCTTCTAGATATCTGCAGCAGAGACTTCCCAAGACAGAATATCTGTCTGAGACTTTGCCTTTAATAGATGCAGGGCATCTAAGAGATTGGATGTGCACCTTGATGGCAAATGAAATTCAATAAAGATAAATGCTAAGTAATGCATATTCCAGTAAATAGTTTGATTTATACACATTACAGGGTTCTAAATTAACTGAAGTCACTAGTTAAAACAAAAAAAAAAAAGCAAAAACCAAAGAAAAACAAAAACCTGGGCCATCAATTTGAACCCTTTTATTATTTGTCATTTGTATTTCAACAGGATCTCTAGACACTGATTGAGCCTTTACTGTTCTCATGTATTACACAGAGTAAAGAGTCTCCAGCCTGAAGACCTTGCAATCTGATATAACAACAGACAGGCAGATGGGGGGAACAAGGAAACAATGAGGCATTATTGATTGGAAGGATAAGCAGTGGTGTCAGATTAATTGACCTTTGCCCATTCTGCATTGGTGGTCAAAAAGGAAACAACATGTTAGCATATATAATGCCATTACATGAATCAATGAGTTCTGATCTTCCCATCTCAAAAGACTCCAGTGAAACTGTAAAGAATTGAGAGCCAGATGACAGAAATATTTGGAAAACAGACATGTAGGATTCAAAGGTTGGAAATAGTTAATTTAGATGGGGAGACATGATTTCAAGATGTGAAATGATAAAGGAATGTGTAATAATGACAGGCAAAGACAGTGCCAAGTAGATGTCCTAATTAGCTGTTCCTATGTAGGGCATAACAGACATAAAAAAACCCAAACACATTTGAAACGTAACTTTTCCTCACATATTGCATACTTTTATTTATGGAAAGGATTTATTTTCTGATGTTACTCTGACCAAGATTTCAGCTGTAATCAAACAAGAACTGCAGGATAATCTGGGTAATGCCATGTGTAATTATAATTCTGTTCTTTTAATGGCATGCATATTGCTATGCATCCAGGCCTTATCCAGCCACTGGCTTATGAGAGACAGGAAAATATTTTCCTCATAGGCAGTTTAGCCTCTAATTGTCCAGTGCTGGATTTCTTGCTACTGTCTCTGAAGCACTTAATGCTAGCTACTCACAGTGAAAAATAGGACACCAGGTTAGATTGGTCTGATCAAACCCAGCAATTGCTGTGACCTTTAATGAGAAACTCTATTAAATGTCAGAATTGAGGTTATAATGTAAGCCTATAAATAATTGGCAACATTTGGTTTTTTAGCATGCATTTGGATCTCAGTTCTGGCTCACTGCACGACAAAAGCTGCAGCAGGACTGATAGGAGAGTTTCAGGGATGTTTTACCCTCTCCCTCCCTTCTCTAGTCCTAAGGAAGGAGGGAGAAGAGAAGAAAACAGCAACGCGGAGGTGATTTAGCTACAAATGGTGCCGCGAACTTCAAGAACAATTAAGAACTGCACAATGAATAATTCAGCATGTTGTCACTTCAGGGGCTTCCCATCCTGCCTTTAGAATTCAGAACCTTTCCATCCCTCCCACTTCTCATCAAGGAGAAATCCTAGTTGGAAAGGCACTCTCTAGGGACTGCCTGGCTGCTTAACATGCAGGTGGCACGTCCCTGGGGTTTGCAGGAAGCTCCCAGCTGGAGTATGTTGCCTCTGTGTGTGTGTGGGACCTCTGTGGTACACAGGTCTTGGTCACCCTTGCACAACTGTTGTACATAAGAAGGGGTTTCCTGTAAAACTGTTTTCTCTCTCATTTCTTGCATTGTTTGAGAAACAGGCTGAAATATGAAAATAAAGGGAAATGGTATTATCTGAAAATCCTGGGATGCTAATAATTTACAGCAGGATTTCTTTATATGTAATTTTTTTTCTCTCTCCAGCAGAGAAAACTGTTACTCAGTTACAACAGGGTCTGGTTAATGAAAGGAAAAGAGAGTAAGAGATGAGTGGGCAGACAGGAACATGCTATAACTACAGTAATTTTCTAGCACTTGTTTGTGTGAGGAGTTGAAGACCTCTGCTTGTCCTTCAAATGAAATTGCAGGCATTGTGATGTTTATATGTACAAACAAACAAATAAACAAAAAACCTTCTGTGCAAAACCCCTCTTCTCTACTCCTACTGTCACTGTCAATAGGAGTGTTGCATTCTGCTGACAAAACACTGAGCAAAGAAAACCTGTACTGAAAGGAAAGCTTTAAAATAGGCTTCCAAGGACAGCATATTGTTCCAGCTCACAACAGAACTGTGCTTTCAAAAAGTCAGGGCTTGCACATCAGTGTATTTATAGTGCCAAGATTTATTATTGCAGTGTTAGGCTTTAAATAGGCAACACTAAATATTAATTTATAAGTGAATAGTCAATACAACCAGATGAGTACTGCTATTTTGGGATTTTCTTTTTATTTTTTTTCTACATTGCACAAGAACTCAACACACTTTGTAAAGCAAGTTTTAGGGAAGTATTTGGGCCAAACTGTGATCCATATCAAAAAGGGGCCCAAAATCATAGCACTTGTCTGCTGTAACTGAGCTATTAGTGACTCTACCTTTGCTCACATGTTTTTTTTCTGTCTAGAAAGGAAACACCCTTCCCATGTAAGTCTCCTCACATAATACTCTGTGTTGCTGAATGCCCCTCACAGCTACTTCAGGGGCTACTTCAGCTGCTTCAAAGCACAGGGGATATGATGCAGGTTCTAGGCTGACTGCAGATTCAGGGCAGATATATTTTCTTAGTACCTGTTCTGCAATCCTATTTTTCCAAGATGTCTCAAGCAAAATACTCAGGCCAAACCCAGCAAAGAGTGGTTTGCTGGATTATTTCAGAGCCATTTCATCATCTAAGGCTGGACTGCCATTGAAAGGATCAAACTCCTCCTTCTCCTTTGCTCCAAGACTAGACCTACTGAATTTTTCACTGTGATCATTCAGATTATGGAGTTCATCCTATAAAAAACCAAAACCCATTGAAAAATGTTTGATTTTTAGCACAACAGTCCATGAAGCATCCAGCTGCTCAGTGATACAGTGCTGTCAAGGGGTAGGGGTGGGCACAAAGTTTGGAATAGAACACGAGTTTCAGATTAGCTTCCAACATCAGGCAGCTTGTACTCTTAATCATTTCCTTTTCTACTTTTCTCCTCTAGGACCCAATAATGCTCCTGACACATCAATTAAAGGCACAAGATTATTGGCTTTTGTACTCTCCAGTGATCCTGAGCCTTAGTCTATCACTTTAAAAATGATGAATATTGAAATTTAAATATAGCCCTGTGCCAGTTCAGCACTGTGTTTGGTAGATGTCATGCTACATAAAACAGCTTTCTGGAGCTCTCAGGTGGTTGGATGACTGTTTGTAATGCAAAGCTTAATCAGCCAGACAGCAGGCAGTGACATGTCTTCAATGTCTCCTTCCTGACAATCCCAACACTTCTGAAGATCAGGCTGTAAGAGTAGATTTCTCCCTGAACCACAGAACAGATAAAATTAGTCATTAGCTGTGACTACCCAAAGCTGTGCACGTTTTTGTTTGCCAGTCAGTATGCTTGGCTGACTGGCCAGTAGGTACATGTGTTCTGCTGCCAAAGCAAGATGTATAACAGATGAATTCTGCCTGTCTTCCCCTTCCTGGCATTCCCCTTTAACCATTCAACATTCTTCAGGAAATTAGTTATCTTTGAGACTTCAACTTCTCTTTCCAACTTGCTAAAAATTAATCAATAATGCAAAATGTATTAAGTGTGTTCTGACAAAAAAAATGTACAAGCATTTGAACTGTGTATGACTTGGGAAACCAATGTCATGTTAAAAGTAATATGTTGGGAGGATCCTTTTTTCTAACTACTGTTAGATTCTGTTGGATTCTGTTGGATTCTATATTGCAGAGAACTGGAACAGTGTTTATATCAATGTTGACTCACCTGAGCAGAAAGCAGTCCAGCTTTGAAAGGATATCCAATATCTTTTGTTTCAGTCTTAACTCCAGGTCTTCTTTCTGTACAACACTACTGATGTTCACCCACTCTTCTGTATATATAATCCACTTGCTGAGTCTTTCCCTGCATATCACATAACTTTAGGCAATAATATTATTATGGTAATATTGCACAATATGTTATTTAGCATTACACAAATATTTCATAAGCTAATTGCTTGAAATTGTCATAAATATCTTACAAAAACCCCACATGAATAAAGACAATGCAGTTTGTTTTCCTGCCCTGAAAGACTTTCATTCTCAGAAATTCTTGTCCATTGCTTCCCATTACATCAGCTAGATTAAAGATACTTCTTGTCTACCAAAGCCTGTTCTTCTCACATGCCTACAACTGTTTGAGCTACAACACTTATCTAACAGGGCAGTAAGCTCCTGAGCTATGCTGCCTACTGTGAGGAAAATAGCTAGTTTCTTGACTTCTAAGGCTGGATGCAGCTTAGGATAATGTTTGGACTATTTTAAAATTATTCTAAAGATGCAAATTCCACAAGAGAGTAGTTATTAAACCTTCACCTCTAGCTTTATCATCTCTTCTGTCATTTTTAGTTCCAAATGTTTCCTCCCTCTAACTGTTTTTAAATTAGCAGTGTTGTTCTTTTTCATATTGCATCTCACCCTTTGGCCATGTTGCTCATATGGAAGTGCTAAGCTCCATTGTATTCCTGGTTGTCACCTAGTGTGTCAATCTTTAAACCATCTTTACAGTTTTAAAATATTTTCCTCATTTTCTCCTTTCATTGTCATCTGTATTTTGATATTTATTTCTTCTCTGGACATATCATTTTTTTCCTCATGTTTGCATAATGCACATTACAATAATCCTGGGGTCTGGCTGTGATAGGGACTCCTGTATATTGGTATAACACAGTGATAATGGATACAGAAGGGCAAGGTAAACCCTATACTCTAGTAGTGTTAAAGAATGGGCATGAAAATGGAAAGTTCTCAGCAGTTGTTTGTGTATATGTATCACAGAATCAAACCTAGAGTATCTTGGGTTGGAAGGGACCCATGAAGATCATTGGTTCTAACTCCTACCTATATTTATATTTTTATATATATATATATACACATACACACAGATACATGTGTGTATATATATGAAAATACACCTGCATTTACATGCATGTGTGTGCATGGGAAAGAGAAAGCAATATTTAATATCTTTACCCTTTCCTTGAGTGTGTTTATGGTGATTCTGGTTTTTAATTCCAAAACTGTGTGGAGTGGGCCAGTACCACTGATAGAAGGCTGTGGGAAAGAGACTGATATCTCCATAGGAAAAATCATTTAGATGGAGTGGCTGAACTAAGCATGTGCATCATGAATTTGGGGAGAACAGAATGTTATGGCTAGCACCTTTCAACTATCCATTTTTAGAAATGCCAATTGCTCTGAGTTATGCAGGAAACAGCCTCCAACAGTGCCCAATCCCTAATCCTGGGTTTGAAAGGTGGCCATGGCTAGCAGCTGCCAGTTTATAGTAGGTGTGATGCCAAACACCTCAGAACTCTCATGTTATATGTGGCTGGAGGGAACAAACATGTGCACAGTGAGTCCAGAGCACACACGAAATGCAGACTGAAGTCTTCCCTTGCATGTTCTATGGAATCTCACTAGTACAGACCTGGCACCCAGTGTCTCAGCACAGATTCTTTAAATGATCCTGTTTCTCCATAGTTAAGGTAGTCCAGTTTTGGACTCTTGCTTGTCACATATACAAACCAATCCTCACTCTCCTAACGAGATTAGCACCATATTTTGTAAATTAATCCTGTGACTGGTATGTATATTTTTTGGAAGTAACTTGTACAAGCTATCATTGACAGCTTGTCCAACTTTGTAATACTTTTATAGAGGGCTAATTGAGTGAAAAGAATAAATTGTGATTTCTGTTATTAATCTTTTTGACTGGTGTCCCTTATGCTAGGTTTTGTTCTTACAAATCCTTATTAAGATGACTGACTCCCTTTATACTACTCAGTCCTTTGAGGAGACCTGAACAAATGTCATGGTAACGTTCACCATGACAAATTCCATGGTCAAGGCTGATCACTAGTGTGTGATAGAGGAACTTTTTGGACCAATCCTTGTTGGTCAACATACTGAAAGGTATAGAATATCTGGCTGAACATAAATAAATCTGTCCATCTAAACCTCTCCTATATGAAGACTCACATACTCAAAATTCCCCAAACCCTGGGCAGCAATCAGGATTGCCTTCTCCTGCTCCACACCTGAGACATGGAAGGGTTTTGCAGAGAGTGACACTTCACAGGCTGTTCAG
This sequence comes from Galbula dea, assembly GCA_013399015.1. Taxonomy (NCBI): domain Eukaryota; kingdom Metazoa; phylum Chordata; class Aves; order Piciformes; family Galbulidae; genus Galbula; species Galbula dea. The sequence goes on along the minus strand of VWZX01000316.1, from coordinate 204,430 downwards.
GAGCTAGAAGTCCTTGAATAAGTTCCTTAGGTGCTAGTTTCAAAATAAAACAAAAGAAACAGCTTCTTTTAAAATAAGTATTAGATCTATTGAACTTCTTGCCAAAGGATGTTGTGGATGAAAACATGCCTTTTCTTTCAGGGGAAGTTGTAGATAAAGAAGAAATATCCTTTGAAGATTACTTAATAGATTATGCATGTCAAGTTGGACATCCTCATATGCATTAAATAGACAGATTTGGGAAAAAAATTGGGGAAAATATTACTCTTGTGCTTAGTTGCCTATTCTCACCCTCTTCTTCCATTCTCCAGGCATAGGCTTATAGACATTCTTGAACAGGTTGCTGGGTTAGGTGAACTCTTAGTCTGAACTAACACATCTGTTCTTACCTTCTTTAACTGCTTAATCCTGTAAGCACTTAAGTTCTCTAAGTATCTTCTAGTCCAGTGTGGAAGTTCACTCTGTATACATATTTTCCCCTCATTCAAGTTCAGAGCTAGATGAGCCTTGAGCTCTTCAAAAAGTCTGTTCTGCTTCAAGATTTCCAAATAAGTCAGCTAATCAACACTTGCTCAGGCAATAGGTGACTACTGTCCAGGTAATTCAGTGCCACTTTTTCCTTCTTGAGTGCTCTCACATACTCAATCTCCTAATATATCTTCAAAGCAGTACCTTTCTCTTTGAGAACAGATGTTTAGATGTCAAAAATATTTCTGCCAAGGTAGTAAAAAAAATCCCTGATTGGCATCCCTTACTAAGTAGCACTGTCCTGGTTCGTTCAGGCTTTTCTCCTTGGGGTACTCTGTATGTGTCACAGAAACCTGAGGATTTCTGTTCTATTTTGCACCAATTCTACAAGCAAGCCCACCCTGTGATAATGTATCACAACTAGCAACCTTGCAGCTTTGGAAGATTAACTGAGAAGCCCTACAGAGCCTGCTAACATTATATAATTGACTCAGGGGGTAGTCCTAATGAGTGCTATAAGGAACTCCCTCACCACCAGACTCTCATGATTGAGTGTATACTTCTGAAAAGGATTCTTCACACAGCTTTTTAGGAGAGGGGAAGAGCAGGGGTAAAGGAGAATGAAGCCTTGACTGTAATTTTCAATGCTTTCAGAAGGAAAATCTCAGCAGTATTCATGCAAGCTGTTCTTATTTGGTCACTTGTCCAGATTGTTTGCCTCTGCTTGGAAGAGTTAAAGTATTTTCAGAAAAGCAATCTTATCACATGAGAGGGCAATTAGCCATTTAGTAATCCTATCACCCCTGTGCTGAAATTACTGTGCCCAGTTAGCAATAACTCTGCTTCGAAGAACAGAGTGAGCAGCAGCACAGCATGAATTATTTAACTCGATGCTGTGCTTCCTGTTCTCAAGTCCCTGGAATAATACAGGCACCACAGACAGTAATTAACCCCAGCATAGAGCAGAAACAGTTAATGGAACCTGCCTTTTAAATCAATATTATTAATTCAAAGAAAGAAACAGCATGTACTATCTGATGCCTATGGAGTTTGGGTCTGGGTTTGATGTCACACTGAAGTAAGTGGTTGCCATGGAGATTGGAGTGTGTGTCTGCGTATCCCTCCCTGGAAGCGAGCGGCAAGGAGTGTTTCTGGAGAGGAGGTGCCCATCTGTAGTCAATCCTATTGTTCTCCCGGAGCCACATGCCAGCCCCGCTGCAGCCCGTCCAACTGCGTCACGGCACAGCGGTATCAGCGCCTCCGAATACAGACTCCCTGTTGAACTAGATTTATCCACCCTGCCATTTTCACTGGCATTTGATTATCTGCTTGTATTTTCTGGCTGCGCTAATGCAGTCTCTTAGCCCTGTTATCACAGGAGCCCTACGGCTTGATATCTCACAAGGCTGGATGGATCTCCTTGCGTTTGCTTGCTTGCTTCATCACCCTCTCCGTTTGACCGAGGGAAAGCACTTGTACTATGCCAGCTGCTTTCCTTATTTTCTTCCTTTTTAGATGTAGAAGACCTTGAAAACCTGAATGTGCTCTTTCTTTTCTCTGTAAAAATTCATAGAAACAGATTGGCATCCCTGCCCATGGCAGGGGGGTTGGAACTAGGTGATCTTTAAGGTCCCTTCCAACCTGAGCCATTCTATGACTGCTTAGAACAGATCCTTGTATTAAACCACCATTATTAATTGCCAACCTATGATTTTAGAGCAAAGACTGGCAGTTTGGCACAGCTCACCATGGTTGAGTATATCAGTTTATTAACCAATTAACTAATGGGCTGGTATGCCAGTGGCATATGAAATCAGGGCATTGTTACTATCTGGAAGATACCAGACAAAACTACCTCTGCTATATGAACACAATGCAATGAGAGCTTCCTGAATTTCAGGTGGAGTTTGTGGGTTTATTTTCTTTTCCTACTTAAGTACAATATTCAAAGCAATGTCTGATAAATTTCTGCCAGAGCTGCTGAGAAGCTATTGTCTTGAATGACATGCACAGAAAGAATCAGCTATGAAGGGAGCAGAAGATATATTTAACTACTTCTGCCTTTATCTTTTCTCCTCTTTCTTTTCCTCTCATTTCTTCTTTCTCTATCTTGTGTATCTCGTGTCAGGTAAAAAGGGGCATTTGAGCCATCTAGGCACCTCATTGAAAGAGGTGCAAGAGATTTTTAGAAAAGCCAATACATGTACCTCCTCTGCTAACATTCTCAGAAATGTCTGAGCAGTTTTTTGGGCAGAAGCATGCATGTGAAACAGCAGCAAAAATAATTAAAGTTTAGTAAATGCCAATAACATTTTGATTGAGAAGAACATGCATGACAGGGATTCTGGGTCCTTACTTAGCTCCTGAGTATTGTCTAAAGTCACTGCTACCAGTAATAGGGTGATCATGGCTTGAGTACCCCCAGCCTGGGTAGAGGTGTAGTATTCACACCTCAGCCTGCATTGTGTGATAACTTTCCTAATTACCTAATGATTGTGATTTCATATTTGCAATGTGCACTGTTACTACAAGGAATACAAACACTGTGCCCTAGAAAGGTATGGAACGAGCAAGGTTGCTGTACCTGTGTAATCACCACTGCAGGGACACACAAGAAAAGAACGATGACTCTCTCACTACCACCCTCCGCCCCAGCGTGTTTTAGTTCTCCCTCTTCTATTCCAGCTGGCATGTGCACTGGCAACTCTAGGATCTCTGTCCCTGAGCTAAACTGCTGCAGGGCTAGCAGGAGGCTTGGCAGGTACTTAGTGAAGCTGAACTGCTCAGCACATGTTCTAATTTTACTGAATTTATGAAGAAGAGAGATTTTAAAGGGGTTTTCCTGAACAGCTTTATCAGCTCTGAGTGGCATGTTCTTCCTACAAGATTTCCAAAAGAATTGCTGTATGATATGATTTTACTTTGTGTTTGGATACTTTGCTGTGTTGTGAGGGATGACTGATTCTTTTGGACCTTTTTGGGCAGCCAGTTTGGGTGAAGAGACCAGCAACACCTACACAAATAAAGCTAATCTGCAAATAGAAAATCAGTGCATCTAAGCCAACAAGGAAACCTAAACTTTCAATCTGGGAAGTGAATGGGAAGTTGGATTCCTAGCCAAAACCTTCAGTGCTTGGAAATCATGGAAGGTTTAACAGAGAAACATAAACTGGTTGGAGAGATGGGTGTGAACATAAATATATTTATATTTTAAAGTGTATTTAAATTCTCCATCAAAAATGCACTGAAATTGACATATCCCCCCAGAACACATAAATATTAGTGAAGTTTAATTTTGACAAGGCTTTCCATCAGAAAGCTTCTGGGCAGGTTTACATTCTTCTGTATAAGGTCCTGAATTCTCATGCTGGTGCAGAACCCCTGGGTACTTTTTGCTAATACTTTTAACAGTGACTTTTAAGAGATCTAATCACTCATTTCTGTGACTTTTTTTCACCTGATTGACTGGAAAAATCCTACAGTAACAGTTATAGGAGACCTTGGACTTTGTGGGTTTTTACTAATTGCTCTGATGGACTATCAGATACCTGAGATTTCTGGGGTTTATTGGATCTCCAGCTTTAATGCAACCTGCCAGGGAGTGAAGGCATCTCTGAGTAGGGAAACCTTAAATTATTTTGGTAAGCAATGAGGTGTTTTGGTTGAAGCAGAACATATGCAGGGTGTAGTTATGTTGGATTCTGCAAGGATATCTCATCCTCTAAATCAGAAGAATTTTCACAGGTTACTTGTCATGCTTGAACTCCATTCACTGATTTAAATTAAAAATGTTGCTGGGGCAATGCTCTGCTCTTCTACAATAGATGATTATTTCCAGATATAGGACACTGTTTTGTCTCTCCAGCCTGAAATATGTCCTATAAGTCCTAGGACTTCTGATTCTGCAGAGGTTCTGTAATAAGAAATCTCCCTGCCTTTTGAAGTAAAACTTTTGTATGGCAATATATCTAAAATGAAATAGTGTGGAATTTCAATTAATGTAAATGCTTGAGTTTTAGGAACATTAGTAATTTATTTATTTTGCTTTGAGGAAGCCAACACTTTTGCAGACTGGTCTGAAACCTTATAGAAAAGTCTTGAAGTTTTGCTTTAAACAAAATGAGTGAAGAATATAAAGATGCATTGTTTGGTCATTGTTTATTCTATTTGTTCTCAGTTCATTCAGGTTCTTTGGTATCTTTTTATTGCACACAAAGGCATGTTCAACCTCTGTCAGCAGCCATGGCCTATTTTAGGTTCTGAAAAATCTTGCCAGAATGGCCCCTGCAAGCAACAAATGGCCCAATTTATTTATGACAGTGCCAAAAAAACTATTTCCAAGATGTTCATAGGTCAAGAGCTCCACTGAAATAGAGAATGCCTCGAGGACTTATTGCATGGTTTATTATTTACTGTGCATGTTGCAGGAATGCCCTGAGGCCACAATCAACATCAAGGAAGTTGAAGGAGATTGAAAGAATTATGATCTTGCTTGCAGTTTGAGACTATCCTTATAACTTTGTCAGTCTGTGTCCTGTCACCCTTTTCCTCTAGGACATTAGTTTACCCTTCAAACAATTTATCTTTAAAAATCTCCTTCCATTAGTCTCCTATTTCCAGATTTGCCTAGCTGCTGCCTTGAGACCACTAGTTACTCCAGTGGTCATATCCTGTATAATGATGCTTAAAGTGGATGTTTGATTTGTCTCTTCAGATTACTACTTTTTTGTTTTACAAACCCACAAAATTGTATAGGGTATGAAGTAAGTATCTCAGCAATTTCCCAGTAGTCTTCAAGAAATGTGAAGTTTAGCTTTTTCAGGTAGTCTTTGAGAAGGGAAGTGCCACCCTGTGTGCAGAGCTGTAAGTCAGGTAGGGGACTAGAGCAGTGTTCCAGTGTCTTGAAGACAAGGCACATCAGAGGAACTGTTTGTAACAATATTCAAATAATTCTGTTTCCTTTTTACTCATTTCCTTCCTGGTCCTCCCAAACTTTCCTTCTGATTTGGCCTTTCCTTCAATCATGCAATGAAATTATTCTGGTGGCTGAGACTTGCACTGAAACATTAACAGTGCTAGGGGAGCAGTTGTGATGAAAGCACAGTGTGAGCCTCTCAAGAAGGAACTAGTGGCAGTGAATTGGTCAGGTTGCATTGTTTGTGGGAAATACAGATTTCCCCTTTCTTTCAAACAGATTCAGAGAAATCACAGTATATCTAGTGTAACAATTCAGTTCTCATGAAAAAAAGTGGATTTGTAAGTAGTCAATATTTGCCAGTGCTTGTGAGGTATGGGAGTTCCTCTTCTTATTTGAATAGCCCAAACTTTTAAAATAGGATATCTAACAGCAACCAGGGGGGAAATTTGCCAAGCTTGCTCTTACTGATGAACCTGACACAAAGACTGAAATGCAAAAATACTTTTGTAGATTGTATAATGGAAGCAAACATAGATGAAATTGTCCAGGCATCCAGAATTCACATTAATTTCCTCTTCTTGAGAAAGAAAGATGGGTCTGAATGGAGACTGGGATAAAGGGAAAACTTTGAAATAATTTTAAGGAGTCAAAAGAGTGATTGAACAATAAGAATTAATCTGTGTTTTGAAGATAAGTTTTTCTGGGGTTAATTAACTTAATGCTCCCTTCATTTCTTTTTTTGTGCACTCAGTGGAAATGACTGTTATCCTTTAATTTGTTTTTTTCATAGTGTAAAATGTTACAATATCATCTTTTCCTGTGCACTAGGTCAGACAGGGGTCCTATTGCTCATTATAGTTAGAATTTGTATTTCTAGTTGGATTCTCTTGAAGTCTTTTTATGCTTACACTCTCAGTCAGGATAAGCAGGATGATGAATGAGACCACAGAGCCCTGAGATCAGCATTGTTTTCAGCATCTGCATGCAATAATGTGATTTGACTGACTTGTATGGACCTGAGCCCAAAAACTACAGAAAGCACTTCTTTAGGCTGTGTTGGCTGACACGTGGAAGTTGCTCCTACTATAAAAATGTTGATTACAATATGCAATCAGTTTCATACAGGCACACAGGCTTGCCTGAGTTCTGTTCTTTAGCTTATGTTCCTCTAGCCAGTTTTTATCCCACTGTTTGCAAAACAGCTTGTACATCTTTAATAGTGATATAGTTGGTTCAGAAAAATAACCACAATTCTCTTCACCTCTACTGCATGGGGATTTGGTTCATGAGTCTCTGATAGAGACAGAAAAGAATACAATATGTACTTTATCTTCAGTACAATTCAGGTTACTACATAGAACCTCCTACTCACCACACTTCAGTGAGTCACACATTAAGCATAATGATTCCTCTTATTTAATGTGCTCTGATGCCAATTTTCTCATTTACAATTTTTACATTCATTTTAAAAAGCTGACAGAATCAGATTGGCAAAAATATATAATAATGTAACTGAATAACTTTAACTCATTCTCAAATCCATTTATCTGATTGCTGTACATTATTGTAGCTAGTTTGCATTAAATTTCTACAATATGTGCCCTGATAAAATATTGGGAAGGATGCTATTAACCATATTTGTCAAAGCTTTTTCTGAGTGATTAGCTTTTATATCATTAAATTTGAATAAAAGAACTAAATTTGAAGTAAAAGAACTAAATACAATGCAACTTCTACTGAAATGTTGGCCGAGAAGGATTCCACTTACACCTTATCTTTATATTTCAGATTTGGAGTTACAGAATAGATTTTTTCTGCTCTTTTTGATTCATTGTTCTTTTTTAATATTTGAGAGAATGAGAGTGAGTCCACTTAAATTCAAAGACAGCTTTCCATGTTAGAATGAAGCCAGAGATCTATATAACATATCCCACCTTCAGTAATTTGCAGTGATGTACAAAGATTTAGCTCTGTAGTTCAAACCCCCACCTTATCAGCAGAAGGAACTGTGTGGTGGTTTCTATGATCTGGATAAACATCCCCTGAAGTAATAAGGTAAGGGAGTGAGGCATTACCATGCAAGCAGAAGGTAAAGTATTTTCTTAATCTCACTTGGAGGATAAAACTCTTTCTGGGTACACAACCATTTTGGCCCAAAGTGTCTGATCAATCTACCTAAATGATATAGAACTTGAATTAAAAATGTTACAATAGTATAATAGAATGCAACAGATCATCTGCAACCTTGATGATACTACCTGATTTGGCAACTCAAGTTATTTTTCAAAGAGCCTAAGAAATTGAATTCAAAGGTGCCCAGGGTTCCTGGAACAAAATAATAGTAATGAACCTGCCAGAGTTTTTTTGGTAGCCATACTATGAAACCTTACAGGGAAATAGCCACCCTGAGGTGTTTAACTTCACTTGTAGTATAACTTTAGACTTGTCTAAAATTAATGAGAGTTAATTTCCATAGCCTTTCTCAGAGACCTGAATTTAGAACCATAGGACCTTTTGGGTTGGAAGGGAACTTAAAGATCATCTTGCTCTGCCTAAGCCCAAATTCAGCATGATACTAAAGTTCTGATCTAAAGGGTCTATACTTAATCTGCTGTGATAAACCCTGCTGGGTGTACAGGGCTGTTCAGCTTGGAGTTTATGTACCTCCTGTCATGATGAAATGCAAGCAGAGCAAGCATAGGTCTAAGCAACTGACTAAGGATTTATGGTGCATTATGCAAGGCCAAGGCTTGAATACACAGTGGTCCCTTGACCTGAAGGTAGAATGTCTGGGACATAAAGGATTTCACATATTCACAGAAATATAGGAGACAAATAGTACAGGCTAAACAAGAGAAAACAATTACTGTGGTACTTCTTAAGGAGCATTCTGTAATAACCTTTATTTCAGAGAAGACTCTGAATGAGCCTACATGATTTATGAATTATTTGTACTGGGGTGCTTAGATGTCTCCTCAACACAGGCCAAGTCAACATCAGTGATGATTCATTGTGAAATAGGGCTAGCATTTTTGAATTCTCTCACCACCTTTGACTATCTGAAAATTGTCTTTTACTCTTAGAAAGTTGTGCTGTTATCCACTGTACTCAGTAGAGAATAGGTTTTGGAAATCTCTTTCACCATTCAAGAAGGATGGATGGACTCACAGAAATATCTGGGCCTTTGTTATCTGGAGAGGAGTAACAACTAGCTCAGATTAGAAGCTGAAGGGTAGGCTTCAGCTGTGTAAATAGATGTATCTAGTATAATTTCTTGCCTAGAGTATTCCAAATGTCTGCAAAGGTGGTGAATAGGGCTAGTGGCCTAAAGAAAATCCAGGCATTTTCATAGTAGGAGCTACAGCATAGTTAGAAATTGCTTGGGCAACACATACAGCATTAGACACCCAAGTTGAGACACTACATTCCTATGTGTACAGGAAGGTGACTGCATATGAGCCAGATGTTCAAGTTTCTACTATAATCAAGAAGGGTGCAACTCAGTTGCTTAATATACATGTTATCCAAGATGCCCCAGGGTACCCATCATGGTCTCTGACTGCTATAACAAAAGGGTATGGGTCTCCTATGGGTTCCATGCCATACCTGACAGCCTTCAGATGACATTTTAGACATCTGGAGAATCTCAAATGATAAACACCAAAGGTTATATGACACAGTTGAACGTCAAATCTTGTCAATACAGCTAGCAGAAGTGAGAAAGATATTCAGCTCACCCAAAAAAGCCTCTTGCTTTTGATCACCTCAGTAGCTCTGTACTGCACTGACTCAGTTGACCAGATTAGCAAAGACTATAACTTTGTCAGATTGGAGACTGTATACTAATCTCATGTCTGGATGTGGAGCTGAAAACTACCCCTAGCTGATGGAGACCTAAGTTAGGTGAGATGAATCCCATTCCTAGCATTCAGTACAAGAACAGGAAAGGCAATTTTCCCACCTTTACTCTCATCCCTAGTTTGGAGAGGCTTGCCAGGCTATTAGCAACAGGCTCTCTACTTAAAATGTCAGTTATGTAATTTAGGACTATATACATGTTTCTTCTTTGTATTGTAGTAAATCAACATAGTTTTAAATATACTCTAGTTTCCCACTTTATTCCCTCTGAAGCAAACAGAGTTCTGATTTTTGTCAGCACATCAATGAATACAATAATTTAATCAGTCTGAAATTTCAACAGCCACCTTCTCCATGTGCAGTTCCCTGGTTGTTTTGTGGGACAAATGCAATGTTTGGCAAAAGCAGATCACTTGAAATAATAGCTATAGCCATGCAGCTTTGGAGAGACTTTTTTTTTTTTTTTCCTGCAAGGCTTTCCATCAGAAAAAGCCTGGGTGACCCCTAAGCACATCATTTTGTAGATGAAAGCCTGGTGGACTAGATCACTAGATCACACACCCATACACACATCCCAGTCCCCAAATCTGTCATGTATTGAACTTTCCATTGGAAACCTTCCAAGGAGTAAAATCATGTGAAGTGTAGCACTAACACAAATCAATGGTGTAACTCAGTTCATCAAAACACTAGCTGGTTCACAGAACCATACTCAGAAAACAATTTTCATTAGAGCTGCTAGCACAGGGATTGTCATCCCTATCAGCCTACATGTAAATTCAGTGAATTAATGTAGAATTTTATACACATCAGCAGAGAGAAAATATGTTCTTGCAACATGGGAACTTTGGTTACAGTAAGGATAGACTAAAAGGTGAAGCAGAGCAGTCAGATCATGAGGAACATTGATTTGAGACTAAAACTACCTATCCTTAATTATGTTAACATTCTTGCTCAGAAGTATGTCTTTGAAAGGCACTATTAATTTAAGCAGAATGTTTGACATATGTGCACACACACACACTGAAGGTAAAAACTACAGAATAGATTTAACTACATAGGGGCAATGAAGGAAGCAAGGAATTGACCTATTAAATTTGTGTATCTATTTAAATGATTTGGATCTTCCCTTCTGGTAGTGTGTGCTCACTTTCTCTGAAGAAAAGATGTGCAAGATGCAAGCAGCTTTCTTGGTTCCTTACTCTACACAACTGATTGATGTCTGTGATTGGCAGCAGCAAATGAGTCCCAAAGGCAAAGGGGAAGTGGATTATATTTTGACTTCTTTATTTCTTTCCTAAGGCACTGATGAACAAATGCTGCCACATGATACTCCTTGCTGCACTGCACTGACAAAGCCTAACTCCTAAAACATAACAGATTTATTTTTACAAACAGATTTCCATCTGTACTTTGCCCTTTTCTAAGCACATTGGTCTGAAAGTTTGTCCATGGCAGTAATATTTGGTAAGGAAGTGTTTTCTGATAGCCTGTAAAAGATATTTCATATACATACAAAATACAGGTATAGCAGTACATTTTGTAATGATGCTAAACCCATTAAAAGTCTTGAATGAGATGAGAATATCAAAGGCAGTAGAAGACCTGTGTTGTTTATGGATGTGAACTGTGCTAAAATTACATCTGGATCCAAAAATCTTTCAAGAAATCTACCATTCATACACACAGACAAATTGGGTTCTCCCAATGTAGCAGCTGTGGAGAAAAGTTCTTTTCTGTTTCATTCTGAAATCTCTTAAGCATTTTGCTCTTTAAAGCTACCTATGACAGATTACCTTGCTTGTAACAATTTAGTTTTGCTTCTGCTTTGCAAACATGCTAAGGAATCTTGAAACATTTAGGCAACACAGGCAAAGAGCTGGCAGAATAAAAAAACCATCTGTGCAGGACAGCACACTGACTCCTAATATATAACCATAAAAATGAATTAGATTTTATCTTCAAATTGCATATCAAGAAAGGATTGACCTAGTGAGGTGAAGGGAAAGGGCAGTTTGGAGGGATGTGTTTAGCAGCAGTCATAGGTATTTGCAGCATTGTATGTCTCTGTTTAGTAGATACCTTAGTCAAGGGCTCCTTATATTGAGTTTGGGCTTCACAAGATATTTGCCTGTGCTCTGTAGTGTATTACCCTGTTCTAATGGTGTTTGAGATTTAGTGTAGATAAGCAGCCAGCCTAAGATATATGCCCTCCCAAAAATCTGTTTTCAAATCACTTAGATCACCCATTTCTCAATAAACACAGAGCATTATTTAGGCTGATTTTATTCACTTCTAAAAGTCTTGTGGTATTCCAAGGTTGCTTTGCATTTGACTAAATGCTGAATACTATACAAGCAGAAAGGATTAATGTTTTGCATACTAGTACAACAGAATCTGAGATTTTACTCTTTCATGCCCATACAGTACAAATTTGCCACTTGAAGAGTAATTATTATGGTGCTTAACAAACAAGAAATGAGGGGGACAAAGATTTTATTTTGGAAAGCAGAGAGAACAATGGAACCATTTTGGGAAAGACAAAGGAGGAATAGGAGTTAAAGGTCAAGGAGAGAATGACATATTAAATAAGAGAAAATAAGCAGTGAAGCTGAAATTATTTAAAGCTCTCAAACTCAGTTTCCTAAAGAAACATCCAAAGTACAAGTGTTTATATAGTTGTTTTTTGCAACCATGTTTAAATCCTGTGTGAATGAGTCTTTCTACCACAATATTTGCCTTTTGTGTGTTACCATTCCTGACCTTATTCAATACAGAGCAGAAGGAAGAAAGAATAAACAAGAAAGGTTCTTCCTGACTAGCAGCATGAACAGAACTTGTTTTCCAGCAGTTCTTGTCTCTCTTAGGTTCTCTTTTGTTTGCTAAACGGTCAATATTCATTCAAAACATCTTCTTCAGACACTTACAAGGCATTATTGCTCCTTAGTAGATGCTATGCTGCTGGTCCTTCTGCTTTCTTTGAGTTTTCAAGGTCTTAATATGCTCTCTATAATTCTGTGAAACTTATTTGTAACAGGAGATCAGATTCAAGAATGGTTTGGGGCAGAAGGAGATGAGCAACACAGCACACATGCTTAGAAGCAGACATGAGTTCACAGGCAAAGGAAAGGTGAAAAGTAAAATGTGAAAACAACCCAAAATCACCTAATTTTTTCAAGCCAATTATTTTTCTCTTTGTATACCTGTGCTCTGGAAAAGGAATGGCACACTGGAAAAACACCTTGATAACTTTTATATCCTGCCTAAATTTAGTTCCATTTGAGGTACAGCTAATCTCTGCCAGCCACTCTGTGGATCTGCACAGGTACAATTCTGTTGTTGTGCAAGCTGTTAATGCTTTTCTTTGACTTTGTGTCTCCAACAGCACCCTTAGGACTGAGCGGCACCTTAATAGTATGCATTGAGAGCATTGTCTATGAATGCAGGTATCAGCTAAAATCTGAGACACAGGTATACTGTGGTAATCCCAGTTTCTGCCAGTTTCTGTGCATTGACTGAGCTAAAGGTTTGGGCAGGAACCTAACCCCTTGCCTCTTCATTACTCTTCTAATCATACAACTGCACATCAGTTTTAAAGAACTGAAAATGGTTTTAAAGAACACTGGAAACTATGAAACAGTGTCTCTTCTTTTAGTGACCAGTATTTCCATATATTTTCTGCTTTTAGCTGACAGTGTTTATTATTATTATAATATATGTTTTGAAGATCTGCAAAAGAGAAGACAGACTCACCATGCCCTCAGTGGTGCATGTGACTGCAGAGGCACAGAGCAGTCATAAAACCAACTCAATAATCTTCAGTCAGTGCATTTGTGCCCTTTAACTGAAACAAAGCATTACTTACTGCCCACTGAGCACAGTGCACAACTGCTTGTGGTCCCTTACTTCCTGTGACATCCTAAGATGAGCAGGAGGGTTTTTCACCAAATTGATTTCTCCATAAAGACAAGATTTCTGCTCCCTGTCTCCCAGTCCTGCTGAAGTGCTGTTGGGCATTCAACATTTTCTGGAATTGCTTGTCTGGGTGCCTAATTTGGGCTTTTGCTTTTGAGAAACTTGATGAAGGAAATGCCTTATTGGTGTGAGCTCCAGCCTGGGTTTGCTTGGAGCCTGCTCTTTGCAGGGGTCACATCTTTCCAGTACACATTAGCTAGCTGTTAAGGTGAAGGAGGGAGGTGAATTAGTTATCACAGCAGAACTGAGCACAAGTGGGCACCAGAAATGCTAAGTGCTATGTTTAGCTTCTAATACTAATATTGGAACATTGTAGTTGTGCCCTCTTCCTTAATGGCAGCCCATGTGAGATTCTATCTAGGTATTATGATCTTACATGGAAAGTAATTCAGCTGTTTGGGGAACTCTGCTGTGTCCTGTGTACAAACAGTGAGGCTGCTTATGTCTATCTCTGTGTTATCAGTACCATTAAAAAGTCACATCAGTTGGGAGGAGGTTCTGCTTTATCGTTGCTGCTTTTATTGTTTCTAAGGAAACCACTTTACTTATCCACACTCACAGTGCCTGCCACATCCTCAATTTACACAGAGTGAGGGCAAGGAAAAGCAGCACATCAGAAAATCCATTCTTAATAGAACTCTAAATGTATCAGTATTACTCATCTTAATGCTTTTTAAGTTAGACTCTCTGATTTAACAAACTTCCTGTGTTTATGCAGGTTTCCACAGGAGTTAGCTGGCATGGAGATGCTGTGCCACAGTTCTGGTCAGCACTTTCTGTACTTGAAGGTCAGAAGGGCTAGGAAGGACTTTTCTTAGATCATTAGTAGAGGGGAAACTTGCAAAAAGATTTAAGGCTAAAATGTTCTTTAAAAACACTTGTGTTATCTAAAACACTTGTGTTATCTTTCTTAGTTTCATAGAAAAGATTCCTTGTACTTAAGGAATCTGAAGGGAAATGTAGGTTTTTTTTCAGAGTAGAAATTCATACTGATTACAAAGCCAAGAGAATGATTTTTCACCTGAATCTGCTCCTTCTCTATGATTTATCAGGTGCTTTGAGGGACTACTTTTCAAAATGACAGCTTTTGTCACACACCACTATTTTTAGACCTTTCAAAAGTTTTTTGAGCTTAGCACACTTGAGGCACCTCAGGAGCTGCATGTGCTCATTATGTGAATGAGGTAGGGCTTCAGAACCCCACAGAAACTCCCAGGGGTATTTTTAGAAGTGTACAGCACTTTGGATGACACTATCTGAAATAAAGAGGAGTCAGAGCTGTCTTAGCTCTCCTTGCCTTCATGTGATACTTCATTTTAACAGCCAAAGTTTAACAAAGGCTGAGTACCCACTATTCTGCTGAAGGGAAGAGGATTCACTGACCTATGATTCTGTCTTTGGCAGTCCTGAGAGGTCTTACTTGAGAGAGAGGGCAACAAGTCCTTCTACAATGGGACATGAACTACCTCAGTTAAATCTTCTGGGTTTCTAGAGATGTTTAGGTCTGGAATTGTGGTAGATTTTTTGTGAACATGTTTAGCCAAAGCAGTGGCTAACCAGAGATACCAAGGATTCCTTCCAGATGGAAGATATACCACTATAAGGTACTCACAGAAGATTTAGATTCAACACAACCCAGGCAGGAAAGTAATTTGGAACCAACCAGAGGTTTTTTGATGAACCACATTCCTCATGGAAGTTCAATTTACTTATAATTAATTCTTGAGAATATTTTGATCTAATAGAAGGTATTCCTATTTCAGAAAAAAAGGTTTACTTTAGTTGCAATCAAAGAGCAATACATCATTTATTAATGTAGTCAGAGGGATTAATTCAGATAACATTTTCTTATAAAGGAATAAAAATGTCTGTTTCTGGCTAACATATAATAGAAGTAATGGTGCTAACTATGCATTGAAAGCTTTCTTCTAAGCAGGCATCTTAAAATGATGAAAGCAGAAAGGCATTGCAATAATTTATATAGATTCTCTAGGTAAGGTTAACATGAAATTTCCATTTTTAGGGTACATAGAAACATGAGTAACATGTGAAAGAATATTGTGCAGATATAGATTACGTCATAAGGGTTTACAGCTGGGACCTAGCTTGAGACTGCATTTATTGGTAATAATAAACACTTAAAATTGGCTGTGTAACATTTCATAGTTTCTATGTATAAAAGTATAAAGCTAGTATGCTATTAAAAATGTGACTAATGAACAGAGTTCTGAAAGTGTTAAATTTGATTTTATTTGTGGAGAATTATGTACTATAGGTATTTGATCCTCCGTGTAGTGTATTTTAATATGCTTCTGAAAACCTACAGCTGAATGTAATTTAGTGTGAATGATTATACATTTAAAAATTCACTCATTATTAGCTGTTTTTCATTTATTTTTCCCAGTCAAACAGTCACAGAACTGAAAACTGTAGTAAGTGTTAGGTAAGCAGTCACAGCAATCTTCATTTTCCTCATGTAATGGGGAAGTAAGTCCTATGGGGAAGTCACAGATTATCAGGGTGACAAGTCCCAGGCTTGGGAGTAATTATGATGTTTAAAGAAATCAGGCTAGGCTTCCTGAATATAGCTGTTATTTGAAACAGCTTCATGTTTTAAGAGGATTTCTCCACTTTTCCTAAATAGATACATTGACTTGATAAAGACACTTTTGAAACTTCAAAGTACTTGGTGGAGGGAGAATTCATCAGCTGGTTTCTCCGGGTCCTCTTTTCGCTCATACTTTGTCCTTTACAGGGCGATTTCAGTGCTCCAAAGTGAGACATTTTGCAAACTTGTTTATCTGGGGCTTAAACCAGAAGTAAGCAGATAGGAGGCTAGCATAGTTTGCCTGGGACATGGCACAGTCCATATGATTGTACAAAGCAGACCCTTTTATAAGCTATGATATAATGGAAAATACGACACCACATAGTTTTCAGTTAAACCCGATATGATTAAGCAGTGCAGTGAAAAAACACATGCAGTATCCCTGCACAGATACTTGATGTTATCTCTTTACCCTTTTCCATGAGTCAGAAGGAGAACCAGAACATTAACAAATAGCTTCTATTCTCACTGCTCCAAGCAGGGAAAGAATAACATGTTGCGTAAAGGGAAGCAGAAATATTAGATTTCACATTATTCCTTCCCCCCCACCCCCATCTTTTGAAGTGTTGTTAGGAACAGAGATAAGTAAGAATGTTGTAAAGGTTTAGTGTCCTGTTACCTGCTAATTCCTTTCTACCTCAGTCACTGAGATTTTACAACCTTCTATAAGGAGATTATTTCAAATCCTTCCCTATCACCCCGAGGAGTATTTTTCAAGGGACTGTGACAGGTGTTGCAGGCCCATGTCTTGATTTGTCTTTGCAGTTCTAATCTGGGAGGGAGCTGGGGTCTAGGGAGTCTTATTTTTAAAAATAATGACTTTTTCAAGTTTTGTACAAAACCCACAGTGGCCTGATGTGTTTTGGTAATTTTTATACACCTTGGTCAGCAGAGGGATGTTTACTAAAACAGATTGATGGTTTGTTTTTTATCTCCATGCTATGCTAACTTGCTTTATGTTAAAGATTCCCAGTCTAGGAGTAAAAGAAAACAAAAAAGCTACAGCATGAGATTCAAGTATTTATGATAAGTAAGAGTCACCCTGCAGCTACCAGTAGGACCTGCAGTACTCATCCTGCATCCTACCAACTGCTGCAGTGTTTAAGGCACAAGTGAATAAGACAAGTCCATTGTCACAGAGACTCCCCATTAAAACCTGATGGAACCAGCTGAAGAATGGTGTTTTCAGACATATTGTAACAACTGGCTTCAGATATTTATAATGCCTTTCTGTGTTGGGATCTATACATACAAATAGGCAAAACCACAGGCATGCATCCTAAAACACTTAACAGAGGTTTTAACAAAGAGATGAGCAATCATTATAAAGCTGGCCAGTTTGCCCTTTCCTGGCAAAGAGATGCAGTAGAACTGACTTCTGAGCTCATATTTGCCCCTAAGACATTATTTACATCTGTGGCAACATGCTGATCAGTTTGGCTTTTATAACATTTAATGATGTTCACTAATAAAAGTGTACTTCTACTTTTGTATCTGTAGGATAGAACTATTGAGTAAAAACTCTAGCTTCCCTCTGTCCCAAAAGAAAGCATATAGCTCCTGCTGAAATTTCAGGTATGGCCTGCTATCTTTTAATTGTTTTTTATGCCATGTGTACCCTATGGCCACAAATACTGAAATATAATATTGTCATTTACTGATTTTAGGAAACTTTTTTCAGTTTAATTAAGCAGNAGTTTGGCTTTTATAACATTTAATGATGTTCACTAATAAAAGTGTACTTCTACTTTTGTATCTGTAGGATAGAACTACTGAGTAAAAACTCTAGCTTCCCTCTGTCCCAAAACTGAAAGCATATAGCTCCTGCTGAAATTTCAGGTATGGCCTGTTATCTTTTAATTGTTTCTTATGCCATGTGTATCCTATGGCCACAAATACTGAAATATAATCTTGTCATTTACTGATTTTAGGAAACTCTTTTTTCAGTTTAATTAAGCATGATAACTCACTAATGTAAGTACTGCCTATAATGCATGAGTCTAAAACAATAAATGNATTGTCATTTACTGATTTTAGGAAACTTTTTTCAGTTTAATTAAGCAGGATAACTCACTAATGTAAGTACTGCCTATAATGCATGAGTCTAAATAAATGTTACAAGTGAAGCCATTCCTGGAAACTGAGACAAATTCTTTAGACTGGAGAGGTGGGTTCCCATTTCAAAATATTTTGTTTCTACTTTTCTGACAGAAGGAGTTTATCTATATAACACACCTATTTCCCCCTCTCCTCCCCCCCAAAAAAATTAACACACCATGTAGTTTGCATTAGATTAAGTTAATGTCTCCCTACTTGTTTTTTTTTCAGTTGTGTACTTGACATTGGAAAAAATAGTAGTCATAGTTTGAATTTATTTGACTGAGACTATTTTAAAGGATCCTGGCCCAGATTACTAGTGTCTTGGTCACACAGTTCTTCTCTGACTACTTTAATGTGCCCTCAGGGGTAATACTGCACAGAGAGGCAGGAGGAGCAGTTTTCCCTCCCTACTGCCTCCCAACCCCAAGCTCTACAGTGTCAGAGGGCACGTCTGAGTCTATCTGGCCAGTGTCAGAAGAGAGCTATGAACTAAATCAAAAGGATCTTACATAAAATAAGGCACTTTAGCTCAAATCTCTTTGGCAAAATCAAGTCAAAGACTCCATTTTCAGGTCAGTGTCAGAGTAAAATCTCTAGCAGAAGTCTAAATCTCTAGCAGAAGTCTAAATAAAAAATACAGCAAACTGAAATTCTTAACCTCCAAACAGCCCTAGTTTGGGCAGTTTGCAAATCTCTCTCTGTAATGCCAAATACAAAACCCTGGAATACCCTCAGAGTGGTCTCTGGAGCTGTAATTGCTTTCTTAATTTACCAGAAACAAGGCCAATGGAACTGGGAATGCCAAGAAAAAGCAACAAGGCATGTGAACTGCATTACCTGGTGGTGCCAAGTATATTTTTGCTTGAGAGTCTTGTGACTTCACATTTTCTAACATGAAGCTGCCTTATTGTGCAGTTTATGTACAGAATAAACTGGAGATATTTCAGCTATGTTCCTGATGAAATTAGTTAAGTATATGCATCTTCAAGTAGAATTGCACTTTACACTTATTTCAAGGGGTCCATATCTAAAAGTGTCAGTGTGGTGCTTGCAATGCTCTCCTGAGAAACCACCATCCCTGCCAAAAAAACCCCCCTCCTTAGAGCAATGTTAGCAAGATTTCCATCACTGGGGCCCTTTAAACTAGGATTACCCATTTAGGGAGTTAAACAGGAGCAATTGTTGCTACATCTGTCTTAGAATGTGCACTCCCCCTGAGGTGGCTCTGACAGCAGGAGAGCTTTATTTCTCAGTGCCACCTTCTACCCTTGCCTTATGAAGAATTTATATGTTTTGAGTTTTCCTTCATGGCAGGCATCCAGCGGTGCTGTACTATAAACCTGCCAGAAAGAATGAAAAAAGTGTAGTTTTCACTTCAATTGGGGGCCCAGACTGATGAGCTCAGACAGGCCAAGCCTCTAAAGGTTAGTGAGTCTGAACCTCAGCTGATTCACCGAGCGCCGTCAAATTATGTACTACTAAGGAGATAGCAAACATTTTTAAAGACTAATTACTTGAGAAGGTTGTGGAGAGTGATTAATAGACCCAAATCCTTTATTGGAGTTCTCTTGAGGAACCCTAATGAAATAACAAATCCAGAGAGAAGACAAATTCTTTTCCTTTTTTGGCAAGTAGTCATTTAAGCCGAAGAAAGCTGCCAGCTGAATGCATCATTAAAGGGATGGCTGACTGTTGCACACCAAAACCCCCGCTGTGATAAATGGCAAATAAAACACGTCTTTCATCCACACATCAAGGCAGATGAAGATGAGCAGAGCAGTGCTGCTAGCAGGATCAGTCTCCGTAGAGTTATCAGGCATTGATGGCCTGTAGAGGGCTCTCAAGGTCCTCTGTTGAGGCTCTTACCCAGCTTCATGGGCTGCAGCTGTAGGTTTTCTAAGGTCACCGAGGTCTTTCTCAAAAGGGCTAAACAAAAGGATCCTTCAGCATAAGCGTGCATTTTTTCCCTTTTCTATGGCCTTGCTGTTTCTATGCACTATCTCCAGCCACAGCTTTGCCTACATTATTTGGTTTAGCAAACAGATGTCAGAAAGCCACTGTTAAATAGAAGTAAGGGTCACTGTGAAAAGAAAATAAAGAGAAAACACCTCAATGATCAAAAAACCCAACAAGCTTGGAATAGGAACAAACACTTTCAACGTTTCCAGCCTGCTGTCATCTCTGAGGTGACTGTACTATAGGTACATAGAACACAGGTGATGTGTTTATATGTAGTTAGCTCATTTACTTCAGTTCATAGAATGATTCAGGATATGCTGGAAAACAAATATTGCATTGATTAAAATTTCTTTAAAGCAGACTGTAAGGAAGAATACACCATTTCTGATACATGATGTGAATAACAGAACCAGCTACACAGGTTACTTGCCAAAATGCTCACATTAAAAACCAAAACAAACATGCAAGTAGGTGCCATACGTGCATAAGGACTTGAAGCCTGTAGCAAATTACATTTGCATATATATTTCATGTCAATTAAACTCTTTTGTTTTGAGTTAGTGACATTGAATAATAATAATAATGACTACTCTTGGGACTGGAACTTAATGAAATTGACAGTGGATCCAGTGCACCCTCAGCAAGTTTGTAGATGACACAAAGCTGAGCGGTGCAGTTGATACACCAGAAGGACAGGATGCCAGGCAGGGGGACTTGGACAAATTTGAATAGTGGGCCCATGAGAACCATATGAGGTTCAACAAGTTAGACTATAAGGTTCTGCAAAGGGTTGGAGCTATCCTAGGCATGAGTATAGTCTAGGAGATGAAATCATAGAGAGCAGCCCTGCAGAGAAGGGCTTGAGGGTCACGGGTGGTGAAATGCTAGAGATGAGCCAGCAATGTGCACTTGCAGCCCAGAAAGCCAACCAAGAGGTCAGGGGAGTTGATTCTGCCTCTCTACTCTGCCCATGTGAGACCTCAACAGGAGTACTGCATCCAGTTCTGGGGTCCTCAGCAGAAGGAAGACGTGGACCTTTTAGAGAGGCTCCAGAGGAGGGCCACAAAGATGATCAGAGGGCTAGAGCACCCCACCTCTGAGGACAGGCTAAGAGAGTTGAGTTTGTTCAGCATAGAAGAGAAGGGAGTATATAGAAGTGGATGAGAGAGAGAGATGCTTTACTTTGGTAAAAAGCAATAGGACAAAGGAGTAACTTAAGAGAGACTGTAACAATCCTTGATGACACTTTCTGGTGCTGCCAAGTTTATTTGTTTTTTAGGGGGGGGTGGGGGGGAAAGTTGTTTTATATTTTACTACCTTTACTTCATGCTCCTATAACTTTTCCTTGTAGTTCCAACCTGAGCCATTCTATGATTCTATGATACTGGGGTGCCTTTAGCCAGGACAAAAGGTATATATGAAAACCTTGTCCTGTCTGTGTTGCAGGATGTAGCAACAAAACTGTAGAAGTAGTCTTGAGATTTTTTCTTTCTTACTGGATCTCTGAATAAGGCATTTGAAGTACCACTTGGTTCTGTTCTCCTTAACTGTAGAAGAAACTGCCACTGAGTTTCTGAAGCTGAGTTTGCTGTGACTGCAGTAACTAGTAGAAAGAAAATGTGAGACAGTAAGAGAAAGAATTGTAGGTAACAACAGGAAGCAACGGCAGCATCACCAGGCAGTGCGGATTGCAGATCCTGAGGCTGCTGAATGACATGCCCCAAAAATGTCCCCAGGACTCCTCAAGTGTTCCCAGTTTTATAGAGTTCCACCATGTTCTTTCTCAGCTTTAGGTCAGCCAAGGGTAGGGAGCCACCATTCTCCATGTTAAGAAGCTGTGGGCAGTGGGAGCTGTGCGTGGTGAGAATGGATCTTTCAGGCATGCATACAAGCATTCTTCCTTTGGCCTGCTCTCTAGGTATCTGTAAGTACCTACACACTGGTACCATTGAGAGGTTTTTCTGTCCTACTGGAGAAGTTTCTTCAAAAACTTTAATGTTTTATGGTGAAGGAAACTGTAAATTCCTTTAGGCTGGCAGGTTCTGTAGATGTGAGGAGAAATAGACCTTTCCTGTCTGCCATTCCTCAGGAGCCATACAGCACATGCCACTGCTGGATGCTGGAAGAGAGAAGGTCAGGCAGTGACTAAAATCTTATGAAAATGTTACAGTGTATTTGAGTTTTCCTGGACACATTCTGGTTTTTTGGGTGGCAGAGATTTTCTGTAGAAAGATTTTGAAGACACTGTGTTTTTTCCAGGGTTCTCTGCTGTCTCTGGCCCAAGCAGGTCATACCCTGCCAACAAAAATCCACACATCTGGAATTCCTCACAGTATTGCAAACCAGCCCAATGTGGATTAAATAATCTGTAGATGTGCCATGTGGTCTGTTCTGTGCATGATCAGGAGGTTCAACATGTCCTAAAAATGTTTGGTTTTCTCTGCATGTGCAGAAGATATCTGCAGATAGATTTGCAGACCAGATGTTCTAATTTATTATGCACTGACAGTGAGAAAGATCACATGGGAAATTTTGACTCTGCAGATCTTGGTTCTGAAGGGTATTCTTAAGCCCTCAGTGTTTCAAGAACTACATTTCCATGTCATTATCTCTAGGCATTTATTTGAACTGTTAGTATCTATCAGTGAGATCCTAACACCAGGGGAGTTGCCTTACATCTGTAGTATCACTATAATTTTATGGAGCTGTAAGAGGCAGAAGGGTTCAGATTCATGTTTGGTTTACTCCCATTCAGTGCTCATTACCAAATCCTCTATTGGGCATTATGCCCCACTGTCCTCCTGAAATCACAGAAATGAACATTGTTTCCAGGGAGATTTTCTTTTGGGAGAATGTGATCATGCAGATTGGAAGAGACTTCAGGAAGTGCCAGTCCAAAGTACTGCTTCAAAGCAGGGTTATGCAGGCTAAGCTGCTCAGTGTTTGGTCTTGAAAAATCTCTGAAAGACTGAATAGCTTCTCTTCTAATGTTCAGCTGCTCTCATGGAGAAGAACATCCTCTTTATGCCAGGGCCAGAGCCTTCCCATTTCATTTCGTGGCTGTTGTCCTCCTGTTGTGCACCTCAGTAAAAAGCCTAGCTCTACCTTCTTGGTAACATCTTGTTTAGCACTTTCAGGCTGTTGTTTTCTCCACCTGAAGCTCTCTTTGCTCCAGGCTGAAAAGCCCAGCCCCCTCAGCCTCTCCTCAAGGGGCAAGTGCTCTAATTCCACACCATCCTGGTGTCCCACCAATCAACTCACTCCAGTTTACTGATATTTTGGGAATTGAGGGGCTCAAGACTGGGCATGGCTTTCCAGATATATATGATGAATGTGGAGTAAGAGGAATGATCCATTACCTTGATCTACTGGGTATGTTCCTGTCAATATAGACTAGGAGGCTGTTGTTTTTCTTTACTGCTAGGACACACTGGTTCATAGAATTGTTTTGGTTGGAAGAGACCTTTAAGATCATCAGGTCCAACAGTTCATGTTCAGTTGTCTGTTGTGAGGGGTCAAAGATAGCTGGATGCTGCCAGGAGGCCAGGAGCTGAATTTGATGCCAAGGCTTGCAGGGCAGGGTGTTTCTGGCCAGAGGACATTCCACACTAGTGGAGTGAGGTGAGCAAAGCAGGTCTGGAGCTGGTATCTAGCATCATACACGGCCTGGCAGTGGCCAGGCACATCCATAGTGGCAAGACAGGCCCTAAGGTCAAGCTGGAAAGTCAGTTGGGGCTTAGCTGGACTATCCATTGGGTCAGGTTCATCAGGGCCATGGACAGGCACAGGCAGGGCTGCAACATGGCTGAAGCTGAGTGAGAGTTCCAGCACTCACAGAAAGGAGGGGGGAAACCCAGCTGTGACTTTCTACAGCTCCTACTCCACATCAACTCTGCTCAGCCAACTAGCCTTGAACACAGCTGCCTCTGACAGCCAAACCCCAGGAGGGCTGGGGAGTGCATTCAGGGTGCTGACAACTGTCTGCTGAGGCCCCAGGTCCTTTTCAGCAGAGCTGCTCCTCAACCAGTCAGTTTTAGCCAATATAGTTGCAGTGCATTTTTCCATCCCAGGTACAGGAATTTGATTTGTCCCTGTTGAAATTTATAGGGTTCCTGCAGTACCATTCCTCCAGTCTGGGTAAATCCTTCTACATGGTGACCTAATGATCCATGGCAAAGATACTACACTCAGGCAAGAGCAGTATAGACCTCTGAAAAGCTTCATTTGTAATCAACCTTGAAGTTTTAACCATCAGCTCTTTGACCTCCATGATCCACAGGTTCATCTGTTGAACTCCTGTTCAGCAGACTACTTATTTATCCAGACCATAATATCTCAACTCAGATAAAAGGGTACTGTTGGAGACTGTTATCTAAAACCTTGCTGAAGTCCAGCTAGTGACATCTACTTGTTTCTCTTCAGCTACAGGGCTAGTTATTTTATCACAGTAGGTTATCATAGTAAGTTTCTTTTATGTTAGTAATGCTGGGTCACCCTGAGAAACTCTATTTAATTCCTTACTTGCTTTTCTCTTTGGACACTTGATAAAAGACTTAGCTAATGGCTCCTGAGTAATTTTTAGCCAAGTTATGTGTATTTTATTCCTTTAATATTTTTTTCAGGGGAAAAAAAAGAGGACAGAAAAAGATAAGAAGGGAACATTTCATGATAAGCTTGTTAAGCTTCTAAATCTAATAAAGAATATAGCAACAACATGGCTTTATGGATCTGATGGGCTCACATTTGTAATTCACAGATTAAATGGGAACATTCTTATTTCAGAAGGGTAGGATCACTTGCTGTTGTATGTGCTCAAGTCTTGAATTTAGAGACTTTGAAGGAGACTTATCCCTCCTTCAGCCTGAATGGTTTTTATTTCCACTTTTCAAACCTTGAATTCTAAACAGCATGTAGCAACATTTCCACTTCTTTTAAGATCTGCAAGGTCATACAGTAGAAACTTCACCACCAAAATGGTGATGTAAATCCCCCTGAAGTCAGTGTAATCCTTTCTTTAACATCAGTCATTTCTGGATAAAGCAGTAACTGACAAAGCATGCTAAGTTCATTTTTAACTTTTATATGTATGGCTTTATGATGAGTATGTACAAAGCCATATAGGGCATAAAAGAAAAATCTGCAGTGAGTAGCTGCTTTCCTATATGTCCCAGATGCCTTTCTTGAATTACTTGTTATGGGAATTTAATTTAAATGTTTTTATGATAAACTTGTAGTCTAAAAGCTCTTTTGAATATTTGATACCTGACTTTCACTGGCAGAAATCTTCTGCCTAGTTGTGAGTGGCCATGTTAACCATACATTGTTGTTTCTACTCTCTCACTAGAGAAATACACTTCACAGACTACTAACACACTATGTCATGTGTGAGCCTGGGATTTAATCAAGAAGACTATAGATATCTTAAAACAGAAAGAAAATCAGAACAAGGCATTTCAAGAAATGTTAAGCTTCTCATGGTACACCTTTCTACTCAGCTGCAGTTAGATCTACAGTGCTGTGCCTGAGCTAATAAGGACTGTGTAGAGAGGGACTTGGTTGGTTAGACAACACTAATGTCACTGATTGCATTAATAGAAGATGTTTCTTGTCTAGTGAAATTGCAATAGGTGAATAATATCTGCCCATAGCCAAGAGGATGTCTGCTGTGTATTGACTATATAAACCCATGATCCCCAAAATAATGGTCCAAGAAATATTATGCTACTTCTGCCTTCTGAGTCTGGGAGGTATTATAAGAAAATACATATTGCCACACAAATGGCAAAAATGCAGAATTCTCCTTTCCTGAGTTGTCTTTAGAACTGGAAACACTGACAGCATTGGGCCCTCAGTCCCTAGCCTGGTACCCTTCCAGAAATTCAGACAGGAATCCAGTGAGATCTTGTCAAACTGCAGATGTATTGTATGAAGTGTTTGTGTTCAACAAATCACCACATTCCAATGAATTTTTTGAAACTGGAAAATTCCCATCAGCTCTGTTAGTGAGCTCTACCAGCTCACAAGCTGTAACTTCCAACACTGTCAAAATTGCTACAATGTGCTTGATGAGGAGTTTCAAGAAACTGCCACTTTATTTTTTTTTTTTAAGCAAAATCCAATCCAATTAAACCAAAATAGTTCTGAAACAAATATATATGGAAGAAGAAATTCATATTTTCCTTTAGCAAGAATTTCTATAGACAAAAATCTTAGAGTGCTTGAAACTAAGTTACTTTGGGTAGAGAACAGAACATAGTTTTTTGGTGCCAGCACAATCATAGCACATAAAGACTGGATTATCTTACTACAGTACAAGTCAGTTTCCCCCCCCCCCCCAAAAACACTAGCCATTCCTCTCTGGGTTTGGATTCATGTTTCAAATAAATGCCAAGTGATTATGATTTCTGGAATTTATTATACTTAATGGCTACCAAAATATAGCAACAGCCCAAACCCCAAAGCTCTGTGACACTTCTAAATTTTAACTCACCTATGAGTTCTACACACTTTCCAAATGATGTTAGAGTTTGGCACTGGCTTTGAAGAGTTCCTTTACTTTGCTTTTGTCCTAGGAAAGCAACCACATAGCTCTCTTTTCATGTAAATTCAAAGAGCAAGCTCTCTGTGACAGGTGGGTGTCCATGTGAATGCTGTTGATGATGTCAATCTCAGTGCCATGAAGTTTTCTGGTTGTAGTGCAGCACCAGACAAGAGTTTCCTGGAGCCAGTCCAGGTTGCTGTGTGTTGGTCAGACCATACTAGGAGCTCCTGGGAAATTCTTCATGTTTCATAGAATAGAATCCTAAAATGATTACAATCATAATGGTTGGAAAAGGCCAACCATAATGGAACAGACTGCCCAGAGAGGTTGTGGAGTCTCCTGTGGAGGTATTCAAAACCCATCTGGATGCACTTCTGTATATACTTTTTATTCAGCTTCTGGAAATGTTAAGGATGCTTGTGAAATGAAGAATTTATATTTCCTACATTACTTTTTTTGAAATATCTTAGAAATTCTCTTAAGTCCTCAGCTGTAGGGTGTACAACAAATTTCTCCTCTAGACCTCATGGTTTTTTTTCCCTCTTTCTCTTCACCTATACCTTTTCCTTTTTTAGACTTGCTTCTTGTGAACTTAAAATGCAAAATAATCTCTCAGCAAATAAGCCTTTAATCAGTTATCTCCCAGCTTCAATCTTTTTAAGAGCTGCTACCAATATCCTCCTCCTTTCCCCCGTCCCACTGCTTTGAGTCCAAATATGTTTCCTCTAAGTTCTTCTGTATTCAGTGTGTCCAGTGATACTTCTGCTTTGAGAAGACCCTAACACCATGCTTGCTGACTTGTGGCTTACTCCACAGATGGTCAGTCACTAACATAAGAATTTCATGCTAACACTGGGGTTTATAAGTCCCACCAACAGATTTCCAAAACCATCATAGTTTCATGGTCAAATAGAATGAGAAAAGCAGTAACATTTTACAGCCACAGAATGAATGGCTGATGTCTAAGAGCCACACATGGCAAAGCACACATTTTTACAATCAACTTGAAATTACGGGATGCATTTAATAGCAAATATCTGAATATCACAGTCAGCTGAAACATCCTTATCCACAGGGCTGGATTTTTTTCTTCCTTGTTTTCAGTAAACTTAAATGAAGCAAAGAGAAAGATATTTTATATCTAAACAGAAGTGGAAGATCCCTTCTTAGATGGCTTATAAAATACTGGAAAAGCTCTTATGACTAATCTAATTTCTATGACAAACTGTCTTAGAGCTAATACTTTAGTTCCCTCCTCCCTTCATTCATTATTGCCCGAGGGTGCCTTGGATGGTTCTGTAAGGAGTAGCTTAATTGCTGATTCACAGGGCAAGCTTTGGCTTTAGCCTCTTGATTGCTCTTATGACTTGCACATGAGCACTGGAAGAGGACAAAAGGCTGAATTTGCCAACTTTCCTTTCTTGAAGTCATGCTGTCCAAATCAGTGGCTAGTTCAAGTGAGTAGACCTCAGGGTGTAAGGAGGGAGCATTGCAGAGGCAAGACTGAGCATAGGTGTCCCAGTAAGAACAGCATGGCATTGAGGAGTAAGTCCCTCATATTTTTGTTTGATTTCAGCTCAAACTTGCTGAAAGTTTGAAAGAAAATAGAAATTGTTTTTAAACAATCTTATTTTCATCTTCTGTAAGACTTTCAGTTATTGACAATGCTTCCAAAAACTACACTGTTTGTATGTCCTCTGACATATGTATTTCTTTGTTTAGCTTTTATTTGCCATGTTCACGCTATTCTTATGGTAATTTCAGATTTATGTGGGGGGAAAAAAAAAAATCAATATTTGATATTTAAGACTGAGTTTGTATGTGATTTCTACCAGTGCTTTGCAAGAGGTTTAAACAAAATTTACTTTAGTGATTCCAGTCAGCCAAGGGAAAAAATAAATAAATAAAACAAAACCAAAGACAAAACAGAGAAAAGTTTTGTGCACAGTTACTAGGAACTATGCCTTCAGGGTGCATCTTACAACATAATTCCATGCTGTGATAGGGAGATCCTGGATGGTTCCAGGCTGGTTAGTATAGCTATACACCAGGGAATGCCTTTCAAAGAGACCAGCTTGTGTGTTTGACTCAGTACAGCTGATTTAGCCTAGCTGGTGTGCTTGGGTTAATTAGACCAAATTAGAACTAATAAGTGAACTAGCTTAGGTAGAACAATATCCTGCAGCTATCTTGTTTCTGTTTCTGAATCTGGTTTGCTCTGCAGTGGCTCAGCACTCTTTGCTGAGCTGTGTGGTGTGGGCTTGCCCTAAATAACTGGCTCCAGGTTCAGCTGAGTACATTTCAGAGCCAGGAATAGAACTGCCATCAGTTGACTTCATGACCTGCCTGAAACCATGCTATTGTTGGTGTTCTCAGAGTTCTTGATTTTATTTTTAAAAAGCCTTCAATTTTACAGCTGAGCAGCTTGAGGCATAAAGAGGTCAATCAGTGACACTACTGGGAGTAGCACCTGGTATCCTTTTGAGAGCCTGTTCCCAGCTCTTTGGCTCTGAGCAGTGGAACATGCAGCCTCCTTTAGACTTATTCCAGAAATGCTCTATAAATACAATGTGTCAGGGTTGTTTGGAGCCCACACGTAAGGAGTTGATTTGAGGGCACCTTCAGGCAGCCTTTTCAGTTATAAAATACATTCTGAAACAGCTCTGCTGTGGAAGAGATGTTTTAGAGATTGTTCAGGTTATATAGGGAGTTGTGTGTGATATTAGTTGCCATTTAAGGCTGCAGAATGGGGCATTGCACAGATCTGCAGGATAGTAAGGTGGCATTCTTCTTCACATCCACTTATGAATTCTTCCATTCCCTTTGTTTTAGTGTGGGGTTTGTGGGGTTAGGTTTCTTTGTTTGGTTGGGGTTGTTTTTTTGTCTTTTGTTTGTGTTTTTTGTTGTTGTTGTTGCTGGGTTTTTTATTTATTATTGTTGGTTTTTCTAAATTTTCCTTTCTTCCCTCTACCCTGTCAGCAAAGGGACAGGTAGCAGAAAGCAGGAAAGGTTAGTGTGAGCTCTGTTACAACCAGTGCCTGTTGATGCTTGTTGTTAAATGAAGAATGAAGCAAGTTGTTAATGGACTTTAACTCCTGAGGGATTAGCTTTTCACCTTTGTGATAAAATAATAATTTAGATACACATCACTGTTGAGATCCAGAAATACATGGCTTCATATGTTCTGTTTCTGACCTCAACTGGACAAGGAATATTTATTGACAAGTGGACGGTTAGCAGGCTGCATAGCAAATTAGCTTTCAGAACTCTTCATTTTTTACTGGCTTCAAGGTAGCTGATGGCTAAAGCTTTACCTTTATCTACATTACCTGGAGCACTGGCTAAGTAATCTTTTCATTGGTGCACTCAAGAAACATTTGTTCTTATTAATCTTGAAAAATAATAGGAATGGAAGTATGTAATAGTCAAACATATTGTGCATTAAGTGGCAGTAAGTTCTGAACCTGCAGTGTCTGCATTGTGGGTGAGATGCTCTGATATTATTCCTGAATAGAAATCTATTCAGTTTAAGGAGGTTTTTATAATTTGGGTCATTGCATAAATCACCTAAAAAGACCTACATTTACCTATTTTAATACTTTGCTAAACAGAGATGAACTATGATCCTATGGTCCTTAAACTTAGTATTTCACACTGAAGTTCTGGTTATCCCAGAACATTGAAAGAACATACAACATAGTGACTGGAGTGAATCTGCCTGGAAGAGAGCCACCACAGCATACATCATTAATAAGAGGAAGAAGGAAATACTTTGGACAAATATAAACCAGTTCACTTGACCTCAGTTTTATGCAAGCCCATAAAAAACTTTGAGGGAAAGAAAAATGAAAGATGTGGAGTTCTGTGGAAAATAGAGCAACTATTAAATGAGGTTGCTACTGGTAGATTGTGCTAATCTACCCTGGTACTGCTCATTTCTAAGAGTTGTTACTTTTAAATGAGGGAAAGAGTATATTTAATATACCACTAATACAGTAAAGCTTATGCTGTGGGACCACTCAACAAAAGGCATTAGTACTAAGATTGGAAAGTAAGCCTGAGACTGAAAAGAACATGACACCAAGTTACCAGAAAGAAAAACACTGAAGAAAGTTATGACTGAATTTCCTCAAGGATCAATCTTAGAATCATTCTCTCTTAATATTTCAATTGATTTTCTTTTTGTGCTGAGGTCACTAATGGTTATTCAGTATTGTTGAACACACAAAGCTGGCAGTAATCATCAAATCAGAGGTGGGCTGGGGGATGTTGCAGAAAGAAGTAGATTAGTGACACAAATGAGAATTGAGGTAATGGAAATGGGAAAAAAATATTAAAATACAGAAAAGTTTCCATTCTGAAGAAAGAAAAGGAGTATCTCTTCAGTGGTGATCAGTGGACTAGAAAGCATGTATTACAATAGCAAACAAAACCATCTTGGCTTAGACTCACAGGATAGAGGATGAGGAGAGATGTGATCACTCTGCAAATGCATCAGAGGGGAATAAAAAGCAGGCAGGAAAACCAACTAATTAATCTAAAGGACATTGGCATAAAACCAGAGAGTCATTATAAAATTTAAGTTTGAAATTAGAGGAATTATCAGTGGAATGAGGAATGTCCTTCTGATAAAAGTAATGGCATCTATTTAATTAATTTTAAGGTAGAATCTACTTAGCTTATAAATGAGATTATAGGATATGGTTGTCTGCAGTAGCAGACAGCTAGACTGTGTCAGTCAGGAGGCTTTGGAGAGTCTTGTGGCCAGCCTTCTCTTCATCAAGTACTGAACTATCTTTTTAGAAGTCCACAGAGGGGAGAACACAATGATCAGCCATCACCATGCAGTCATCAACCATTACCATGCAATCATCAAACCTCCCCAGATTTCAGTTGCTTATAAAAAGAAGGTACACAACATTTTTCATTTGGTGTTGAATTTCATATGCAGGGACTTCCTAGGGGCAGGGTGGGATCAAGGCAGAACATCACCTGGGAATAAAAGAGAAGAAAATGAGGATCTGGATTTGAATTTGGTGGAACTTTTTGAGGAAATATGCTTGTGAAAAAAGAAGTTAAAAAAAAGTAAATGTAAAACCACACACACTTAAGCTACAGAGGAAATGTTCTCCTCAAGTTGTGTAGTGACACTTGTGTTCTGTGCTACTCAGCCAAGTAGTTCCACTGGCAGAAACATTGCCCTTATATGAACTGGGAATACTTGTGGATTCAGCCAAGACTAAGACCCTGGCCAGAGTGCTTTCTGCTGGAATGTGAGAAGATTCAACAGCTCCAGGAAAGGATTTGGAACAATGCTTAAAAGCACTTAATGATCTAGTATATACATGAAAGTAGTAAAAGTACTGACATAAGAGATGTGATACATAAATATTGAGAACAGTCTGTTCAGGGATACTTGAGAATGCTGCATGTTGATTTTGTAATAAAAGATGATATAGCATGAGAGAATGCTGTTTCCAAACCCTATACTAAAGCAGCTGTTTAAGATGATCAACTCAATATTAAAACCAAATAAAAATATGAGGGGGGGGAGGGAAAGCCTAGAAAAGCTTAGGGTTTGTTGCTGTAGCTGTTCCAGTGCATTTACAATGCAATAAAAACTAATTGATTCAGGGTTTTTTGTTTGTGGGGTTTTTGTGTTGTGTGGTTTTTTGTTTGGTAGGTTTGTTATTTGTTTATTTACACAACAGGGACCTGACTTGTGGTAGGTTTACAGACACTGACACTCTAGAAAGAATAAATCTGACTACTTTGGACAGAATAGTTATCAGGTATTTGGGATATCCTAGTTTATTCTCAGAAATAGGATGAAATGTTCCTAGAGCCAGCCATTTTTTTAATGTACATCAATGTGTTAAGTAAGAATGTCAAAAGTCCAGTTCCTTACACAAAAGCAGCAGCAAACAGCAAGAGATCAGTCCAGTTTCCAGCATCCTATGTCATTTGTTCCTAGCCAACATAGTGGTAACCCCTCCAAAATAACTTAATCCTCTTGCTCTGCCTGTTTTTCTGTTAATGTTGCAGCTATTTTACTATGTTTTCATTTGCTGTGGTGATCTCAGAAGATGTAAATGGATGGAATCACCAGCCCTGGAAGAGTTTAGAAAACATGTGGATATGGTGCTTGGGGACATAGTTTAGTGGTGAGCATGGTAGTGTTGGGTGGATGGTTGGATCTCAGAGGTCTTTTCCAACCATAATGATTCTATGATACAATTAGCTGAGGAATTCTCTAGGAAAGAGAAGGCTAGGAACTCATTCTTGTTTCAAATAAGGGAAGTGGTAAAACTCCCACAACTTGCCCAGTGCAGAAGCAGCACATAATTGCCTCTGTTAACCCTTTGCAAAATTTTCACACAAAACAATGGGAGTAAGAAAAGTAGAAGTAATTAGCAGGTTTGATTTGCATCAAAAACCAGGGCTCAGTCATTAGAGGTAGAGAGACCACAATTAGCCATCTTATTGCAGTTTACACCAGCAGAAGATAAGCCTGTGAGCACAGATGCTAATGACATATAACCACATAAAAAGGCATGTTGCAGGAGTAGGAGCAGGAGACAAACCTATTAGGCTAATTCTGACCCTAACTCTCTTGCAATATTGCATGGTAAATAGTATTTGTCTGGACAAAATGGAAGAGCTCCCTAAATGCTGCTCCTTAAAAGTAAAGATTGTTTCCACACAGGTAAAGATTAAGGAATGTTTCCTCAGGCCTACAAATATAGTAAAGAGAACTTCCAATTGCTTTTCCTTAGTCTAATTCTTCCTGTTCTGATTAACTCAGTGATGTCTCTCATAAATGATAGGTTAAGGATTTTGAGCTTGATTTTGTAGCTGTTTAGCCATATGTGTGGATGTTTAAAATGCAAATGCAATTGCATGCCTAATTTCTACAGGTAGGTAATTACCTTAACTGATCTACAGACAGGATAATTATATCTGCAAGTGTGCATAATTCACTGTGTCAGTGTAGAGAGTTATCTGATTTGTTCATGCAACTGCAGTAATTGTGCATGCAGATACTCTTGTGTCTAAATTATCTGAGAAATTTAGCCTTATGTGGTCTTTGTGACTTCTTTAATTTTATTATCTAATTCAAACAAGCATTGTTTAAAACAGTGAATAAGTGATTAAAATATCTTGCACTGTTAAATATCAATCCTTTCTATACTACTATATTTTCCATATTCCAAACTTTACTTGTCAGATACAAACAATGTCTGGCTTTGTTTGTTCTTTAAACTGGGTAGCAATCTATTGTCCTGGGTAGATGTTCATTAAGGCATACCCACACAATATTTAGGCTCCTAAACATAATTTATGAAAACAATCTGAATTCCCTAAACCTTGTTTCTCTACTAAAGAAACAGCAATTACAAATTTTGCCAGTGTCTTTCTGATTGGTTTTAATTTTGGCTGAATTCAAATGTGAGAAATAAAGCATGTACAATTTTCAGTTGAGTTATAGTAGTTTGACAAGTTGGGTGGACACTATTTAGCATCACCTTTGTGTTTGTTTGGGTTTTTGTTTTCCTTTTTTTTCCCCCCTTTAGGTTATGATTTTAAATAAGACCCTGGTAAAACTTTTATTCTGGTAGACAAGAAGTTTGAAATCATATCCCCAAGGCTCATTTTTGCTTTACACATCTTCAGCACCACCAAAAGCATTCTCAACATCACATCTTTTGCTGGAATTGCTATGTTTTTTTTCTAGGTGCTCCTCTCTTTTAAGTTGAACCTGAGAGACACCTTAAATATACAACCTCTTTCAGGTGTTAACTGGTTCAAATGTATTGCTATGTAAAACTTTGTGTGGCTTAGATTTTTTTGAAAGTGTGGCTTAAAGGTTACTAGATATTTTACTGAATAGTTAATCCATTGTTTTGCAGTCATATGTGGATTGCTTAGAATCATTTCCAGGCTGTTAGTCACATATGTACTAGTCATGAA
Organism: Galbula dea; assembly: GCA_013399015.1. Classification (NCBI taxonomy): domain Eukaryota; kingdom Metazoa; phylum Chordata; class Aves; order Piciformes; family Galbulidae; genus Galbula; species Galbula dea. Next base: position 170,032 of record VWZX01000316.1, on the reverse strand, counting down.
GAACTTACTTGTACTAAATTCTTTTTAAAAAGATAGTTCTCAATACTGAGTGTGAGAAAGCAGTTGATAGACAGGTGCTGATACATTTATTCTTATCACATTCCTTGTTTTGGTACTATTGGTAATATAATACAAGGGTTAGGAATACAAATAACATTCTAGAAAATGGCTTTTTTCTGAAGCCTCAGAACATCCTTAATGTGGGAAAAACTTAAATTGTACAGAAAAGTAATTTTGAAAACAGAGAAAACAAAACTGCATTTGTTTCTGTTGGTATATTTATGTATGGGGGAAAGTAATTGCTAGTTCTTTGGGAGTCTAATTTCTCCTGTCATGCAGAAGATAAAAACCTGCTATCAGGCAGAGACTGGTGGTCTGTGACTATGCATTGTTGTTAGTAAATATTTTTCTGGTTTTCATTCCACTGAACTCTAGAAAGGCAGTACAGAAATTCCTTGCATTCCATATCCTGGATGAGGCCCATGAAGTATTGAAGTCATATTAAAGCAGCTATTGTTAAACTTTTCCTTTATTGTCCTATTAAAAGCTGCAAATCGAGACCACTGAGGAAGATGTCCAAAACATTTCTCAGATTATTAGCATTCCTTTGTTGCATAGGACTTTATTCATTGACAAAGAAGTATGAATTCTATTCACATCAATTAAACATTTAAGCATCTCATCAGGATGATGTTAGAGTAAAATAGAGAAATTGTTTGAAATTGTTTGCATTTGCATATATTAATTACTAAGCCAATCTTTAAACTACATCTAACTGCTGGTCAATAGAAGATTCATTAGAGTTTTCTTCAAGATCTGGATTCAGTTTACAAGTTTTGATTTGGTTGCTCTTCATCCTTGTTTTATGTACATTAAGTTTTATGTCCATAGGCAAAAACAAGTGCATGAAACCTTGAGTACTTTCCTATGTAAAGGTGAAAATTTGAAGGAAACAAACTCAGGGCCTGCATCCACAGCTATAGTGTTCTTTAATTAAGGGATCTAGTTTGTAGTGTCACCTCAGACAAGTTTGAAACACCTCCAAGGAAAGCACAAGTTAGATTTCAGTGGTACATGCAACTGGAAATCTGAAGGGCTGTGTAATTTTGCACACCCATAGAATTCAAGTGGGTTTGGCTGAAAACCATCCTCAAAAAAGCAAAAGAAAAGGTCCCCAAACAGACTGAACAGTGTAAATGGCTTTCATCCAAGTAAAAGCTACTCTCCATGTATATCTCCAAACTTTGCTTTGCAAATAACTTTTCCTCGTTTTCCTCGTTTTCCTCGTTTTTTCCTCGTTTCTTCTTTGCCACTAAGCCTCCAGAAATCCCAAATCAGCTGCTCTTTCAGGAAGTATGCAGTCTGTTCAGGCTGTTTGCAAGGATTTTAAATATTCCAAATGTCCATAAAATGACTGAAGTTACAAAATAAGAAATTGGTTGCAAGTTTTTCAGAGTAAAAAAGGAAAACATAAACAAAATGCAATAGCATCCCTAGTTGTTCTTCGTGACACCTCTGTGAAAGATGTGTTGGGTAGAACAGATATTGCCAAAAACTGTACAAGAATAAGGAGCTGTAATTCAAAGATGTGTTATGCAAGACATCTAATGGGGCCTTTTGACCTTGAAAAGAGGAATCTGTGAGTATAAATCTCTGAAATAGAAAATAAGTTGTCAAGGTTTTTGTCAAAGCGAAATATTTTGTCTCATCTGCACAATGTCAACTGCAGCATTATTCTAGAACATAATTCTCAAGGAGATATCACTTTATCTGTGGAAAGAAGTTATTGTTTTAGCTGGTTAATGAAGCATTGTGTTTAGAAGTGCTTCTTTGGGAGTAAGCTGTCAATCTGCTTTGCTTACAGGGTTAGAAAAGCTTGTATCCGGTGTGTGAATTCAGGTTCCTGGTATCTCTTTTCCTTATCACTCTTTAGAATAAGAAAGAGAGAAGGAAGGGGGGGCGGGGGGGGCTGGGGACTTTACAGACACTCTGTGGTATGCTTATGAGAAGTGTGAGTGGACCTTGACATGTCCTGGCTGTTATCATCAATCTCATTTGTGGTTTTGACAGTATGAGGCAGGCAAGAATGCCAGAAAAGTTTTTTGCCACTGTGCACTACCCAGGTAGCTTGATTTCATACTGAAACAAGGTGGAAAGATGTAACTAGATTTTGGAAAGGGCTCAAGCTTAGACTTCAGCTAGAACTAAGCAATACACCTTAAAAAAACCCAAAAAGGGATGTGGCTGTTGGGACACAGGTGTGACAACAGTGACAATGCCTATGTTCAATTTAATGCCATAAGCACTGGGAAGCCTAAGAACCCAGAAGTATGATTTTACACTAGTGCCTGCCCAAAATATATTGTGCTTCATGCCAGCATCTGTATTTCTTGACACACCTTCCTCTAGTTGAGACCTCTTGAGTGAGGTGTTTCCCTGGCTGGTGGATTCTGCTTTGGGAGGTGTCAGTCATCCTCTTGTGTGCCCCTGAATCCTATCTGAAGTCTTGTATTTCTCTATACAATGATAGAATTTCATCTGGAGTGGTGGGTGGCATCAAACCTTACAGTTTGAGAGGCAAGCAGTGCCATCTCCACCAGCTCCTCCTCAGACAGCTCGTTTTTTGAGTCAAACTTCTAATCCAGAGACATCAACAGTTAGAGAATGCACCTTTTCCTTTGGTAGTTTCCTTCACTGACTTCTCACTGCCAATATTTGAAGACTGCCCAGGATTTCTCATTTGAACTTATCTGGTTTCAGTTTTTCATCACTGGATTAGGCACTCTTCAGCATATTTCTCCACAAGCAGGTTTTATACATTACATTCAAATCCCCTTTCAGTCTGCTTTTCTCTAAAGAGTGGGACTTGTTGCAGTTCCTCACAGTGAGGCATTTCTTCCTGCCTTTAAATATCTTTATGGCTTTTTTTCTGGATGATTTACTAATGTAATTGTTAAAAAAAATAGCAATAAGAAAATTTCATGTCACATTTCAGTACTATCCTCAACTGACTACACAGTCTTATAAGCATGAGGGGTTTTGCCATGGTGGAAAACTGTTGTGCAAAGCACTGGGAATGCATGTCAAATTGCTCATCCAGCACTACCCAGCTGAATCTCAGCTTTCCAGGATATAGTCCTTCAGTCTGTTAGTATGGTTTGCCTCTTGTTAGATTTTTTCACCTTGCATTTAGTGATGTTTTGTGAGTTAACAAAGCCAAACAGGAATGCTTGATGTGCCTTGGTCTGCTAATTGTCTGTGTTCTTTCTGAGTGACTTGCAAAATAGGTTAGAATCGATAGTGTGTTTAATTCTTAATGACAGGAGAGCTGAATAACATTAAGGACTGATCATCATTGAACTGAACTTTTTGGAATCACAGGCAATCTTGATTCTTAAAATTCTAATGAAGAAAATCATACCACATCTACTGCTAAATTCTTCATATCAAATATTTGTATCTTTGTTCTGTTGATTGCATCTGACTTGCTGTCCTCTGAACAGTGGCCTTCACCAACTCTAGGGACTTCTGCTGCACCTCCACACCAGACTTATAACCCACATTCTTGTTTTTCTACTTTCCTCTTCCAGTTGATCTGCCTCAAAATTTTCATTTTGATGAAACTTCCCTTTTTTTGAGGGGTAAAGCTAGCTATTGAAGTATGGATCAGGATTTTAGTCTGCTCAAATTGTGGTCAGCATGGTTGGCTCCCCAGTGTGCTCCAGGTTTCCAAGGAGGTCCCAGCTATCACAATGAGTTTTGTATAGAAATAACAATACTAATTGCAGAAATTTGAGGAATAGTCAAGGCAGCAATGTTTCAGGTAACAACAGTTTTGTATCTTTCTGAGAAGGAAGTTACTTAAAATAATTTTGGGGTTTTTTTGTTGTTTTGGTGGTGGTGGTTTTTGGTTTTTTGCATTTTTTTTTCCCCTCATATAAATGTGTATGGACATGGTTGTCCTGTTTTTTATGTAACTGGACAGTTGAAAGGAGGCACTGAATCCAAGTCAATTTAATGTTTTACCTGTTTGAATGTGGGCTGTAAGCATTGCTTATGAGTTGCCAGTGACAAATAATACTACTTCATTTTCCTCTCTCCTTTTGACAGCTGATCCTTTCTAAATAGTTGAAGCAGAGGTTTCTAACTTTTAATCATGTGAAGTTTCCCAGGAGGATTAAGTTGTGTGAATTTACAGCAATGAGTGAGCAATTCTGCTTTTTCTCCTGTTTATTATACTGGTGGATAGGCAGTTGAGGATTTTATTTTCTTGAGTGTTTTTCAGGTTCCTCTCAATGAACCTAACATTTGAGCAAAATGCTAAGGTTAAGCAGCAGACTGTGCAGCAGAGGGTAGACCTGAGTGATAGCCATGAGGGCACAGCAGTTAATGTGCTGTGTGCTGGAGTCCCTCACCTTCCAGGCAGGCAGGACACATGCCAGAGCTGCTGGAGTTGTAAAATCTTCCTGAAATTGCTACTGAATCTCAATAACCCAAGCCACAAAGCACTCAGTAACACCTCTTTCAAGCAGTTATTTGCTTTCCCTTGCAAACATATCTAAAGGCAGCAGTGGGAGGGATAAGTTAGATTAATATATAGTATTTGGGTCAATGCATTGAAATGTGACAGCTGTGAAATTGAGAAACATAAAAAACAGGAGAAAAGGGATGAACTGCAGCATAGGTGCTTGATTATCTCCAGGCATTTTGGTGATCATGTTCAGGACATATTTCAGGAATCTTTCCTCAGCAGTAAAAACAGAAGCCTTAAGGGAATAGTTGTCAAAAGATGGTTTAATAACAGAGAGGTTTTGTACAGCAGGAAAACTTTCTGACTATAAGAACCTTACTAAACATACTCATTATGGACTGGAAAAAGATGCTTAGGGTTTTTTTTTTTTTTATTGTCTTTTGCTCATTAATGTGACATATGTAAGACATTTACAGAGTAAAATATATTAAATATCAGAAAACAGGAAATTACTCTTGTTCTGCCATGACTTTGAATTGATTTAAGATCAGGCAATAAACCTAGGAAGAAAAAAGTATTCTAATTAAAACTGTTGAGGTTTTGTCCTTTTACCTTCTAACTGTCTAACCTCACTTAAAGGTGAGCATTTATAAATTTGTAGAAGATGACAGCTTTGTGAGAGGGTAGCTTTTTATCCCTGTTTCATATAAAAATCAAGTTACTTTCAAGATCATGTAATAAGAGAAAGCTTTTAACTGTTACTGATCTCAGCTGTTTACAAAGATTTTTGTAAGGGTTAAGTAGCATGCTATCAGTCATGCATATGAAATTTGGAGTGGGAGGAAGCAAGTGGATTTGAGGTTGTTCTCCTTCAGTTCATTCAAGGTTCACTGAACAGGAAAGTGAATTTTTATTATCACTTCCTGTGAAAAGAGCAGTTGACAGAACCCATCAGGGAAATGCCAGAAACCTCAAGAGTTTTGAGTATGAAGCCCAGAGTCCACTGCAAAGTTTCCATGACAACACACTCATTAAAATAAAAGGAAATTGTGCCTGATATTTACAGCTTTCAGCATATAGCTGAAAGCCTTGCAACTCACTTTTCCAAAGTATTTACACCTGGGACCCAAGAATGCAGGCTGGCAAGAAATAAAGGAGAGTGGTAACATTTAGTCATGAAAGCAGAAAGGTTGTTCACAGGTTAGGCTTCAGCATCCTTCAGCTTCTTGAATTGTAGTGAGTGGTTTTTCTCTCTCTTCCCATGGAGTGCTAAAGGGGGAAATAGACTTAATATTAGGTTATTAGGAAACAGTCTTAAGGGAGGAATTTAGTGAGAGCAGTTTTACTGAAGACAGGAGCATTCTCCCAAGAAAAGGGGCTTAGCTCTGAAAATAGTCAAATGAGTTTTATAGAGTTACTGCTACGTAAATTGCAAAAGATAAATCATAACTGATACTTCCTCAGGCAATCTGCAGTGGGAAAGAACAGCAGGGATGAAGAGAGACAGTAATAACAGAGGTTGTTCACTTGAAGTATTGAAGTCCCCTTGAGTTCTTTTCTTTAGTATCTCCCACTCCTTACACTGCCCATTTCCACTCCCTCCCTTGCAATCAAGTTGACTTCCTCTGTGTGGCTTCTATGCTGAGTTATTTTATTTTCACATGGGAGGTGAGAAGGCTTGAAAAGGAGATAAAATAACTCAAATGGAAAGGAACAGAGATGCCACAGTACGGTTAATAACAGAACTTGAATGTTTTCTCTGACCTGGGCCAAGAACAGCTCTTGTTGACACAGATTCTTCCACTTCTGCAATCTTATAAGAGGTCAAGCAATATAGTTACTGCAGTTTATTTTGGCATTAAAACAGGTGAATCTCATACTGTCCAGTGACCAGTGCTTCAGGCCACTGTGCTGTACCCCAGGGTAACTGAGTACATTGCTCTTCATAAACACCATCACAGAGCTGAAGAAAAACAAAACACCTTACAAAAACACACAAGCACTTGTAAGTATGCTTCAGAGTGCCTAGAATATTCATTAATTACATTATACTGAATCTACACATTCCCTGACTTTACAAGTATCTTTGGGCAGGTGGTTCACCCAAACAGGTGTCAAACTGCACTGCCTGAATGATGTCTCAGGTAAACAAAAGCATCAGTGAGGCACGTGTGTCAAATGCTTAGGAGGATATGTTTGTGGATGTGATTATGTTATGTTAGTATGTCTGTTCATAGGTTCTGACCTGGTAAATTGCTTGCAAAGTCAGCCAGACTCCTCTCTTTCCCCTGGTCTCAGTGTTTGGGCTTTGGTTTTCTTTAGGACTGATCCAGTTCCATCAGCTTTTGTTCTTTCCTTTCTGCCTCTGGTCAGGTGTAATTAAATGGAGCTCAGCAAACAAGTGCCATCTCTGCCTCTGAGGTGTCCTCAGTTATGTGCCCTCTGGGGAAGGGACACCTTTTGCAGTCAAATTTAAAGTTCATCAAACTTAGTAATTCCTACAAGCAATCCTTGAAGGAAGCTTGCAGTTTCTCACTTTTGTGCTTGTAGTCTCTAGTCTTCCCTTGCTACCTGTAGCTGATGCCATTCACGTTATAAGTGACTGCTTTAATTTATGTGGCTTTCACATTCAGTCTTCTTTCCCTTGCACACTATTACACAGCCTCTCCCTCAGCTTCCCAGAAACCCTAGCTCTACTGCTTTGGTCATTGGGTTGGTGAAACATTTGTAAACTCAGCACAAGTTGTAGTTTACTCTGAGCACTGCATTACTTATTGGAGGAAGGGAGAATTCTTTCTAGTCTCAGGGTGGCTTTTTTCTCACCTGCATACTGGCTCTGAATGGAATGACTCTGGCAGGACTCCTCTCCAGGCATGTTCCCTAGGACTCTAGCACAGCCCAGGGACTCTTCAGCCTTCCTTGTCAGAGTGTACTCCAGCACTGTCTCTCTACCAAGCTCCACACTTTTAGCCTGCAGCTTCTCTGTGGGAGGAGACTGAGCAGGATCAGTGCTCTCCTGCTTTCTGTAGGCACTTCATCAGCCTAGGAATACCTGTCCTTGGAGCTTGCACAGGTCTCCTTGCCTCGACTTCTTCTGAAGAGGAGCACATTAGAAGTACTTGTAGAGTTTAGGCCAGTGTCCTCTCAGTTTCCTTCTGAGAAGTTTTTGCTTGTCCTTTGCAAATGGTAACTCTGTGGGTTAGGACCTTATCAGCATCCTCAAATCCTGGCTGATTTGGCACGGTAAAAGACACATAAATCATCTTATTTTCTGAAGACTGTGCCTTGTTTTCCTTTTCTTGCTTAAAGCCTGCTATTACATTTTAAGCCCTTATTTACCTGTAAGTTCCTTGGGTTTTACTGTGGCAACTTGGTTTACCCTCTGTGTTTATAGATAACATTGGTCAAACTAATTTTCTCGGTTTCATCAGCTTCTTCCTGGCAGATCATGAACCATGTCCTCTCTATCAAGAAGACACATGTCATTCTTTCTTTAAGACATACAAGTATGACTCTCTGGTCTCTAAGACAGGAAACAGGAGGCAAAGGTGCACTAAAAGCTGTTGTGATTCAGAAAAGAGACAGCCAGTTCATGAAATCCAGTTGCAGTCCCAAAGCATCCCACAGATTGGATCTCACAAATCAGCAGATAACCTTTCCTCAGAGCAGAGGCTCTTGTCAGTGGTGTTCTATGTCTTAGCTCTGTACACAACAGGTTGAATCTCTGGACATTCTGCTTCACTTCAAGTTTTGGCTGATCTCTAACAAAGCTGCTGGCAGTAGTTCTTATAGGAGGTAAAAGCCCTATAAGACTCTCTGCTTGATGTTTATTTCCTCCCTGTATCAGAATGGCAGCATCAACCTCTCCATCCTTCAGTCCTAAGAAATCTATTCCTGAGACATGCTAGAAAAGAACAGGAACTGAGATTGAAAAGAGAAAAAAAGTGATGAAGGGCAGAGCAGGGAATGAGATAGTGGCCATCTGAAGAGTAAATAGATTTGGTAATTAGCATCCATTTTATGATTCTGGTTTCATTAAGACTCTGATATTTAGAAGAAATTAACTGAAATATTTGGTAGGTTCTTTCAGGCATTCAAATGGTGTTGAAAATATCAGAAATACAGTGTTTCTTTAAATATCCTTTAAATGCTTTTCAATACAGAAGCCACTGACTGTGTTGAGGGGACTATAAAACATACAAGAGAATTAGCCATTATTTAGTGAGAGAAAGAGAACTTTGGTACATGAGGCCTTTTAATGCAGTTCAGCCTTTTAAAAAATTATTGTTGTTCAGTGAAACCATTAGGTATCCCTTGGAAAATATTTTTGCAAGTAACATCCAGCAGAGCTATTACTAAAATACCAATATTTTCCTTTTACAGTGATTCCATTGTCTTGGTGGTGTAACTCAGTGCAGACTGAGTTTCTGTTTTTCCCAGTATTATATGTCAATCTTGTGGAAGCACTTCATGCACTGGAAAAAAAACCCCAACAAGTTAGAAAGCTTTAGATGATGACAACACAGTGAAGGGATTCACTGGCAGTACCAGTGTAAGTATGACAGATGTCAATAGCTCCTTGAGCTCCAGTGTTATGCTTACTGTTTGCTGTGTTCTCTTGACAAGCATCACCCACTCCATGGTGTTGGACACAGCTTCTTATGAACTTGAAAGACTAAGATATTGTAATGATCTTGGATAAATTCTATTCTAAGTGCTGTCATGTTGCTGGGGAGGTCAATAGATATTGCAAATATTAGCTAATTTATGATGATGGATCTGCTGTACTGGCTGCTAGCAGTCCTACAGGACAAACATAGTGAATGTCTGCAAGGTCAGGTGCCCCTTTGCCAGCACCTTTGGAAGATTGCCTGTTCTGTCAGCCAATATAGCCATTTGACTCCTCTGGGACTGGAGTTTTCTTTTTGTGAAAAGCATCACATGCCAACACCTAGCCAGTCAGCAGCATCTAAGCAGTCTCTTAACATGCAAAAAGCCACCCAAATCTCAGAGAGCAACCACAAGCCTCACAGGTCCTGCCCTTGCCTCTGAGTGTAGCAGATTCTAGTCTGCTCCTCTTCTTCTTCTCTCCCTTCTCTAGCAGAAAGCTGTCCATAGAAGTCTGTGAATTGATTTGAGTTTGGAATCTGGAACTTTTGGACCACAGAATGAGTAAAAGCAGATAGGTGGTGAGGAACAGAGGGGTCCCACCATTACTGAAGCAAGACACACACTTCATGCATGCAAATTCATCCATATCATCTTCAGTACTTTTCTAGGTTGTAGTGGACAGGTGCCAGCATATTTTCCTAGGATTTATTTTGTGGAGTGGTGATTAGGCTGATGAACAAAATATCTTCTTCCTTGCTAAGATCTGGCTATTTTAAGCTGCAAATGAGTTAGGAATGTCATTCAGACATGCTTGTGGGTAATGCATGATTATAGCACGTAACAAATTCTTGATGTTACAGGAATACTATAAGGGAGACTTCTGCTAAGATTTCTAGAGCCTCAGCCAGTTCCCAGGGCTGTGTGTATAAGCGGTGGGAGGCTGTGAATGTAGGGAGCTGTTGTAAGTTTTAGAAACACTGGGACAGCTTCTCTTTGTTGTACTTTTACCCATAGCTTTGCTGTGCTGGAAAAATCTTCCCACTGCCCTCAGAAGTACACTGCAGTAATTGCTGTTAGGTTCAGTTTACTGGAGCAGCAGTGGGTGATCTATGTCCTGCATTTCTCAGTCTGAAATGAAAGATGGTTGCAGGAGTATACACAATATATTGTGTCCAAGTGTTTAACATAAACTTTCAAAACTCTGGTTTTACAGGAACATATTTTTTGAGCAGATAAAGTTCTAGATGCACTTTCAAAATGAACTTTTCAAAGTTTTGATGAAAAAGTGACTGTGGAGAGCTTTGCAACACCAGCCATCCAGTTCTGGCTCACACTGAACTTATGTCAGCACAGCCTGGAAAGAGCACTGTTCAGAGGAGCCAAAGAGACTGGGAGCTGCATATAAAATTCCAATACTTTACTCCAGAAATTACATCAGTAGTATTTTGTATTAAAAAGTACTAAAGTTACCCATATCATCTCCTGCTTTCTGTGTCTTTAAATAGAGATCTGAACTTTGATTACTGTTCTTTTTTCTTTATTTATTTTTTTTCTCTTTGTGTGAACTTAAGATTTAACTAAACATTTATTCACAGATGTGGACTTGTACATGTCATTTTCAACACATGGCATTGTGCAGGCACTGTGGAGAAAAGTAGTCCCTCTCCTTACATTATTTATGGCTTTCTCATGCAGAGAGGTGAGACACATTAAATGGTTCAATAACTGTCTTCTTTTTAATTGTGTCAGCAAGAAAAGTCTATTCTTTCCTGTGCTTTCCATTCCCTGGTTCTCTGGTTTCCTTCTGGCTCTCTTTGATATGTAAAGTCACAGTCCAGTCTTACTGAAATTGTAGCTTCAGCAGGGATAGTAGGTGAATTGGATCAGATAAAATAAAACTTGATCTGTATACAGCCTTAAAATCAAGCTGAATCAGAATGCAATAGCTCCAGCTGCCACCAGTGGCTCTTTGACCTTCAAGATCAATGCAGCAAAGAAGTTATTACTTACCTGAATTACATGGATGTCACTGCTGCTTAAAGCACATTTGAAAGTATAAACATACACAAAACAGTTTGCTACATTTCCTGCAGACCTGGAAGCTCAGAGTAAAACCAGCTGTGAAGACAGCACAGAACTCTCCAGGCTTGGGAGAAGGTCAACAGACACAGGAAAAACATGAAAAAGCTTCTGTGGTACTTTTACTGCTAGGGTCACAATCCTTAAAAAAAGCAATAAGAAGTTTCAGGGCAGTACCATAATCCCTGATTATAGCTTTTATAATTTGAGACAAACTTATCTTTTTTTCTGTGAATAATTCTGTTGTTGTATCAGCTGGAGAAACCACCTGTGGAGTGTAACTGCACCCGTTCTACTTTTTCCATTGTGAGGAGGTCTTTGGAGGTGGGTCTGCCTCGTGGTGTGTCCTTCTGTGCTGCCCCACCAGTGGGATTACTCCACAGAATCATTAAGGTTGGAAGAGACCTCTAAGATCATCAAGCCATCACCATGCCACTAAACCATGTCCCTAAGTACCACATCTATATGGTTTTTGAACTCTTCCAGGGATTGGTGACTCCACCACTGCCCTGGGCAACCTGGGCCAATGCCTGACAGCTCTTTCTGGGAACAAATTCTTCTTAATTTCCAATCTAAATGTCCCCTGGTACAGCTTGAGGCCATTTCATCTGTCCTGTCACTGGTAACCTGAGAGAAGACTCCAAGCCCCATCTCGCTACAGCTTCCTTTCAGGTAGTGGTAGAGACTGAAAAGGTCTCCCCTGAGCCTCCTCTTCCTCAGAGTAAACAACACCAGTTCCCTCAGCCACCCCTCATAAGCATTATTCTCCAGGCCTTTCACTGTCTTCTTTGTCCTTCTCTGAACACACTTGAATGCCTCTGTGTCCTTCTTGTAGTGAGGGGCCCAAAACTGAACCCAGAATTTGAGGTGCCAAATACAGGGAGTGATCACTTCTCTGGTTCTGCTGGCCATGCTATTTCTGATACAAGCCAGGATCCTGATGCAGGTTAGAATGCTCCAGCAGTGCCTATCATAGATGTCCTAACAGTGGGACAGGAGTAAGCTGACAGTGCCTCAGTGACCCTGGCTCTGCAGTAGCTGATGTGTAATTGCAAAAGATGCTCCAAGCACCAGACGTGCTGGCAGCCACCTGCCTGCTGAACCCTGGGGGGATGTGTCCAAGGTCTGCCAGCTCCTTGGGTGCACTCAGGCATGTGGTCTGCCGTGTCCCCAGGACCTGCTCTGACATGCTGCAGCTGGCCTTGCAAACACACAGGTTCACAGCAGGAGGACTAGGTCTGAAGGAAGCCTGAGGGCTACTTTTGATTTGAAGTGGAGAAGATGAGATATCTATCAAATGTTAAACCTCCAGTTTAGTAACAAACTTGTTCACTTTTCTTTTCACTCCTGGCTGGAGCTTAACGGCTGCTAGATATCATCCTAGTGCCCTGCCATTCTGCACATCTCCATTCTGCCCATCCTACTCTAATTAACTGTACATCTTAATTTGTTTCATAAAAACAGACATATGTACTGCTAAATGTTTCTTTCCAGCAGCCAAAAGCCAAGGGTTTAGCTAAATAAGCCCATCAGTGTGTAGGATGCTCTTTCTTTCTTTCTTTTTTTCTATTGAAACAGAAAGAAAGAGTACAACTGCTAAAGCATGAGAATAGTTTGAATAAGAAAAGGTGTTATTTTATGTTGCTTCATTTGACAAATGTTTTCATAAAACATGTTTGTGTTTGTAGAACCTGTTTACCAATCTGACACTCATAATGGTAATTATAGCAATGATAATAACTATAATCATTGTAGTATGAAATGAACAGCAGGGAAAAGGCTGTGCTAACAATAATCACTGGGATAGACAAGCACCAGGAGAGCAAATCTAACAAATCACTGAAGAAATTACTGTAACACTATGCTTGGATCAATAACACAAATTGTTTGGTATGCACATAAGTGAAAAGAATGGGAACAATTAATGTTATTTCATCAAATTATTGATCAGCTGCTTAAAAAAGGTGTCAGTTTTAAAACCTAAAAGGTGCTTTTGTATCTTTGGTCCTTTGCACTTATATCTCAAACATTGACTCATTACATCTTCAACTGGTTTAAATAAATATAACTCCATTGAAGTCAATGACATCATGTCATTTTAGATCTAGGTCTAATTACCTTCAGTTTTGATAGTGAAGCCTAGAAGACACCACTGAGTGTTTCACTTCATCTTTGCTGGCACCTACTGTCTGGATATTTTTTGGTTGTTGGTTAACAAATTGAGTTGGAAGATTCAGAAAAATCTCTGAAATCAAGGGGGGAAAGTGCCAAATGGTTGCAAGAAAGAACAAAGTTAAAAACAATAGAAAAAAAGTAGCTCAATTAAGGCAAGACATTCAAAGTCATCTTGGTATATTTATTTACCAACCAATGTACATCTTTTGGGGTGGAGACTTTAGGAAGAACACTTAGGTATTTGAACTCCACACTTGGGCATGGTTAAGGCTGGATGAACTCTGACAAGTATCTACAAGCCCACTGGCAGGCCACTCTGAGAGACGTTGGTTCTCCTTTCTCACTTTGGTTAGTTGGTTGGTTGGTTAGTTTGTTTGTTTTTGTGGACAGGACAAAGTTTGGTAGCACTTGGCCTGAGGATGTAGCTGTGCCTAAGGCTCAGAGAGAATGAGAATGAGGCAGCACTTGGCATTTAAACAGCTGTGAAAACTTAATACCTTCCACTTTTAATCAGCACCAGAGCAGTGGTTTGTGCGTTTAGAGTCTGGGGTTATGATGTGGAGTGTTAGCACGGTGCATAAAGCTCCTTTGTGGATGACACCCAAAAGGTCTTTGAAAAATCTTGCAAAGTGCCTAATTCTCTCCAGTAATGTTGTATTTAGCTTTGGTTTGGAGCTTTGACACTCACATCATAAAAAAAATACATGCAATAAGAGCATTTATTAAGATCATTTACTAACCAGTCCAATATGCTCGTGTAAATCCTTAATGTTAGAGTTTTGATTAGTATTGGAAGCACTGAAAATAAGAAGGTCCCTTCTCAGCTGGTTAGATCAGAGATCACATTCATAGAACTTCAAGGAATTTATTAGGTAGAATTATGAACTCTGATGTTCACCTCTCACTGCTTTATTAGCAGAATGCACCCATAAAAGGAGGACAAAAAGAGCAGCAACAAAAAGATTAAATGACTTGCTGATTTAGGGAGAAACAAATTGTTCTGTAAGCAGCCAACCTAGAGATTTCCTATTGATTTGTATCCTTTAAAGTTTCTGTGCTGGTACTGAGCTACTCCAAATCCCATTATGTTTATGTATTCTCCCCTCTTCTTCCTCTTCTCCCCCCCAGGCTCATCTAAAACTATGTTTTGGCTGGTTAGGAAGCTGGTTGCTGGCACACAAAGTAAGTTTCTTTTACCTTTTCCTTACTGAGTGCTGAAATTGGGGGTTATTTCCTATACTTAGTTAACAGTCTTCAAAACATTTGTTGAAGTGTGACTTTGTGACCTTTATTCCTCTGGCAAACTTGACTGAAATTGCCAAATGGGTTCTGAAGTCATTGTAGAGAGTTGGACAGACGTCTGTCCAAAGAACACAACCACATCAAGAGTATTTCTTTAGGAAAACATGGCAGAAAATAGATTTAACAGATCTTGGTTTATTTTGACATTTTTCACAATTTCTTCCTTGATTTCATTTTGCACATGTGAATCATAAATGTGTGGTGATTCTTATTGTCATGGAAGAGTTTGGTTTCATCTTATTCATGCACTGGGAGATCAGTGTGGTTTTGGTTTTGCAAAATAATAGCTGGGGTGGTTCAAATCTAGCTGTTATATTATACAAAACACTGAAGCCTAATTAACTCATGATTACAGAAAAAATTATGAAAGAACTAAAAAACTTTGTTTTGTAGAGACAAAGGTTTAACTATATCATGACCAATTAGTAACCCAGAATGAAAAGTACAGCAGTTCAGCTGTTTTCTGTTTACTATTTAAAAATAAGTGTGAATCTTTGCCCAAAATATGGATCAAATATTTTCTTCTGTTCTTTCATTTTCATTCTTTTTTTTGAACATCTGGAATGTATCTCAGGGCCAAATGTGTTAAAATAATGAGAAGATGATATTTGACTGGTATTGAAGCCTGAGCCTTTGCAAGAACATTGCATGACATTTCCAGCCTAAATTTGCCAAACCAGCACTTCTTGGCCTCAAGTTCTAAACAATATATAAAATGCTGTGGGTTTTCTGAGGGTGATGGTGTGTGTGGGGGGGTGTTTAATGGAGGTGGCATTGTGAAATAGAACTGTTTCTGTAAAAAGTGAGACTACACAGAACACAGGAAAATGGAACCATATTTACTAGCAATGGACCTGTTTGGCAAACAAATGTTCTGTTCAAGTGGCAAAATTAGATTGGGTGAAGCACTGAGGAAAGTATCAGAGGAAACAGCAGTGTATTAGTAGGAAGTGAAGATGACCTAGCCAGTGGATGTTTCTAATTGTTACAATTCAAATTACAATCTACTGTAACTGAGAATGTCTGGAGTGGTATGGTTTAAACAAGAAGGAGGTGCTGGTAATTATGCCAATTATCCTTTTAAAGTACAGTGTTCACTGAAAACCTGTAGGACTTTGATAGTTCTGAAGAGTAGCACATATGTTCCTCTATGCAAGGCTTCATTTATTTCTCAGGTGAAAGGAAGGAAAGAAGCAGTGTGGAAGAGAGACATTTCTGTTGATATATATTGTTATGTCTCAAAGATGTGGAGAAGGCAGGGAGACCTAGGAGAACAAATTCAGAAATGAGGGCTGGAATCTGACACGTATGATCAGTAGCTGATCCTGAACCTGTGTAGGAGAGTTTCATTCTTGACAAACCTTTATCATTTAAATGTTTCCAGCACTGAAGGACTGAGCTGGCCAAGCTCTTCAGTGGGAAATTTTAAATAGAGGTCTAAGAGCTTGGTCTCATCTAAAGCCCTGTGCAGCTGGCCTTTCTTTACCCTCCTGTTGCATTGCAACCAACCCACTAGCATCCCCTTGGCTTCAACTCCCTGAGGCTCCTGTCCTTATGTTCTCACTCCCAGAGCAGACCCTGGCTGGGGCCTGTGTTGCTCTCACAACATGTTGGGTTCACAGAAGCTGCTTTCTCACACAACAACAGATTAACTCCAGCTTCTTTGCTCTATGACAACTGCTCATGCACAGGAGCTTGTAATGAGGTGCCTGTCACCTAACTTTCCCTGTCCATATGTCAGGCATCTAAAGGGAGTCATTCTGGCTAACACTACAATGCCTAAAGGTGCAGGCACCAGCAGAGGACAATTCATCCCATTTGAAAGTAAGTGTTCAAATGGAGTGAACTGGCCTCAGGTTGTGAACATCTCTGCTCTGATGACTGTAAAAGAAATATCTGTGTCTGTCTGTCTCCATCTCCACCTCTGTCTACCTCTACTTCTAACTGTATCATCTCCCTAACTGAATCAGATGATACAAACACCTTTGGGAAAGTTGAAGCTGGGTTAAACCATTCCCATATGCTGCCTTCCATGTAAGATAATTTGAGACCATTATACCAAGAGAAGGGTCAAAAAGGGAATTCAGAAAACCTGGTACAGCAGTTTGGAAACCTTGGTTTACCTCTTCTCTGCACCATCTGGGAAAAGAGTCATATGCTCTTTTGGGCATATATTCTTTTGGACACAGGAAGAGGCATACTGGAGAAACTGGACCATTTCCACTGGTTCATGCAGCACTCAGTTTCTAGGAACTGCATTGAAAAGACTTTCTAAAGGGCAAAATGGTGGTGAAAAGCAGATTTGTATTCCCATAATGTTATATGGGAAAGGAAAAATGTACTAGGTTGTCTCCAGGAGTGTTTTTGCAGGAGGACATGGGGTAGTCAACTGGGAAATGAAAAATGGGAGTACAGAACTGATTAGCAGGGTGAAGATATTCTGATCACAAAGGGATCTTTTACTTGTAAAGTAAGGGCACTGCTGAAGCTTGAGTCAAGGCTAAAGTAAATTTGGCCAGTCTTTTGGCCACAGACATGCTAATAAAAACCTAAGAGACTCATGTTAGCAATCAAGAGACTGTAAATTGTAGTACAAAATAAATTCATGAAATCATTATGAAACTTCAAAACAAGATCTCATTCAGAGTCTCCAAATTGCCTTCAGTAACTTTATTTCCTTTATAAGGGATAGAAGACTGTAAGGCATTGAAGCAGAATAAAAATGATGAAGGTTTTTCAATGGAGTCATTGTAGGAATAAAGAAAATAAACTATCAAACTGGCCTTTATTGTCAAGGTAAAGAGCCATTTCTGTGCTGGATGTTTCTACACTGATTTGTGAGACACATTGTCTCCATGTAAAGTTTATATCTGTATCTTATTCACATTTTGGTCCTGAATGCAGCAAGAAAAAATAGGTTAAAATAACTGAGAATTATTCTCCAAAAAATTATGTCACCATTACCTCAGAGTAAATGTCTCTTTAGGGTTTTGTTGCTGCTTAAATAGCTTTTTTGTGCTGCTACATTTTAAGCACTACTGGAACTCTGTCAATTCTTGGCCTTATTTTTTTTTTTCCCTGCCTAAGTAAGGAAAACTCCCAGCTGATTGTGAGAGTTCTCTGTTGCCATCACAAAAGCCCTTCTTCTGGGGGAGAAAAGCTGAACTTCCTGTGTGAGATCATCAGGTTCAAGAAAAGGAGGGGGGAAAAAAATGCCCTTAAAAAATAACTGCAGCAGACAGCAGAGAAGGAATTGGTGATTATCTGGCATGCAGTCAGTTTGTCAGTCATGGTGAGGCACAAGGAACACTGGCTCTGCAGCTGCAGGCTGAAAAAACTTGGTGAGGCTGAACAGTGAGCGTTTATCAACAACTGGAAGCATTTAGACAAAGCAACTAATTTTCCATTGTCCTCCTTTATAATCAGGGGGTTTTTTTGCTGCATTTTTCTCCAGCCAGAAAGGCAATTAACATACAAAGTTCTCATCAGTCCTTCTGAGAGCTTTCTCTCCTTTCCTGGTTTGACAAAGTAAAACTGATTGTACACAAGCAGTGTTTGGGCCTGATTAAAAGATCTGGGGGCAAGGCATATAGTCTGCATAATTTCTTTATTTTTAAAGGGATAAAGCAGGCTGTGCTGGATCCTGGTGAGAAAGAGAGTGTTCCTCCCCAGTTATGCCCTATACTCAATTAACTTTGACTGTAAAATACTTGAGCATTCAGAAGTTTAGGGTCTTGGCCAAATAATCCTTTTCTTCTGCTGTGAGCTATATGGCTGAGAGAGGGAGAAGCAGAGTTTCAAGATTCATCTCTTTTCCATGGAAATTCAGTTTGCTGTCATGAGAGACATCATAAAGCTGAGAGAGGCAAAAATGGGAGACAGATGCACCCTAGGCTTGTTTTTTCTCCTCTTACTGCTGTGGCTTCTCAGAAGGAGTGTAAAGTACCTCTGGTAAAAAAAAGTGGGGTCCAAAGAAGCATGTGAGCATTAGAAAGTAACAGTGACATGGTTTAGTGGCCTGCTGGTGATAAGGCTGACAGTTGGACTTGGTGATCTTAGAGGTCTCTTCCATCATTAATGATTCTGCAATTCTATAAGTTATCAGTGTTGAGATGTTGATACTAATGTCAAAGTGATTTGGGTTTTGCTCTATTCAAGATCACAGAGAAGGATAGCACTGTTATCATGGTATGTCCTTTTCTTCCACCTTTAGGAATGGCTAGTGATTTCCTTTGGTATGTTGACAGTGCAGGCACCATTGGTCCTTATCCTCAGCACACAATGGAAGACTTTTTCCTTTCTTTTGTTAATGAATTCAGAGGTTGTAAGGACAACACGAAGGCAAAGTTCTTTGACAAGTGGTGTACCAGCTCAGCAGACATATGAGTGCATATTAGGCAAGAGGATGTATTGATTGGAGAGAGAGCTATTATTGGTAATATGCCTTCTGAGGTCTTTAAAAGAAGATTAAACACCAAAAAAATGTATGGCAGAAAGTAAGTTTTTCCTAAGGGAAAAGGGTCTGGATGTCCTAATCATTTTTTATTCTCTCCTGTCAGATACATCAGCTGAGGACTTGGCCCTTCCTTTCTACTAATTGCATATAACTCATTACATGGAGAATTAACTAGGTGGCAGTAATCACTCAGTGATCTGAGATGTACATCCTAAACTTTACAAGTTTCTTTACCAGATTGAAACTGGGGGAGGGGAAGGATGGACAAGTTCCAACTCTTAAAGAATATTTTGTCTTAGCTACACTGTGCAGCAGTTTATAGAGCAGATTTATGGCTAGCACATAGAAAGCAGTCATGGATCCTGATTCACTGCTGATGTTGCATATGCACAGAGCCTTTAACTCTATATGCTATGAAGAGCTGCTGAATTTAAGGAACTTTAAATTTAGTTCCCAAACTGTTAACAGAAAAGACATGCTGGGCAGAACACTGTCCACTGGTGCTTCATCCTCACTGGTATGTCAGCTTTCAGCTATTCTGTACAGTAAACTGTTCCCACATAGGAATGTATGGGGAGAGAAAAATAGGAAGAAAGAGAGAGAGTTGTGATGGAACTGAGAAAGGATGATTTAAAAAAAAAATACACACCTACAGTGTAAACCTTCTGTATGTTGGAAGAAGCCTATGTCTCCTGAGAAGCAGTTATTATGAAATCACTATAGGCATGAAAATGTTGCTCCAGTCTGTGTCAGTAACAGCAACTGAGAGGACATGAATGAAAATAAAATGTAAGCCCTGAGAGCTTACAGGGTTTGCAGTTCTCAGGAAAGAGGCTACAAATCTGTGAAGCTGTCACTTCAAAATCTCTTGGTGGGAAGGTAGTTGGTGTCTGACTGAAAAATTCTGGGTTTTTTTGTCTCTGTTCTGAGTTTCCTCCTGAATTTTAGGAGATGGGCTGCAGTTAGAGACATATTTGAGAAGGTCACTTGTTTTTAGTTATAGGATTTTCTTTTCTTTTTGCCTTATTTTTGAACTAATGTGGTTCAGGCTCTATCTGTCTCATCTGGGGCTAGATGTTTGCAAATGGAATGGGTGAGTTTGTGCTACAAAGCTCTTACTAGTTCTGTGGTGATGGTTAAGAATGTGTAACTTGGCAGGTATGAAAAAAGAAATAGAAATAGAGTTCACTAGACAGAAAGATGGACAAACATTCATATCCCTGTGAAAGAATGTGAAGAAAACCCTACACTGATGTGAGGGCAATGCATTATAATCATGACCACACATCATATGAATGCATGGGAGCAGAAGATGCAGATCTCAGTAGGTCATTAATCATGAAAATTCTCTCTTAAATAAGTTATGATCATGTTTTGGAACTGGCTGTGCTCTCTCTGTAACATGAACCCATGAAATTCATTATTGTTTCCAAAAGTGAGTGTACCTTTGCTCTGAGTCCAATTTGTGATTATTTGTAGCTGTGCTAAAGAGTAGAAAGTTGTGCCCATGCTTGCTGCTAATGGATTTGACCAAGTTATCTGTGGAATGAACCTCCTCAGAGTTTTCTCTCAGAAGCAGAGAAGAAGATGAGGGAAAAAGTTTTGATGTTACAATAGGCAGCAGAATCACACAGAATAGGTTATCCATCTTGCAGAAGAATTTTAATTTTGTTAGAGGGCTTCATGAATTTTTATCTAGCAAATACTGAAGATCTCTGCTATATTGCTAAAATATTGAGATGATATTTTAAGTATTTAAAGCTAATAATTCCAGTTTATATAGGTGCAGATATGTAATATGTATGATATTATGCCTAATTTTATGTTAAACTTGATACCTCCATTTGAGAAATTCAATAATGAGGCTTGTTAAAAGCCTATTGGAACTTCTAACTAGACCCATGCCAGAGAAGGAATTCAGGTAGCTTAAATAATCAGCATAAGAGCTAAAAAAATAGAAAGTAATAAAATTATGAAAGTACCTTATGATTTTCTTTCTTCTACTTCTTGTTTCTTATTTTTTTGCTACATTGCCCTTATTCATTCAGTCTTCCATTGTGGACCATGAGTTCTTTGACCTTTGATCATTTTTGGTTCCCCTAGTATGGTTCTTTCCAACTGGTTGTATCTTTGCAAGAACACCTAAGCAGATGCTGATATGGAAAATATATCTCCTCTAGAATAAACCTACAAAATATAATTCAATTGGTCACTTATTTCCAGTCTCAAGTAGCCAGTGAATCAGTGAGATTGCTTCTGAGCACATCTTTCTGTTTCAGTGCACATGTTGAGGACTCTTCAGACTGCATCATGCCTTTCAGTAGAAATAAAAGCAGTGTTCTAACACAGGTAACAGAAATAAAAGGAACCAGCCACATGTCAGTGTTTCTGCAAGACAGGTTACTGCAAACAAAACCTTTAATAAAATGTTAGGATTAACATATTAATTTGATATGATTTAAGTATTCCTAAATGTCTTTCATGTTACTCTGTTATAGTGAGACCCAAAGATACTGCAATTAAAAAAAACAATCTTAGTTAAAGTCATTCCACTAATCACTATGATGTACTTCAAGAGCATTAGTGAGTTTGGAGTTTGATAATTCCTGAGACTCCAGGCAAAAAAGGAGAGGAAATTGAACTAGATTCTGGAGTCACTTCTGTTAGACACTATTCTTTTCTCAATCTATGCTTTAGTACTTTTTTGCTACAGCAGAGAACACTAGAATATTATCTATTTAATGGAACAAAAATGGATGAGTGGCAGCAGCACTAGTGTGGAAATGGTTTGAAGTTTATTGTTGTGATCTCTCTGCACCAAGATAGCATATTAGTAAGTTACTGAGTCATATCAATGGTATACAAAACCTCCAAACAAATCCTGCCACATTGAAAACAAAACAAAATTAAGAGATATAATTCCTGAAAAATAAGAATGTCACTACTTTAGTTCTAAGCCTGAGCACTTGATGTATCTCAAAGCAGCCTTAATGTGCATAGCCATTCACTAGTATAGTCACAAGACTTCTAGGTTATTCAGTCCATTGAGGAAGGTTGCTAATCTATGTTTTTATTTTCTCTCTGTGCTGTCTGATCCAGCTTTTGCTCCATCTAATTTACTTAGCTGGCTTCATCCCCTGATTCACTGATTGTTCTCCTGTCTCAGGTCACCCTCAGTTTAGTTTGGTTTTCTTATTTGTTTACTACTCTTCTGATTTTAGAACCATCTGCAGAAGTAATAGCCATTTACTCTACAAGTAGGTATGCACAAGTCAGCTTGTGAGGTGGTGGTGGGGAAGGAGCCAGGCTTATCTTAATGAGTGGGTTCAAAAAGCCTAGTTATGTCCCTTCCTCTGCAAAATTCATGCACCAAAAATTTGCCTTTCTTGTTACTGATACTGCATCATTGTGCCCAGAACCAGTCTGGGAACCAGAAAAGACTGCATGAATGAATTGTGAATGGAGAACCCTTATCTGGAAGGTTTTGGACCCCCAAAAAGCAATCCTGTGCTAAACTGTCTCTTTAATGAGGAAAAGTCAGGAGAAAGCAAACTCTTTTGCTTAAGCAGCAGGTGACTGTATTCAAAAGAGTGCTTGGAAGGGTGATAGTTTATTGCAGGCATCCAAACACCAGAGGTGCAAGACTGTGCTGCCTGTCCTTGAGGAGTGGGGTTGCTCAGTCTGGAGAAGAGAAGGCTCCAACCTTATTGTGGCTTTCCAGTATCTGAAGGGGGCCTACAGGAAAGCTGGGGAGGGGCTTTTTAGGATGTCAGGAAGTGGTAGGACTAGGGGGAATTGTTGCAAGCTAGAGGAAAGTAGATTTAGATTAGACATTGGGAAGAAGTTCTTCACTGTTAGGGTGGTGAGACACTGGAACAGGTTGCCCAGAGAGGTGGTGGAAGCTCCATCCCTGGAAGTTTTTAAGGCCAGCCTGGATGGGGCTCTGGGTAACCTAATCTAGTGGGAGGTGTCCCTGCCTATGGCAGGGGGTTGGAACTAGTTGATCTTTAAGGTCCCTTCCAACTCTGACAATTCTATAACCCTACAATTTCCTCTAAATGAAAAAAAGAATCTCAAAGCAAAATCTTATCTTGGGGTTAATCTGGTTTAGTTGCTAAAAGGCTGGTTCCCTGCACCACCCACTGAATACCTTCTGTGCCACCAAAATAGTGGAAACTCTACAGAATTGACCAGTATCCTGACACAATGGATTAGAAAATTCTTGCCTCTTAGTTTCACTTGGCTAATTTTTTAATATTTATTTTCCTAAGCACCTAGACAAGGACATGTTTACTCTCAATTTCACCAATGTTTGCTCTCTTTCATTTTTGTATTGGTTTATTTCATTCTTGCTGTCAATCTTTATAACTACAGAAAGAAACACTTATTATTATTGGCATTTAAGCCATTACAGTTTGCAGTGCAAAATTTTATCATTTGCCTCTTTAGAATTTGCAAATATTGGATGCTCTGTTCTCTGCAAGCATTTCATGTTCTCTGTCTCTCATAACATGTAATTATATATAAAATGGGTGCTGTGTGGCACAAAGAAGCTTTGTGGATATACTTAACAACACCATAAGACAGTTTCTTTATACTTTAACAATGGTAAGAGTGCACAGGAGTTCAAGGTTCATAGATCTAATGGCTTTAAGTGGCTTTCAGTTAGAAGTCTAAGTGCTAGCTACTCACATTTTTATAATGAGTCTGCAGCTTTGAAAAGGAAAGTAACTAATGATTAGCCACACTGTATCAGAGAAGAAAAAGATTTCCCTCTGTGGGAAGATTATTATACTTGCAGGGGAAAAAAATTAAAGGTTTAATAATATTCCTTGTTGAAAGACTATTTCTGGAAGCTTGAAGTCTGGAATGGAAGAAAAGACTGCTTTAAATATTACAGTGTTTAATCTCTGATATGTATAGAAGGGAAACACTTCCATTCTGCTCTCTGGGCAATTAGACACACATCCTCAATGCATTCAGTAACAGAAATTGTTCTTGCTCTCCATTGATTTCTCTGCCAATTCTTAGTGCTTTGTACCCTGATAAAGCTCTGGATTTTCCCCCTTTATTCTTTCAAGAACATATAGAAATTTGGGGTTGTAAACAAAGCAAAGCAAATCAAATAGCTCTCATAATCCTTTGTATTATGTGGTGATATTATATTGCACAGGTATTTTACCTGGTAGGCAAAATTTTGCTAGGTAGGCAAAAGATATCAGAAGGCCTAGATTAGGGACTCTTTTCTTTACATGATTTGTTTAAGTTTAATGTTACATAAGCCAAGACTGGTTTGCATTTAATTCCTAACACTGTTGCTAACTGTAATTTTTATGATCATGACACTGTTCAGAGCCCTAGGCACACTCTGACCCTGTGGGGCTTGTCAGTGAGAAACACAGAATGGATAGATGGTCTCTAGAACTCTTTCAGAGCCCCTACCTTTACAGCCTGTTGCCTAAACAGGAAAATAATGGCAAAGACAGGTTAAAAGAGGAGTAAAGAGTGATCCATTATTGTCCTTGGCATATTGGGAGTTTAGCAACTGTAAGGTTTTTTTATGTATTACTGTTATAGAAGGCTTTTAAGAGGAAAAAAAAAAAGAAGAATATTTGTGGAATATGGATAAAAGCTCAGAGGTTTAAAAATATGATGGGCAAAATGAGGTGATCACAGGCTTCCACTAATGAATGGTAGCAAGGACAGGAGACATTGGAAAGAGCTTTAAGAATAGAAACAATTGTTGTTCTTCAATGGAGCAGAGAAGACGTGGATAATTGTCAATAAATGTTCAGGCTAAACTGAGGGCTTGAAGAGTATTTTGGATAGCTGCTTTATGGATGGCTGTGTGCATGGTGAGGTTGCATATAACAGTGACAAAGTAATCAAGGTAGAAAACAAGGAACAGGCTTAGGTGTGTTTACATCCATGAAAGGATAGGAAAGAGCCTCCAACCTTTAGCTGTAAGGAGAAGGTGAGGACTAGAAAAAGATCTGAATGTAAATTTCTCTTCTGCTTACAAACTTCAGTTGCAGTCAGCAAAATGAAGTTTTTGCTGGTGATTAAGCAATGAAATAATCAATTTCAGCCAAAAATTTTCTATATTTCATAACATTTTTGACAGGGTTTATGCTGGTTTAATTTTGCTGAATCAGCAAGCTAGTGAACACAACACTTCAAGAGGCAGTTAGGGTTTCCAAAGCTACTTTTAGAGTATCATTTCACTGCATGCACAAACTTTGTCATTAAAGAAATAGTAACTCAGGTGGCTTCACTGTGAGAGATCACAAAGGGTTGATATGAAACATGTTTGGCTCCCTCAAGGTTTATGTGGCATGATCTGTAATGATGATGGCATCTCTCTCTAGTCCACTGTGTGCTTGATGTCCCAGCCCATGGCCAGGAGAGGATGAATGTCCAGGTTAGGCCATGCAGAGCCAGTAGCAAGAAAGAACCCAGAAAATATCACAAATCAGAGTTGTGTCATTTTTTTGTATCCTGTGGTAAGCTTCACAACACAGGGAAGAAAGAAGGGAAAGAATCAGAGTATGAACATTTCTTCTCTTGGTTATTCTGGGCCATCAGTGATGAAGAAAGTTTTAACAGCTTTCTCTTTGCAAGGCATGCCTCATATGTGCTCCCTGTAGTTACTAATGGTGTCTGGAAATTTCTTAGTGCTGGCAGGCTTTTCATTCCCAGTTTTCACCCTGCTAGACAGCTGTGCAGCATACTTCTACTCAAATTCCTTATCAAAAGCTCTATAAAATATGACATCCAAATCCAGAACAAGGCAACTTGCCTGGTTTACTAATGTTTTGCTAGTATACCTCTGTAGACAGGAAGAATTGATCTGCTTATAGGGAAGTTCTATTTATGCATCTTATCTCTTCTTCATGAGAAGGTAATGGACTTAATTCTGTAAGGTAACAATAGCTTTATTTCTGCCTGGAACCCAAATCAAAACAAGCTATAAATGAAAGACACTGAAGAACTTCTGAGAAAGGCATCTCTGGAGATAAACAGTCAATAGAGAACTCTGAATAAGATTTTAAGCAAAGTCAAGTATGTAAATATGAAACTTAGCACTTTGGAACAGTCCAAGAAGTTTCTGAGTTCAGAAATCAATGAATAGATTACACTGATCTTTAGATGACAGTAATATTGATAACATTGCTCCCTGCTACATAAACATTGTAGAATGTTTTCATGAAGTCAGCAACTCGTTTTCTACTGCATTTCTTAATTGGTAAATCCTCTCTAACAAAATAAACAATCTAAAATAACATAACATCACTTGGAGCCCCCAGGAAGGGCAACCATTAATTCTGGTAAAAAATTGCTAAGAGCAGTATTTACAAAAGTAATAATGAAACAGAGTAGCTTAATTAATTACTCTGTGGAAACTTCAGCTGAACATCCATGAACAAGTTACACCATACACAGTGGGGTAAATAAAGGGAAATTAGAAAAAAGATTAATTTTATTTATGTTCTCATTCCTTCAGGCCAGATTTTTCTCTTCAAAAGGGGAAAATTCATCTTTAGTGTTACAACTAGTTTATACAATTTCAAACTTTCTGTATTCTATTTATCATGATTAATTAAATCTTGGCTCTCTACCATGGCCTGGGCCCTTTATACACATTGTGTACACATATAGATCATGAGTGAGGGATAGAATATTGGGATCATCTGTCAGGAACTCCTGGGTGATATAGGTAATGGAAAGTAGATTAATCTGTCCTGTGTTAGGCATTCAAAGAACTCTCACTCTGGTCCATGGAGAGAAATAAGGGTATCTAGTGAGTGATTAATTTCTTCCCAAGTCTAAAACAGATCAAAAGTATCACCCTCTAGTGAAACCTATTTCTGTCCATTTTCTACCATGGGAGTACAGGCTGACTGGCTGCTTCTTAAGCACCTAGCATAAGTTAAGAGAAACTCATACCTTGGGACTCTCCCCTACTCAAACAAATTACCTTGTCAGTAAGGTTGTCTTTTCATTTTGCCCACTAAAGGAACTAATTTTCAGCTCTGAAATTGGAACCAGCTCTGATCCCATCATTCCTTTAATGTTTCTCTACAAATCTCAAGAAATTACAAATAGTCAGTGTTGAGCAAGAGAGCTGGAATGAGAACTTGGAAGGCAGAACCAGAAATCAAATCATATTGTTCAAGTTATGATATTACAATATGGATGGGTAGACAACTGTATGAGTAAAAAACTGATTCCATCATTGGGCTCAGAAGACAGTGGTTAATGAGTTGCTGTCTACCAAGAGGCTGATAATCAGTGGGCTACTGCCAGAGTTTATCCTGAGACCTGTCTTATTATAGTCTTTAGCAGTGGCCTGGAGGATGCATCAGAGTGCACTCTCATCAGGTCTGTAGATGACACTAAACTGTGCAGGACCAGTCAGTATGCTTAAGGGTGGGGGCAACCCTCCAGAGGGACCTAGATAGGTTGGAGAAATAGACCAAGAGGAATCTTGTGAAATTCATAGAGAACACGTGCAAATTCCTTATGGGGGGAGGAGAAAGCTCTTGCAATGGTACAGGCTGGGGACTGAGAGCTGCAGAGCATCTCTGTGGAAAGGGACCTTGGGGTCTGCTGGACAGCAAGCTGAGGATGAGACAGCAGTGCCCTGGCAGAAAAGAGCCACAAAACCCTCTTGGGCTTCATTAACAGGACTGAAACAAGTACATTGAAGTGAGAGATTGTCCCCTCTACTTGTTTCACATCAGACCACATCTATAGGACTGTGTCCAGTTTTAGTGCCCTCTGTAGTAGACATTCATCAGTATCTGGAGTGAGTTCAGAAGATAGCCACAATGATAGCTCAGGGCTGGAGCACCAGCCATGTGAGGAAAGGCTGAGGAAGAGGGGTTGGCCAGCCTGGAGAATAGGTGTCTTTGGGAGAACTGTAGCACCCAGTACCTATGGGGAGGCTATTTTAAAGGTGGAGCCAGACTTTTCCAGCAGTGTGTGGTAAGAGAATAACACAAAAAGGGTATGCACTGAAATGAGAGGGATCCAGATGGATGTAAGGAGAAACTTTTTCCCATGATGACAATCAAATATTGAAAGAAATGACTCAGAGAGATGACAAAGTCTTTCTCCATCCTTAATGATCTTCAAGACCCAACTGGATGCTGGACTTACTGAGGTTCTTTATAACCTGAATAAATCTATAAGCAGTATCTTTTTCTGAATATATGAGGTCAGAAAAAGAGCTACAGCTAATGGTCAGAGTTTTCATTAGTTAATCCCTACTCAGGCACCTCATTAATTTATAAATATAAGTTTATCATCCTCTACCTGAAAAGGTATAATAATGCTCCTATTACAAGGTTGTTCCAGAACATCCCTGCTTTAATAGTTAAAAATTGCTTTCTCATTTGCAGCCTAAACTTAATTCATGGGTTTTGTGCTCTACTTTTGTGCCAATTTAGTGTTTAAACTTAAGTGACTCTTGTCTTTCCCTGATATTTACCTGCTTTGGTGCATTTATAGGCAGCAGTCATCTTACTTTCAGCATTAATTTTCTTCGAGAAAATGAGCTTTTTTACATACTCTTCTCAGAAGAAATGTTCTTCATTCCCTTCATGCTAGCAGCTTTTTTTGGTACCTGCCCCATTCATTCTTCCTGAACAAGTGGCCAGGACTGGACACTTCTCTGTGAGTTTCTGGGAAGCTCTCAGTGGAATGGAACAGCACATACTACCTTCTCAGACACCCAGTCTCCTAGTGCTTAAGCAGCAGCTTACAGTTTTATACAGACATTGTATCTTACTAGGTGAAACTCATCAGACTTTGGCTCCCTTGCCTTGCTTCCTCACTTAGCCTTGTGTGCTGTATTAACAAAGGAGTGCTTGAAACTCTGTGTGCAGCCTCAGGGCCTGTCTGACATTGGGAATTTGGACACAGCAATATTTACATGTCCACTGTATGAGCTCATAACAGAAATAAACAATCTTCTAAATGTGACATCTCACAAAAGAGGAGTAGTGGATAACTAGAGCATTTTCATCTGTATTGAAAATATCAGGTTTGCTCCAAAGCCAACAGTAGCTGGGAAAGAAAATTTCTAATGGCACTCAGAAATCAGCAGGCATCCAGATTTTCTGACCTCCTCAGGAAGTTTTGAGAATCTGGCATAGCTTTGAATAATGAAACACCTATGGAGCAAGCATGACAAAGCCAGTGACCAAAGCACTTATGACACAAGTCCCAGTTAGCAATGCTAACATGTAGAATCCCCCTTCTCCTCTTAAAAATGTGTAAGAGCAAGATAAATTATTCATGTAGAACTGATCTGAATTGCTTCTGATTCAGTTCTTTAAAGCCTGAATAGCACATCTGGACACACATCAGTAAATATACAGGCTAGGCTTCCCTTGAAACAGCTTGTACTTTGGAAATAACTACATAATTAGAGATGAGGATGACCCTGCTATTTAGCTGAATAACATTAGAACATCCCATCAACAGGATTTAAAATATCCAAGCTGAGATCTGTTTGCTGACCTGGTGAAAACTGGGATTTGCAATGCTGATTTACTATATTGGCAACAGCCTTACCCAGTTAATTGCATAAATGAATTTATTGATTATTCTTTTTAGTGTTTCTGGTGGCCCTTAAAAATTAAAAATTGGGACATTTGAAAGCCTTTCTAGAAAATATAATAGCTTGTAGTATTCAAGCTTACCTAGATGGGTATCTGTCTGTCCAACAACCTAGGATACAAATAGAAACTGTAATCATTATAATCCTACACCATTCTTATCAGATATGTTTTGTGAATGTAAAGTTTAGATTGTTTCCAAATTGTGTATTTTATTAAGGTAAAATAGAATGCATGTTTGAAGAAGGCAAAAAACCCCAAAACCATCCCTGACATTAAAAAAAAAACAACTTGCATTTACTTTGACACATAGTTTGCAATGTTGAACATTAAAAATGAAACTTTCCTATATTGCAGTTTAAATGCAAAAGGAGGAAATTAGGAAATGGCTTTTTTTCAGGAATAAATGTTAACATACTTTTTAAGAAATAGAGTGATTTCTCTGTATGCCTTTGTGGGTTTTTTACCCCAAATTTAGTACTTTAGGACTCTCTTAATTTTAAATAAAAATAAAAAAATCAAGGGCTTAATTATAGTTTGGTTAGTGCTGATACTAAAGTACATTGTCTGCCAGTACAGGCCTAAAGTGATGCAGGAACTGTGCAGGGATTGCTAAAATAAGAATCGAGGTTCTAAAATTCTTGTTCTGTTGTCCTTTTCTTGTAATGCTTGAATTTCTCCAGCACTTAATATTGCATTTTCATAGGGGCACAGAAGAATCTAAATCTTGCAGTGCTAGTTCTTACCTGAGCCTTGCTGGAAAGGATAGCCTGGATACCTCCTCACATAACTCTAAAGTCTGTGTTTAGTTGCTGAGTCATGTGTGCCCAGTGTTAGCTCAGGTGTCCTCAGCTAGCCAAGGCTTCCATACAGTACTGGGAAGACAGCTGTGCCTTTCTGGAACAGTACAGGGAAATCTAGAAGGATGTTTTCAGAGCATAGGAAATGACACAACATACTTTTGTCTAGAATAATGTGGAGACACTAAACCTTGTTCAGATCTTGTGGGTGGTTTGCACTCTGAAACAACATATGGAAGCCAGCTAAGAGACATTACATTATCTAACATGGTCCTAGAACCATATGTTTAAACAACTGAATACTCCCCTAATTTCCTAAAGATGGGCATCTAGTGCTACTTACTGTGCCATAAAGTGTCCTAACTGGCCTCTACATGCTGTGTGAGAAAGACATGGGTTTTTCCTAAGCCCTTTGTCAGAGTGTCAGGCCAATGAGGTTGTCTTGGACATCTTATCAAATCTCAGATAGCATTAGCTGTTTATGTTCAGGTGCCTAGATCAAGCCCAAAATGTGGAGACTGTATGGCTCATGTTCAGTCTGAGATCAGCAGTGAACTATGTGTCTATATGTTAGTGTCAGTCTGTGAGCTGGATATCTGTTATTGGTCTATAATCACAGTCAAAGGAAGTCTGTGAGTCAGTAAAGAAATCTAAAGCATAAAGAACTATTTGGCTGACCACAGGTAAGGACTGCTAGTGCCTTTTGAAATAATGGGGCTGGGAGATTTGGCACAGTGTGTACAGGAGATCCATGCCTTTATGAGATAAGCTGAATGCCCCATGGGATAGCTTAATACATTTGGTACTTCAGTTAAGAGCTGATTCCCAGCCTTGAGGATAATGTCCAACTTGGTGATTTTAAGCTCTTTGCATAGTCAGTGGGGAGAAAGACAAACTTGTTGGGCCTGACCTGACTATTTGAGCTATCTCCTGAAACAAGATGAACTACATCCTAAAACTGACTGTTGGTATGAAAGGACTTCAGATAACTGCCTTACCTGTACCTATGTGCATTGCAGAGGTGTACATTTTACCAGGTGAATCTCACAGGTGCTTGAAAAACTCCATGTGATAGTTCTTAATTTCTCCTTAAGATGTTTGTGGCTGTATCCTTGCCTTCCTCCAAAACCATTCCAGAGTGCCAGACAGAACAAAGTTCTAGTGGAGCTTGGCCTGAAACATTTTGCACCCATAGCTTCTACACCCTGAGCAGATGTCTACTCTAGCTGTTGAGACCCAGGCAATGTAGGCTGGCATTCAGGATTCCTAGATCCAGCAGAAAAAAACACTACCATCACAAACTGTAATCACCTATGGTTCCAAGCACTGCAGCCTCAATTGTTTGTGGATTTTCTCTAGTTTTTGTTTCTTTGTGGGGGGTTTTGTTGGGATTTTGTTTGTTTGTTTGTTTTTCTGTAAATCCAGATGCAGTAGTCAATAAAAGGAGGTTATTTCTGTTCACTGGAATGAATTGATGTATTCATCACTCTGATACATTCTCTTTCAAACCTGTGAGACTAAGAGATATTCTCAGAACATACACATCACTAGCAAGGTAAATTATTTCAGCACTAATTTGGAATCATTGAGCTGTGTTTGTGCAAGCTAAAGTGTAATTTGTTTTCTTGTCTTTATTCAGCAATTTATGAGGCTGCTTCAAGACACTAATCAATAGTGGAATGGGCACTCTTCAGGACCAGCAGTTTAGTCTAGCTCATTGTACTATGGTCCAGTATATGTGCTGTACATATGTAGAAATACATATATGTTGTTTAAAAATGAAGGAAGTAACTTCAAGAGGGTTGTAAAATATGCAGAATATAGTCAGCTGTTTGATAGACAAACAAAACAATGTTTGCAGCTGCTCTACATTTACTGAGTATATATCCATTAAATCTTTTATTCTCTGAATAATTGCTATGGTACAGCTAAGGGCAACAAAAGCTTTCATCTGTCATAAAAGAGCTCTGATGTATATTTTTATGGTACTCATTTTGGAGTACACTCCCCTCTTCTCACATATTGTAGATATGGGCTGTTAGAAGACAGGTAGTAAACTATTTTACCTGTTGGAGTAGGGAGTGACACTTTTTATATCTACTCATGTAGTTTTCTTTCATTGCTATTAGACATAAACAGGAACTACAGTGTTTAAATTTGAAATGCTGAGAGTTTGTGAGCATTGATAACCAGGTGGAATGGACTGAGGTATTTACTGACTGCTAGAGTAGCATTAGTATCAAGGTTTTTGTGGTATGACATTACTAGCCTAAAAGAATACACATCACCCTGTTTTCTTTCAGATTTGTTTGCATTTCCATTTCTTTAAGATGAGTCTCAACCAGTTGCAGGTATCAAAGAGCAGAAGACAGTTCTAGCAAGTTCAGTAGAGAGGCTTCTCTCTGAGCTTGAAGATTTCTCCTCATCCTCCTTGTTCTCTTTACCTGTCAGCACTAGGCAGACCATCCCTGAGCATAGTGATTGTCAGTGGTGTTAGTACTGTACTGTTGGCTGGAATTCACTCCTAACAGGATGTTGCTGTAACTAAACAGTTTTTACTTTCTAATTGAGAAGCTGAATTATGTTAGAGGTGTTGGGGAGACAACTGAGAGATCTAAGATTTTAACTTGAATATTCATGGTTCCATGTACACTGTGGTGGCCACCATGGCCACCTGCCAGGTGCTTACCCTGGCACTCCCTCTCCTTAACAGGGCAGGGGAGAAAAAAGCCCCTGGGTTGAGATAAACACAGGGAGATCACTTACAACTTGCTGTCATTAACAAAGTAGGCTCAGGTTAGGGAAAATTAATTAAATTTATTGCCAATTAAAATAGATATGGATAGTGAGAAACAAACACAAACTGAAAACATCTCCTCTCACCCTTCTTCCTGGCTTCTGCTTCACTCCTCCAGCTCCTTCTTCTCTCACCTTGATCTCTGCAGGGTTTTTTCTCACGCTAGCTTTCCTCACTCTTCTCTCTCACAACCACTATGCAGCATTATTTACCCTTTCTTAAACACACTTTCCCACAGGTGCCATCATCTTAGCTGAGGTGCTCAGCTGTGTCCTGCAGTAGCTCCCCTGTGGAGCTGGCTGAAACCAGCTTTTTTACAGCACAGGACACCTCTAGACTCTACACACAGAAGTCATGCTGTGGCTCCTGTTGCCAGCACTTGGACACAAACACACAATACATACACAGATAAATACTAAGAAGAAATAGAAAGATGCTGGAAAAAGTCTTCAGATGCAGCTTCAGCTAAGCTTGCAGCAGCCAAAGATTGATCTGATTTCTGCCAGTTTAATCCACCCTCAAAAGATTCATGAAATCTATTCTGGTCCAGGAACCTTTTCTGATGGCTGTGGAAGGCCTTTGAAGGAAAGCATCTCTTGCCTCTTTACCTTGTGGATTGCCAGACTGGTATGTTCTCACCAAGGTTTTAGAAATAGCTACACTATCTCAGCTGCCTACATACTTCCAGAGAGTCATTCTGAGGTTCTGAAACCTCTGTCCAAAACAGAACAAGCAGAAGTAGGTTATAAATATTTGAATGGATTCTATTTCCTGCAGAGAGGAAAGCAGGGGTGCTGTGCTCAACATGTGGTTTGAAAAGCTTGCTTAGAACAATTCCACATTATTTCAGTTCTAATCATAAGTGAGGATGAATATTTCAGTTTGATTTGCATGTCTTTGCCTATTATCTCCTAAGTTTTATTTTATCTTAATAGTCAAGGGATTACAAGACCACTTAGAGATGCTTGGGCAAAAATTAGAAGTATCAGCATTCTGGGAAATCTAAATATTGAATCCCTTCAGCTTATAAGGATCAAAATATTGACTAGTTTATTCAAAATTAATGAATAGTGTACACTAGGAAAGCCAGATCTGTGGAGTATGAAACCAGAGCGTCCAAACATTAAACTGTGTATTGATATTGCAGTACAATCATACAGCTTGTTAGGAAATTGTGTGTCCAGGTCCTTGAAAAATATTCTAATGAACTGATGGATGACACAAAAGAAAAGTTTCTGAGCAATATGCAATTTCCCATGACTTTAATATATAATTAAGACTTACACATACATTTACAACAGTAACATCTGTGTTTTAAGATAATTGGAAACATATGCCATTCATAATACAATAATGATTTTTTTCATAAGAGCACTTAATTTGATGAGCAAAAGCAGGGTAGTACAAATGCAAGTTTTGGGGTTGGATCAAAGAGCAGCTGTAAACCTTTCCAAGCTGTTGTGGCTCCATTCAGAGCTTAATGGCCCATGAGTCACAGCCTGCCATTTGAACCTCTCCCACAGCAGAGGAGCAAAAGAATAGCCTGGCACTGGAGTGGGAGATAAAAGAGACATTAGGATAAATATATCACACACGTCAATGTGCTTTGAATACTTGGGTTCAAAGGTTAAAGACAAGATCTCTGCCTTCTTCTGAACTTCTACTTGAATCTGTGTGTGATTATCATATTTTTCTATATACAATAGTGTAAACATCTGCTTAAACAAGGTTGAGGTTTGATCCTGTGTCCTGTCTAAAGGCACTGGCAGGCTCTCATCAACATTGATATGGTTCAAGATTAAGATGTACTGGAAGCATTTCTCAGCGTGCTCATGAACTACACCTGTTGCCTTAGCTCTCCAAGTTTGTGTGGGGGTGTTACATGCACTGCTGTTCAATGCTGTTTAGCAAAACTGATAACAGTTACATGAAATTCTACCAAATGTGGAACTTTTTTCACAAAACTCTAACAAACAATAGCTAGGTCTAGTCAGAGAGCATCATGGTAATCTTCTCCTAGGCCAGATCTTCTCCTTCTAATTTACACAGAACCTTGAAATTCACAAAGTATCAGACAACAGTACAGACTTCAGGTTTGCCTAACTCTTTAACTCTTTCTAACAATTTTCCTAAATGCTTACATTTAGGAACCCACACATGCTCAGAAGAACTCTCTTGCAGGAAGACAGCTCCCTATCTCCCATATAGCTTTGCAATGACATTGTTTGCAGTACAACATTGCCTAAAGTCTGCTTAAGTACCTTGAAAAAATGTATTATGTACCTGCTGCCTACCTTTTCTGTGTCCTTAAGTAGGGCACATGTTGAATATGGACAAGAACTAGATCATAGTCTTCAGAATTTCTTTACCCCTGTGGAACAGTCTAGGTCAAAACAGGTTTCTTTCCTTTTGAAGCTTTCTTAGTGTTTTTGTTAAAGCCCTTTAAAGACCTGTCTGAACCTACTAACAGGTTGTGGGACCAGTTAGAGAGTGGAAATGAGAAATCATGGCCAAACTGCAGTCAAACTACTCATTCTCAGATACCTGGATAATTTGGAGACCTTGGGCAGAGGCAAGAGACACTTTCTTTCTATGAGTGTTTCATGAATACAAGTTGTGGCAGCACCTGTATTCTTATCTTCAGCACCTGGTATTTAAGATACCCACATCATACAGGTTTGCAGTAAGAGACAATCATACTCATTCTTCAGGCCACAAAAATGAAAGGTAAGAACCACTTAGACAGGAATCAGAGCCATAAAATGAGAACATTTGTCATTTTGTCTGAGAGTAGCCATGTGCTTTTGTGCTTGCAGCTGCGTTATGGAATTTCCATCCTTTTCAGAGATAATTCTGCTGGTGCCAGACTCCAGCTATGGAAGGACAGATGGATTAGCAGAGTGTAGGCATAAAATATAAAAGCAGCATGGGAGAACACCATGCATTACAAAATCATAAATGTTTGACTTTTCCTTTTATTGTCAGATTAGAGCAAAGGTTTGAACTCCTAGGTCACATTATTTCAAACCAGTAAGAGTTAGTGAAGTGTTCCTTCAGAATGATTTGGGAAACACTCTTGTTCTTGTGGATTAGGGCAGACAGATTTTGTTTAGGTTTTTTTTAGAACACAAAGTGTAGTACTCACTCTCTTCACACAGTGATATAGCTCCATAAAAAATGGATTAAAAGAAAACAATCAGATTTGGCCAAAGTTCTCATTGGTTAGATGATCATTCCTCCTCAGCAATTTCTCTTTGAGGAGAAACCTGGAATCTGCATACTCATAATATGTTAGATCTGTGATAGATAACTTTGATTCACAAAGTGCAAATTTCCTTTGTACCTTGAGAGTTTTACTTTCCATTAAACAGTCACCTCCAGTGACAGCAAACACAAAGGGTTGTATTTCCTAGTTCTGGATTGTGGTGGCCACAACAGATGGAATTGTAACATGGTGCAGCACAC
Organism: Galbula dea; assembly: GCA_013399015.1. Classification (NCBI taxonomy): domain Eukaryota; kingdom Metazoa; phylum Chordata; class Aves; order Piciformes; family Galbulidae; genus Galbula; species Galbula dea. Next base: position 133,251 of record VWZX01000316.1, on the reverse strand, counting down.
AATTCATGATTAGGGTGGGCAGATGGGCAGAATCACTCTCTTTAAACAGTATATTGAGAGTTCATCTTTATGAATGAATTCAGTAAAGAGAAAATTGCTGAGAGTTCTGCAGCTCCCCATAATTCCTGTTGTTAAACTCTTTTAAGAGTGACAGTTCTATCAGTCAAAAGACCACTGAATACTTCTTTTTCCTCAGACGTTTTCCAGATAGTATATAATATGTTTAGTGGTGTTAAATTTCAAGTATGAAACTTTTTATGGTCCTCTAGGAAGTAAGTACAGATATTTATTATATTAAAGTTTCCTCTTCTGTGTAAAACAAGACCTAAAACAAGATAAAAGGTGGGAGAGGACCTTAATTCTCTAACATTTCTAAATTGCCAGTAGTAAAATGTGAAATACTGAAGGCTTAGGAATTCTTGCAAAAAATCCAAACCAAATCATAAAGGTTAATCCACTTAGTGACACCAGACTGGCTAAAAACACACTTGCTGTTACTCAGAAATACTTTGTCCCTGCGTTCTAGATTGTTGTGGGAAGTTACAGAGCTGAAGGGAGTAGGTTGAAAACATTTCTGATCATTTCTCAGGTTCTGATTTTTCATTGTAGGAGTATCTGACTGGCTTTCATGAAAGCCCATAAATGAGCTGTATGCCTAAAATAACAATGTCATTTCTATCTTTGTGATATCTTTCAGTTTTCAATCACTTGATTATGAGTTTATTTATAGAGGTCATTTTTATCTCCCCAGAGGTTAGTGAGAACACTATAGAATTTTCTTATTACAGCCTGAACAATAAAATCCTTTGTTAAAATAATGTCTTATTTTAAAGAGTGCATTGTTTGTGGGTTTTTACTGCCTGTTACTTGTAATGGACAGATAATTGTTTACAGTAGCCTGATTTGTGACCAGAGAGCCTTTTGCAGCCTCACATTTCTTTGGAATCCTTCTAAAACAGTATATTGAAATTACAAAAGTCTGTTTACCAGATGCTTTTGAAAGATTAATTTTTTTCTTAATGAGCAGTAAGACTTTTTGTTTGGTTTTGATTTTTGGGGAGTGTTAGTACATGGTCAGATATTACCTGTCCAATTTTTCAAGAAATGACTAGAACATGGAAAGAAAGACTTTTGCTTTCTCCAAAACCAGTATTTTGCATTAAATAGCTCCATGTTCAGCCAAAGTCTTATGGAAATTTTCACTTGTATTCATTATAGTTTTTAGAATTGAGCTACTAACTGGTCTTTAGAATCACTAATATGAAATAAAGCCACCAAGGAGGAAATCCTTTTAAATTCAAAGTTTGGCTACTGTGTCCCATACACCACTTCTTGCACCCAAGGAAGGCTAAAACCTCTATTATTTTTTTTTTGTGAGGAGCCAAATAGTTCTCCTTAACGCTGGTAGTGCTTAGGCAAAATGCCTCTGCCAAGGGTTGGAATGCATATACTAGTAATCTGCTTTTTGGACATATTAAGAGGAAAATCAAAACCAATAGAAGTAATTATGAATGCTTCCTTACTCATACATAGCATAGCACTGGTCTAAAAGTGGGAAAAGGAATAGACAAATAAGTTAAAGATAAATGAATGGTTAACAAATTCAACAATATCAAACCCTAAAATGCTGCATACATTAAATTTCAAGAGAGTTAAGGGAACCTCTTTGCTATCACACACATACAGGCTCACTAGAGACTGCAAGTGATAATCTAAACATGTCAATCAACCCCTAACACCAATTAGTCCTCCTCTGTGACAAACAGAGAAACCTAGGTCCAGAAGAAGATTCAATGACTGAGAGCTTCTAGCAATATTCTAACTTAAAAAATCTTTCCAATATCAGCCTTCTAGTCTAAAATCCCCACAGGCTGGGACTTAGCTACAGGTGAGAAGGACAATTTAATTTTGGATTCTGCAGTGCTGTCTCCAGCAGATACTTTTCAGGTCTGAGAAAGATACACTTGGATTTAGAACACTAAAATGAAGCCACACCACTTACATTATGGAATAACCAACCATTTAAAGCACAGCCTACCTCTCAAACAGTCAAGAGAAAGATTATGTTTGGTTTTCTTATTTACAGTTTCCTAGATTTTGCTTGGCAGAAACATAAGCAAATTTTCTACTAAGATTTGTATAATGTGTTAAGTGCAGATGCATTGCACATATGCCTCAGAGACAGGTATGTTGGAGAACTGTAGTCTCAAAGCTCTCAGGAAATGTTGTTAAAGACAGCAGACTTGACAAAAAAGAGTGAGGTATTCTTAATGTCTTGGTTTATAACATGCCCCACATGTACAAAGACTCAGCATTTGGAAATGTGATGCTATCTACCCTGAACAGACAGTGAAAAAGCAGGTGAGATCCATACTCTGAAGGAATTCCCTAGTGAATGTGCTTAGTTTGCCAATTAGTTTTCTTCCCTCATGCTTCTTCCCTGATTATAAACATTCTGAACAAACTTCTATCATGCTCAGAATATTCCTCAAGGAACAAATCTATTAATCAGCCATGTGGATCCAGATGTAACTCTCAGATTCTTCTGTCCTGAAGACATCCATGTGGTGGAAAAAATCCATAGCTGTTCTGTCAGCACTTGTGCTGAACCTGGAATTTGTAGTTGAGGGAAACTGAAGTATGGTAGAATTGCATTTAAGGGGTTGGTTATATTTTGATTCTGCTATAAATAAAGATGCAAAGCAACATTATCACAAAGGAAGAATCACATTTCCCCATAAGTTAGAGAAACGCTCTTCCAGTGTATTACAAATGTAAAGGCATTGCAGAACCTCAAAGTAATTCACAATCAAATCATTGTATTAATGTTTAGTTCTTAAAGGGAAAGGTTTGGTTTATTTGTTTGTTTGTTTTACCATCACCTACACATTTTAGTGTAGTCAGTTCCATAGGAACTCTTACAGTACACTCAGTTCTCAATGACACAGCCCAAAGAATGTCTTTTAGAAATGCCATAAAATAGAATGATGGCAGCCAGTAATCTCTAAATAGCCTTTAAGATTTTTGTATTATTTGATAGTAGCTGGAGATTCAGCAGCTGCTTGGACAATACAAGTTTCTACAGGGTGCTGGACCTGTTATTCATTTTGGAATATTACCTGATCTTTTCCAGTGGCTTTTGCTACAGGTCCCAGGGGAAGACATAAGAAACTACCAAATGCATGTTTGAAAGATAGTTTGTCACAGTAAAAAGCCCTTTTCCTTTTATTTCTAATGCTTAGGAAGACATGAGAGATGCTCTTAATCAGAAGAAAGAATATCCCATATATTTTTAATCTTATTTAGATGTTCTTGGGACTCAATAAAGCTGCCAACTTGTTTTGAGTTGTATTAGCTTCTTGATCTCAGTGACTGCTTGTGCAGAAGAGCTGTGCAGGCAAATTATGCAATCTGCAATCTTGAGGCTTTTTTTTCTTTTCTTTCTTTTTTTCAAAAGGCAAATAATAACTCTTCAAATCTGAAGTCTGATTTGACATCCTGGTTCATTTGGTATTGCAGTGGTTACTCATGAAAATGAGTTCCACCATGTTATTTTTCATGTGTTCTAATTTAGTTTTTAAAAACATGATGTTGCTATAAATTTGAACTGAACAAGGAGGCTGTGATTTTACCTGATTTTTGTGAATTAGAAAACAAACTGGGTTTTATACCAATAAAAAATAGAGATTGACACAGTGGAGAAATTAGCTTTTTTGTCAGATAATTGGGATCTATAACTAAGAAGACAATGACCTAGAAGAAGGAAGTTTTTATGAAGTACATCTGTGATTTGGTATAGAAACAACAGTAGGTACAAAGCGAATGCTTGACAGCCTCTTGTAATATAGGGAACATCTTTGTAATATAGCCTTGATTTGTATAAACAGGTACCAGCCAGAGATACAGGGATATTAGACAAAATAAAAGCTTGCTTAAAAAGCAAATCTTCACTGTCTTTGAGAGTTTCAGTAAGGCAGCAATCCCATAAAATTCGTAATTCTCATTTTTATTTAGGACAGATGATATCAAATAATGATGAAGTCTTTTTGATTAAAACCAGTGGATTAGGCAACTTTATGTAGAGCCCAAGTTCAAGGCTTTGTAAAATAAATTAAGGTTAGAGAGGTCAGCAAAATCAGATTCCAACCTGAGACTTGGGGTAGGAGACCTAACTCAGCCTCAGAGTGAACTGACAGAATAACTCGGTTTGCTCGCACAACCACGATGCACTGTGCCAGGGCTTTTGTTGCCTTCCTTGTGTGTATATATCAATATATATATATGGTTTTCTGTGAAAAGAAATGGCACAATAGCATTCTTAAGTGAGTAAAAGCAAGCAATTTGTAACAGCTGACTGGTTTCATGCACCAAATCCTATTACACAGTCAATTCAGAATGGCGTGATTAGAAAAAGAAATCTATAAATGTACTGGATGAGTCAATAAAATCCAAATAATTGAGCCTTCAATAGATTTCTTCATCAGAGCAACAGGCCTGCTAAAACAATAGCTTCAAAAGGCCCACAAAAAGAATATTAAGCTGTTGCTTCCAGTTACAGGTTTCCAAAACCAAGGCTTGGATACCACTTGTCTCCTGATGGGTGCATTTGGCTTGCTCACATGGCAGAAGCAAAGTTCAAGTGCCACTCACAGTACTTCAGACTCTGTGACTGAACCACTCTTGGCACCTCCAGAGCTTTCCCATCTCCTGCTCCCCTCTTGATGCACCATCACTACTCTCTGCAGCCAAGTCTCCAGGCATTTCTCTTCTGTCACATACTGATACCACAGGCAGGCATGCAGCAGCCATCCACACTTTCAGTTCTCCAGCTGCTAGCAGCCACACTGTCAAAGAAATGCTTCAGTAAGCCTATGGTGGAAGAACTCCTTCTCAGAGTACTTAAGAGCTTTAATGCTACAAAATTTACCTCTCACCAGTAATTTGTGTCTTGTGACTATCTTGAGGTTGAGCTTGCAGTACCAATGTGAAACAGAGAAAAGACACAATCACAGTGCCTGGAGGAAATGTTGCTAAGGACATGCTTGCATAGCCTGCAGTAAGGAGTAGAACCATGTTAATTAAACCTCAAAAATGTAACTGGCAGATAAAGAAGTGGGTTGTTATCATTCTTTCACTTGAGTAGGTGAGTGTACATCCATGCATGCATGAACCAGTTTGTGAGTCTGACCTCAGCCTTTAAAGTATTTGTCCTGTTGCCAAATGTCTCTTAGGATGATGGAGTTTTTGCAAAAAAGGTCTGTGTTTTGCCTCAGTTCTCCAGTGAGATTATGTATTTACAGCTCTAATAACAGAATGCTATAGAATCTCCAGGAAGCTGACACGGGGTCCTGGTGGTAAGGTCACTCAGAATTAAGTTTCAATGTCCAGTTTTAAACTGAATTTTCTTTGTGCCTTCTAGCTATGACAGTGTCAGTGGCTTTGATTTTTCTGTGACTGCTGTCAAAAACCCCATAAATTATGTATGTCCCTTCAGTGCTTTATTACCAAAGCTACAATGTTCTTTGTTGGTTTTGGTTTGTTTTGGTTTGTTGTTCTTGAACAAGCAAAGATGGTGAGGAAGGCATGCCATTCAGGAGATAACACTGGGACAAGGCTCAGGGCTGTCTTCATAGGGAGGAACTATTTCTGAGACAGGAAGGCACAAGACAAAACTAGGAATAAGAAATATTTTCTATCATATAATTTGTCTACTTAGACTGTAGACTTAATTGTTCTCAATGCTTGCACTTTGGGAAGAAATAAGCAAGCAGAAAAACCTTTGTGTGGAAAAGAGAAATATTCAGAAAGTCTGAACTACCAACAATGAAATATTTTGGAGAGGTTTAAAGAGGTTAAGTCAACTATTAACAATAACTCTTAGCATTCCAAGAGAAATAATTATTTTCTGTTATGATATTATTTATTTTCTTCTTAAACATGGAACCTTTTTGTTTCCTATAAAGTTAAAATGTTAAATTATAAATGATGTCTTGGTATGTCTTCAGCATTTGTATCTCATACCTGAAAGGAGGTGGTAGCAGTGTGAGGGTCAGTCTTCTCCCACGTAACCAGCCATAGGACAAGAGGAAATGGCCTCAAGTTGCACCAGGCAAGACTCAGATTGGATGTCAGAAAAAATTTCTTTCCAAAAAGAGTTGTTAGGTATTGGCACAGGCTGCCCAGGGCAGTGATGGAGGCACCATCCCTGGAGGGGTTCAAAAAACATAGAGATGTGGTACTTAGGGACACAGCTTAGTGGTATAGGGGTGTTGGATCAACAGTTTGACTTGATGATCTTACAGGTCTTTTCCAATTTTAATGAGTCTATGATCTTTTCTATCACTTGAAAATACAAAATTTAAAAGAAATGTAATGAAAATAAATTTGTTCATTCTGTAGACAGACCTCAGATACCAAGTTTTACCTCATAGCCAATTTTTGTGACAGAGCCAGAAAACAGTATAAATCCAGCTTTATACTGAGATTGTTGACAAGCCATTGGCTTCACTGAAGTGACAAAATAGTACTCTGAGAAAACCTAGTAGAGTATCAAAACCATAGAAAGAAACAACTTATGTACTACCATGAACAAAATGTCAATATTAACTTTACTTTGTGTCCTAGTTTCACTGGGCTAGAATCAGAGGCCAGACCATAGGGTCTGCAGGCTGTTAACAGTTTGGAGCCAGCCAGAGCAGCTGACCTGAGCTGGTTCACAGGTGCACCCCATACCATAAGTGTCACTCTCAGTATAAAGGGGAAGTCTGCTGAGGATAAGGCTTCTTTAAGCTTGGATTTCTACTCTATATGTTTGAGGTTCTTTCTGACCCTGTTCTTCTTCCTAAGGACTGCTTTCCCATTTATTGTGACTGCTCTTTCTTTGCTGGGGTGAGTATATCTTTGTATACTTTATGTTGGTATTAGTTTGGCTGTTTTATTAAACCTGTTTTCCTTACAAGCCACAGGTCTTTTCTCCTCTTCCTGATAACCCCTTTTCTGCTGGGGAGAAATCATTGGGTGATACAGCAACTGCTGTAGTTTAGCCACACATATGGGCTAAATGTAGACCTTGTGATTAAATCTCACTTGTTTTCATGTTAGATTTTGCAGGTTTCTGTTTTCAGGACTATTGTATATCTAATAATCCATTATGTTGTATGTGTTCTGTATGATATGTAATAGTATTGTATATTGTCAATCATCTAGCCAATGAAGGAAACATTTGCTTATAGTATCAGTCAGAAACGTTTTGCAACATTAAAGGTAAAAGCTTTTGTTGCCAAATGGGTGAGAAAGTGAAGATGAAGGGAGGGCATAATGCTGCTAGTTAAAATAAATTGTTTATTGTTCTGTACTACAAGCTAAAGAGCAGAAGAAATGTTTGTTTGCATTCTGTTCATCAAAATATTAAGGACTGAGCAGGCTTCCTCAAAAGCATAATTTAGTGCTTCTTTTCTTAATAACATGGAATGTATTCACGTTGAAAGGCCACCAAGTATTCAGATATAATGAGCTCTGAAGCTTCCCCAGTCATCTATCCAAAACTCAGTTGAGTTTTAAAGATGACTAGCTAGGCCAACCTTTTTTTGGTAACATAGAGTTAGGGATAAAACTTGGCCAAGCCAGAAGGAAAATGAAAGAGCAGCTTTGTGAGCCCATTTACACTTCCTCTGCACAACATCCACTGGATTGCTGTGTTGCTTCCAAGTCTAGTGAGCCAGCTTACTTGGAGACATCTGTCCCTCCCTCCCTCTTCTGTGCCTGTCCAATACATTTCCTGGCCTCAGGTTGTCAATTTATGATTTCTTCCCAGAAACAGAATGTCATAGTCCAGCTGCTCTGGACTTCATAATTAAGACTGTCTGTTCTTTTTTTCTGCCACCTTAAACATACCTTTTTCCAAAACCTTGCAGTTCAGTTCTTCAGGGACTTGAGTTACATGCAAGATGCACCCATCTGACTGAGCACATCAGTCTATATGGAATGAATAAACATAGCCAGTCAAAATTCTAAGCAGAACTGCATGTGTTTGTCTTCTTCAGATAGACTCCATGTTCTGGAGCTCTTTGTATCTGGAGGAAGGTCATGTTCAGAAACTCTCCTCGCTTTTCCTTCCCTCATTCAGAATAGTATATGTAGGTGACACCTGTAGCTCTTCCTGTGTCCACTAATGCAGTCATTCCACTGCAAAAGGACAGTAGTTTAGTCAGGTGTGGTTTGCCCTTAGTAAAACCATATTGTCTGTCTCTAATCATGTCCCTGTCTTCCCTGTATTTTGACACATCTTCCAGGAAATCCTGTTCTGTGATCTTTTCAGGCATGGAGATGAGACTGAGTGATTGGTAGTTCCCAGACTCATCTTTTTTTACCCTTTTTGAGGTCCAGAGGCATTGATAAAGGGAAGCTGCTACTCATCAGTGAGGCCAGCCATAACCTAAGTGTCCAGTCCATTTACCACCTAGTTCTGAAATAAGGTGACCCCACTATGAGTAAATAAATAATTAGGCTTAGACTGATGCTTCAGTGCACAAATATAAAGACATACTGTTTCCTCAGTTAAAGGATAAATTAACTCAACATGTTTTACAAATGGACAAAACTAGCACTCTCTGAGATTTTACTGGACCTTAAGTTTCACTGTAGAGGAGCCCAAAATGTGGTTGCTTGACAGGCCTCCAGGGGCAGTGCCTAAAAAGTCCTTCTCCTTAGCCAGGACCTTGTTTCTGTTGGTTCTTCTCTACCCAAAAGTAACTTCTTCTGTCCAGTCAGGGACTTTGTAGGGTGTGCCATGGACACTTGATCCCCACTTGGTATTTTTTTCTATTTGAGAATATCTCAGTTTCATTTCTTGGCACTGAGTTAGTTACCAGTGCATCATTTGGTCCAAGTCAGCTTTCTCTTTTTTTTGTTTGTTAACTGGTAAAGTCCTGGGCAGGTTGTTTTGGTCTTGCAACAGTTTCTATATAACAGCAGCTCACATTTATTATTCAAAGTTCATTGCAGCTTGTGCAGAAGGCATTTAGGAGAATCTAGTTACACTGCATTTCCTACAGGCCCTCTATTATCTCCACATCTCCTTTATTGAAACCCAGCATGAACTAGCATCTTTTCCCTTTATTTGAACTCCTTCCACTTCTAGAAGTGCAGAAACACATCCTGTACATGTCCTCTCTCCAGGAAGTTATGCCTAAAATAGGAAAAAAAAATCTCCCTAGCCATCCAAACAAAAATAAAAATCTTTGAATTTGGAAGGCATGTACATTCTTTTGCTGCATATATCATCCTGTTTTGATGCAGGTATTGTAACAATGGCAGGCAAAGAAGAAGAGAGGTCTTATCCTTATTTACAGATGAGGAAGGATAATGACATAGATTGCAGACAGATTAAATAATTTGCTTACATTCACACAAGTAGTCTGTGGTAGATCTGGAGCAAAACCCAGGTCTTTCTCTAAAATCAATCTCCTGAGTTCTGGACAAAGGAATAATTCCCATTGAGCAGATGATTTGTCTGAATAAAGACACAGGGTTTTCTTCCTATGCAGGTTAGCTGACTAAATTTAGTAGTATGGGTATAGGTTCATATTGCTTTCTGCATATAGCAAACAATATTTCTTATAGTAACTCTACTATTGCACAGATTTGGGGGGTTCATTACATGCTACACATCAGGAGAAATATCTCAATAAATGTGGTTGAAATTGAGCTGGCTTTGTCTTTCTAATGTGTGGCATTTACTGTAGATTTAATTTTTAAAACTTGTTACCCACAAATGTTTTAGATCACAAGTGGAAACTTTCAGGGTATTTACTGGGTCCCATTACAGACATGAAATCAGTGGTTCAGCTAACCAGAGGCAGAAGCATCAAACACTTATTTCTTTCATTATGAAACTACTAAATGTTTCCATATTTCTGAGATTATCACCATCCAAGGAGGGGCTGGCAATTTCTTTTGTTTGTCATGAGTTATCTTTGCCATTGCAAATAACAATCTTGGCTGTCATATTGGCATTTTCTGGGTATATTTGTTTGAGCATCTGTAGCATATGGGTAAAGGCCATACCTAAGAGAGGAATTCCTACAGAGGAATACTATGTACAACTCTAAAAAACCCCAGCCAACAGATGTTAAGTCTAGTAGTAGGCATCATTGTTAACACTTAGCACCTGTCTTAGACAAAGCCTAAAACTGAAATGCAACCAGATGTGCCTTTGAACATTTTCCTAATGCTCTGCAAAATTGCTTTTTCTCACACTGATATTGTGTTTAGGACTTTTCAGATGATAGAAAAATACCAGTTATGATGTTCTGATACTGCAGCTCAAGGGCCATCTGATAATTTTCTCACCTCTTTTATTTATTAGTTAATGATACTGTGTCAAACCATCTTTTTCCCTATCCACAAAATTCAGAATATACCTTGATAATTCAGGCTGCCAATGTCTTTCTTTGAAGCAGATTTGTCCAGTGTAAGTAACAAACAATCTCTAGATGCACAGAGCTGGGTGGCCTGCAAACTTGGCCCAGAAGTCAAAAACAAATTTAGAAGTTAACCTTTGCTGGAATACAATCTTCCATGACTACCTTGACACCATATTCAATCACAATGAGTTAAAGCCCAGGCTTACTTTTGAAGGGCAAGTAGCTGCATTTCTTTCATGTGTAGCCACAGTGCAACATAAAATGTTAATGAGTCAAGGAGTGCCAAAATAAAATTTTTTTGAACTTGTTTCTTGCATATCCAGTGCAGACATTTCTGCACTTCAGTATGATGTAGAATTATGAAGGGAACTACCTAGATGAAGGTCAGGCATCCTCATCAACGTGAATAAGAAGCTCAGTTTGGGGTTTTTAGCATGTCAAAGTAGTCAGCATTGAACCAAGCATCCACCTGGAAATCTTGTAGCCCCATGAGTGACTTCCAGGCTACATGGAGTACATCTGTTCTCTGTATGTCTTGTCAGTGTCAAGGTGTTTTTGTATTCCTCATGAGGTGCCTCTTTCATGACTAGATGCATTTGTTCATGCAGGAGAAGCAGCACAGTCTTGTGGAGAAAAGGCTACAGTAGAACTTGTAGATCTGGTAGGAGAATAGAGGTGTTAGATCTCTGGCCTTTTCTGTGTTTGTTTTGCAATATTAGTATTTCTTCAAAATGCTGAATATCCTATTTTTTTCATGTAAATGCAGTAAAACACATACCTTGACCTCATCCAGATGCTGTACTGCAGTAGAAGGCTGGCTTCCTGTAGGAGCTAAATTGCATTTTTGCTTTGTTGGTTGGTTGGTTAGCTGGTTTGGTTTTTGTTTTCTGCAACAGTTTTCAGCTTAGCATCTGTAAACCTCATACTGGAGCCTTGGCTGCCCTCTGATATGACTAGAGCATAGGTGATATCCCATGTATTACCAACCCCTATCTGGCAGAATGTGTCTGTATAAATACCATAAATTGTCCTAGTTAAATCTTGGGAATAACTTTGAGAAGCAAGAGCTTTGGTTTCATGCCACCCTCCTTTCCACTCTAATAATGCAATTCTTCTGCAAGATTTGAGTGAGTAACTTTTTGGGTTGTTATGAAAAACAAAACAAAATAAGTTGAAATGGTAATTAAATCCATGCAGTTTGATGATTTTTAATTATTCAGACTGGTGAGAAAATGGGTAGGAAAAATATGTAAAGAGGCTTTCTGAGGCTTAAGGGTGAAATTATAGCCTTTCAGTGAAGATTCCAATAAATGGAGTCAGTGACTGACATGTCCAGGGAAATAAAACCTCTTTGAGTCTTGTAAGTGGCTCTTTTAGCACATAGCTCTGTTAGATTCTCTATGGCTTAGCAAGCAAGATACAGAGGCAGTCCTTATGTTCCTCTCTTGCCATAAGATCTGCTTTTTTTTTGTAAGGGAAAAAACCTACAATATGTTTACATATCTTTTAGTAAAGCGTAATAATCCTTTAGGAAAAGATTTTAATTTAATTATAACAACATTAATCTCAGTTACACACTTTTTTCTCAAAGCTTCTAGGTTTCTCTCTGCATACAGATTAGTGCTTCTGCCTATCTATAACACTTAGAAGTTGAGGTTTATGACATCTTTTTAAGATAAGCTTGAATCAAATTTCTTTGAGATGTTTGTGTACTGTTTTGGAAAGGTCTTCACTCAGACAGTGCTTAAGTCTATGCATATTTAATGGCTCTTCACATCATTTACTTAGTATATTACAAGTCTTGTTGTGTGTGTGACCAGCTGTCAAAGGGAATTGGTCTTGAATTAGTAAAAACCATGAATGAGTTGCTAGCTAGTCAAGGCAAGTGATAGTCCCACTCTACTCTGTATTGGGGTGGCCTCACCCTCAGTACTGTGTGCAGTTTTGGGCACCACAATATAGGAGAGATATGAAGCTGTTGGAGAGAATCCAGAGGAGGGCCACAAAGGTGGCAAAGAGTCTAGAAGAGAAACCATAGGAGGAACAGCTAAAGTCACTTGGTTTATTCAGCCTGGGGAAGAGGAGACTGAGGGGAGACCTCATTGCAGTCTGTAACTCCCTCATGAAGGGAAATAGAGGCAGGAGCTGATCTCTCCAGTCACCAGCAACAAGACCTGTGAGAATGACATGAATCTCTTCCAGGGTAGGTTTGGGTTGGATGAGAGGAAAAAATTCTTCACCTAGAGGGTGGTGGAGCACTAGGACACCCTCCCTAAGGAAATAGTCACAGCACCAAACCTGACAGAATTCAAGAAGCATTCTTAAGCAGATGGTGCAATTTTGGGGGTTGTCCTGTGCATAGACAGGAGTTGGACTCTGTGACCCTCGTGGATCCCTTCCAACTCGGGGCATTCTATGATTCTATGAATGGAACACTGAATCCAAACAAAGCCCTTTTCTCCAATTTCTAACCCTGAGACCATACATTTTTCATGAGAAAGCTGAGCCACTGAGGAAAGAGAGTTATTGTAACAATTATTGAAACATACCCTGACTAAATTCTGATTAAATATACTAATAAAATAATTTTGCCATTAGAAAGACAACAGAGTTGTTTTAGATAACTGATTATATGTTCCTCCATTTAATTATTCATTAAAAATTCTTTGAGTCAGGTAGGAGTGCATATGGAAACAGAAGCTTTAACAGATGATTTTCCCAAAATCCAAATTATGAAATTCTGACTTTTACAGTTGATTTTCCTTTACATTCCATTTTTGTCCAAATAAGGCCAAATATTCTTGAAAGTCCAGGTTTTCTATAGAGGGCTTCCAGAAGAAACATTTATAAAGGGAAATTAAAATTAGAATAAGACCCCATCATAATTACATAAATGTCTATAACCACCTTATTTAGCTTTTGAAAGATGCTAATAAGCACAGAGAGAGGCTTTCTCAAAGACTAGTTCATGTAATGTGCAATTTTAATCCTACAGCTAATGCTTTTTAGACAGTAACTCTTCATGGTATGTACTGCTCTGGAGATACAAGAGGGAACTTTAAAACACCTACAACTATTCTGTGTGCTTGTGGTTGCTGTAGCATATCCCATCTTTAATGGATGTCAGTCAAAACACTTTTGCAGTCTTGTGTGATCTTGCTTATATTCTTAATAGCTGCAGACTAAACACCTCAATTGACTTCAGTCCTGTGCCAAATCATGTAAGCACGACTAACTGTATGTGCCCAGACACTTAGAGGTTTTTGTTTGCAAAGTCTTTGGCTCTTCTCTTCAATGAATTAGTTTTCTCTTTCTGTGAGCCTGATGCATGACATGTAGACATCACCCCTGTCTTACAGGAATACCCACTCTAAAGGAAACAAGGGTATTGGCAGTGTTTCAAGATAGATGATAGATGTTTCAAGCTTCCTCTTCAGTAAACAGATTAAATGGATTTCTTGGGATTTATTCCATTTTCTGAGACACCCTGAGGAGAAATCTCCCCTCCCCAGCAGTGATTGGCCCTTTAATGATGAGTTTGTGTCAAGAGGTCTGGGTTGATGGGCCTTGCTACAACTCAGGATAGCTCTGCAAAGTGTGAATTTGCCTCTGGAACGACAGGAGGGTCTCTACTTCCCTTCTCAGGTTGTCAGAATTTAATGAGAAATTTTAATACTGGAGCGTTTGCATTGTGAAGTATGGTTAAGATTGGCTTGCCAGAACTCTGTTTTTGAAGGTCACCACAAAAATTCATCAAGACAGATTTCTTTAAAAGAGCTACAAGGTTTAAAGTAGTCAAAAAATACTATTTTGAGTGGATTTGAGCAAACACTAACTGAGAATCAATCTTTACAGTAAGTAGTGAGAACCAGTCTTCACACAGTGTCCAGTCTAAGGCATTGGTGTAAATATGTATTTCATTTATTTGCAAAACAAACTAAAGAGAAAAGTTAGCCCAGAGTTATTTTCAAACTATTTTTAAAGGTAAATTAACAGAAAGTTTCCTTTCAGTCAAATCAGTATTAAAGAATTTTGCAAGAAATCCTGAAAAGCAATAAATGTTACAATTTTTTACTGAGACTTGTAATTTTGAGCCTCAAAGACCTGGCTGAAGTAATAATATTATGGCCCAGTACTCTTCCTCTATCAGCTGAAGGCAATTTGACATTATCTTACTCATTTTCTTTCAAATAAGTGAATGGTAGTTTGAAAAAATATCATGTTCAGTAATGCTACAGTTGTGATATGTACATATCCTAATTTTTTATATGTTCAGTATTTTGACCTTAGGAAATGTTCATATCTTTGGCTCATATATTTCAAAGTTCTTTTAAAACACATGTAGATAAATATTGTGTTAATAAGCTAATTAAAATATCCCAGTCTGATACTGGAATAAGGCTGTTTGCACCATGTCTGTATTGGACATGACACATAGCCAGCTTTTCCTATCTGCATTGCTGGAGTTGCTTCCTAAATACATATATTTTGAGAAAGAAGTAATTTGGAGAATAGATTTTTGTATGAAGCCTATTGAAGGGAAAAATGCTTAATTCAGGGCAGGAATCTACCTTTGCTGGAGGTAAAACCAGATAGCCACAGATAGTCACAGTGTAGGATAAGCCCCAGAGATCCTTACAGAATGGTATTTACACAGCACTTTGCACATTCCAATGTAGGTTGGAGATCAGTTTACCCTTCCTGTCTGAAGGCATGCCACACTTCAGCAACACATCTCATTCTAGTCTGTCAAGTACTGAATTAGCTGTCACTTCAAATGCAGTGTACTCCAAGTAATCATAATGGCCCTTGAAGTTTATTTAAATGTTTTAGGTTTCATCTCTGAAAAGGCAAAATGCTGTATGTATTCTGCTGTTTCTCAAACATCTTTTAATAGAACAGCACATCAGTTTTCACAAGAACACTTCAAGAACAAAAACTTTCCAGAAAACAAACCTTTGTAGCTAATGTTTTATGTTTTCAAAGCAACTTGAGAGATTCAGGAGCAAAGTGCATTCAAGTAAGTGGAAATTATGTTGCCTCTTTCCTTCAGGAAGATAACTAAAGATGTTGAGAGCACAGCTTTATAATTACATGAGATACAACCAGGGGTATAATAAGCATTTGAACTGCTTTATAGACTTTTGGAATTATGTTTGGTAACATCATTGATTGTTGAGAAATATTGCATACTTTCAACAACAACAATATCACTTAATAAACTCTTCAATAAACTCTAGTGAACATATGTTTCTTCAAGAAAGTAGTGGAGCTGAAAAGCACAGTGAAACTGTATTCATTTGTTATGGTGCTTGATAAAATGTTACAAATTTTGAAACATTGATTTTTTTTGTTTGCTTTAAGATACATAATCATCTTTCAAACTATGGAAGGGATGTGATTTTTTTTGTTTGTTCAGTGTTTGGACATTCAACCTGATAAAAAATACTCTCTTTTAATGTAGCACTTATAAACTAATGGAGTGGCAAGCTAGGAGAAGAACCACAGGTGATTTTGGTGGGGTTTGTTTGTTTGTTTGTTTGTTTTTGTTTTGTGGTGGTTTTTTTTTTAAGATCACACAGTCTTATTTTCTTTTCTAAGTCACCATTATGTGTGTAAAACCATAATAATGAATTAGAGGTGTCAATTAGGGTCACTGCAGGTATAAGTTTTTCTTAGAAGCACTTAAAGAGTAGCCCTGTGTGCTGTTATCAAGCCTTTACTGTCCATTCCTCCAGCATGAGAGAAGGATGCAGCTTGACTTATTTTTTAGCTATTTGATATGTTAATTGCAACCACTGATAGTCTGAATTAATTATCTTTAGAGGAGCTCAGTGAAATTATGCAAAACTTGGCCAAAACTGCTTAACTTTAGCCCTGCAGTAAGTGAGGAAGATCTATAGCTTTGCTAGTAAAGCTGGAGGGTTTTGCTTTGTTTTCTTTTCCTTTTTTTCCTGCACATGTTGATTTGGCTTGCTGCATTTTAATTAAACAAGCTGAATGTTACAGCTGCTTTGTTGCATACTTAAAACCTTTAATGTAGCAAAGATTTATGTGTTCTAAAATTTATATACTGTAAGTAAAACCATCATCTCAATGAAGCCCAAGAGCACACAGACAACCATAGGTAAGCACATATATAAAACTTTTATAGACTCAGAACCCATATGAACCCATATTCTGTGAAGTCATGATTCTGTCTAAAGTGACACCTTCATTAGTAATGCATGATTTACATTTTTCTTCTTGTAAAGCATAACTTTTGTGACACTCAAACTCAGAGATAAATCACATTATTAATACATTCACCTGAGTTTTCCTTATTCTATTGCACTAAGTCCTTTCATGGATCACTGTCTCTTTCTCTCTTCCACTCTGGAATGCGTACATGAATTTTTCCCACTTTTTTTACTTCCCTTTTTTCACCTTTACTTTTCCCTTCACTGTCTATTCTACTTTCCCAAACCCTTCAGTCCTAATAAAAGTTGGTTGAAACTGAGCTTCTCACATCTCTGTGAGAAGTCAAACAAGAATAAATACACATTTGAAATCTTCCTGAAACTTTTACTGTATTGCTCTTGGCTTGGCTGAGAAAAAGATACTGGAAATGTGTGTAAGACTTACCTGAATGGCTAAGGAAGTAAAATGGGAATAAAAAGTAGGAAGAAAAACCCTTTGAAAATTTATACCAACTTGATGAAGCAACTTATTTAGATGTCATCTCTTTCAAAAATTGCCCAGAGGTTCACACTGAACTTCATCTGATTTATCCCTTACCCACATAGTTTCTGGGAGAAACAATCTTTAAATATATTGCATCACCATCCAGGCCACAGTTCCTATCTACAACTTGCAACATTGTTTCTGTGTGATAAATACAATCATTTTTTGCTTGGGGCTGTTCAGGATGGAAATTTTCCACCCACAAACAACCCTGTTATTTTCATAATGGCTTCCCCCTTCTAATGAATGCAGGACATAATGAATGCCAAGCCAACCTTTTGGGTTCAGACCCAGGGATCTTCATCAAGACAATGAATGTGCATTCATTAAGTAGAACCATGTTGAAAGTGCTTTTGCCATAAATACAGTATAATACATTTTCTTTAATGGGAATGGAGTATTTTAACACATTGCTTAATTAGGGATGAGCAGAAAAATTCCTTCAGCTTCAGTGAATGCAGAAGCAGCAATCACTGCTTCATTCATTGCTTAGGGAGCTATTCATTACATAGAGCCACAGGATGAAGAAAAGGATTTAAAATATTATATATAGTAAAGTGTAATGTAATCATTTTAATGCTCACAAAAAGGGTGAAGCTGGAGGTGGCATTGTGGATCTCTCAAGATTCATCTCTGGAGAATGGAGATAAAAGTTGAATTTCTTTTGATGATCTCAATTCTCCTATTGATGCAAAGTACTAACCAACTGCTCAGTTTGGAGAAGACAGAATCATGCCATCCAGTAATTACATGCATTTATAAACCTGTGTGGGAAAGTCTGAGCTGTACAAATCATGACTAAATCCAGCAGAGGCTACTCATAATAGGCCATCATGCTATTTAATGTGAAATGTATTCACAGTTTAAAAAGTTAAAAACACTGTATTTGAAGTCAACATTTTACCTGAGAATTAAATATCCTATGAGTATTAAACACTCCAGTGTTAAATTGCTGAGACTCATTTATGCAAGTCTCTTGGCCACTGAATATGAGAAACTGTAGCTCAGAAGAGAGACTCTGTTTCCTCTGAAAACAGGGTAAAGTAGTTTTAATAATGTAATAATCTTAATAACATGAACCTCACATGAATTGCAACCTGCAGGTGAACTCTATGCTGTGTTTTACAGTACATCAGGATGTCCAGTTTAGTTCTTCCTGTAATAGTGCCTTTGGATGTCACACTATTTAATCTGTAGGAAAAAGTATTTTAAAATGATTTTCTGGGTAATTTTCATCAAAAATATTGCATGGGATATAACATAGCTTTTAACAAAAGTCAAATATACTGAAACCCATGAGTTGGTTTGTTCTACATTAGTTTTAAATCAACCCTTACTTAGTAAATATTTTCATTTTGGAAGAAAGGGACTACTGTGGTGAGTGTCCACATTTTTCTAAGAGGTCAGAGTGTTTCTGTGCACTGAGAACTTGCTTGTTCAGCTCCTTCCTCTGGGGATTTGAAGCCATGCTTCCCTCACCTCTCTGAGACTGCCCCATTTTCTCCAGGCTGTTGTGGAGAAGCAATGTGTTCTGGATGTCTCCTGTTGATATTCTCCTACAGGGCACAAAGCCTTGAACATCACTGGGGTCCAACTCTCATCTGCCATGTGCAGATACAATCATGTCCATAGAGTCTTGCTGCCAACCTCAGTAATTGGGTAAAATACTGCATTTCAAAAGGGATAAATCAAGCTGGATGATTCAGAGTACTTTATCTCAGAACACCCCATAACTGGCAGGGAGGAAATAGATGATCTTTTGTTTAAACCCACAGTGCAATCAAACAGAAAGAGCTTTAATTTGGAGATGTGTTCATTCTGGAGTGGTCTAGCCTTTAGGATAGAAGATATTCCAAGGAACATTTCCTTTCTGAAATGTATCACTGTCTGTGAACTACTTAAATAATCACTGACATTTATTCCTGCCTCAACACCAACCTGTATTTTCTGCAGCCTTTCCCAAAGTACATCTCAGATTCACCTCAACTTAGAACTATAGAATATTTGGGTTGGAAGAGAGCTTTAAGACCCATCAAGTCCAGCTGTCAGCCAACTTAATGTAGGCTTGTTTCAGTATAACAAGTGTGAGCTGAATTTGGATTCTGATTTACTTTGAGCTGTAGTGTGAATGGATTCCAGTATCTGATGCAGTGGTCACGTAAACTTCTGAAACATCAGTGGAAGGGACTGAAAGCAGCATCCTATCCTACCACAGTGTAAGCCAGTATAGCCTCAAAGGACTGAACCAGATGAGAGTTTCACCCTCTATTTGGTCTTGTTATCCAGATATAATTTATCATCATTCCTGTAAAAAATATTCTATGTATAGTAATTTTTTTTTGAAAATAGATTTATTTCTCAGCCAGTTAGATCAAATATGTTCAAATGATCAAACTGAATAAATTTCTTCTCCTAGGGCAGAGGAGAGAGCAGCACCAGCTCCTGCTATACTCCATTGGATGCTAAGCTATAGTATAATATAAAATAGAATAGTAAATCTCTTTCTGCACAAATAGACCTATGAGTGAATTTGTGGTGCTATACGTGGATATGATTATTTCTAGCACTACACTTGACCAATATCCTTCTGGGACAATTTATTATTTTTCTATCATTTCATTACTGTGTTATTTGGCATTAAAATATGATAGGCAGTGTTGTTGTCCCTCTTGTATGATGTCTTCACCCATAAAGAGGCCTCAGTTCCTTCATAAGACTTAATATGCAAATTTTCAATTAATAGACTTCATGTCTGACTTCTGCTGTTCATTTGTGCAGATGATATTAAATTGCAATATTTCACTACTAATAAAAGATTGCTAAGAGAAATGCCAGTTCTTTGACTCATATTATTTTGTTTACAGGAAGAGACAATACAAATTAGATTGGTTTCTTCCCACAGCTACGTAATACTCTTAACCAAATGAATAGCTCTAAGCAGGACTTCTACTAAAGTAGAACAGAATCACAGTCTCTGAAGGGGATGCAACTTGGTTGCAGAAAATTGTATAAGTAAGAAAGGGGAGAATTTGCTTCTTTGAAGTGTGCATTATTTATTTGAATTTACAGTAAAATATTTAGAAGCTCATCTGGAGGAATTTTCAGTAAAAATGTTGATAATACAGGGATTACATAAGGCAAAACAAAATATAAACCCTGTTTTACTGTCTTGCACCATGGTTCATCTTACTCTGAATGCTGGAGACAGCATAATGTCACAACTATAACTGCAGTTCCAATATTAGATTATGAAGATGCCATTTATCAGTATGAAATGAAATCACTGCTGCAAGGGACTGAAAGTTCCCAGTGATAGATCACATCGGTTTACATTGTTATGCCATTCTTGAATGCATCACTATGATATGTATGATAGTTCTGGGTGATTAAATATTGAAAAGAAACATAAATTGCATCAGCATCAAGATCTGTTTAAATGCACACACAAAAAAATTCACTCAATTACTGCTCAGCAGCTTAGCTAGTTGAGCAAAGAAATAATTGTTTGCTGGGATCACAGGGTACACATTCATTTATCAAACAGAAGGTTCCAACAGACCACAGTGTAGGAAATCAAACATAAGGTGAAAGTGTTATGAAAATGTATATTTATATTCATTCTACAAGTTAACTGGATGCAGAGTAGCTCAATAAATGTAGAGAAGGGGCTAAATTCAGTGTTTATTGAGGCTACTATTTCTGGACTTTTCTAACTTTTAAATACTTGCTTTTACAATTAGAAAAATCTTTCCCTTATGATGAAATACATCAGTTTGAGTTAATAGTGTTCTGCAAACTGTGAAACTTTATCTTCTTGACATTCATGTGATTAATTGTTTGTGCTAGAACCTCTGGATTTGCCAGTCAGACTTTTCTCCACAGCTCATGGATAAATGATTGCCCTGTATCAGTGGAACACTAACACAAGCAGTAGGTCCCATAGGTAATCACTTTTGTATTTACTAGAAATTTTGAAACTTCAGCACTTCAAAGTCAAGATTTCTGAACAGAAAAAGAAAACTTCACAATAATTCAAATGCACACTTAGATTTGTTTTACATCTCTGCCTTTCTTCTATCATCAGATACTGATTGAAAGATGTAGTGGTTTTGATCAGCAAGACACATAAAACAAACACCCAGTTAAACAGCTGGCAGTGAGGGATGTCTGTCTGCACAGCACTCCTGAGGGCTGTAGCTAGAGGATTTTGTGTGCATATTTTAGACTCCCTAAGTGTGATTCTCTGTCATGAGCTGCCTCTGTTTTGTCATTTTTGCTCTTTTGATTACTAAGTTGGTTGTAGCAGGTAGTGTGTCTGTGTTATCTCTCAGATAGCTATCTTAGCCTTTGTGTTTGAAACATTTTCAACAAAATTCAACAGTGAATTTTCTAGAACACTTGGAATAACATCCTGGTGGTTGTCAACAGGTTTTTTATGATTGATGTCAGACTGAACAGAGCAAGGCTTTATCTCCTCATCTGGCACTCTTTTGTAGCTGGAAGTAGTAGTCCAAACCGTTTACTATCTTTTCATTGTGCTAGAAAAGACTAACTGCTTTTCTTTCATCTTAGAAGCACCTGACTGTTTGTACTCCCTCTCAGTTGCTACCTCTGACAGTCATTGAATCTCCATCTACAGTGACTGACCAGAAAAGAGAAAAGCCTTTGGAAAGATTACAGGGTTTGCCATGAAATGCTGGTTTAGCTGTGCTCACCTTTGACATCTGTTTCAGTCCTACCTAAATAAGGACATACTACAGTGAAGGAAAAACCTGTCTAGAGCTCAGGAATGCTTTCATAGTTTAAGAGAAGGCTTTGTAGGGAGATAAAGATTGATTTAAGGTTTAGATAAGTTTCACATCCATTTTCTTTTATTTCACCAGAACATTTATATCTATTTTAGTTATAATTGTCGGGGGCTGTCACTCCACGGTGTCTTTTAACTTTCTCTTTATCATTCTCCTTCAAGCAAAAAGCACTTTGAAGACTTACTCTTTCATATTAACTGTCTCTACAATTTCCTTTCTAAAGCTAAATGCATTTTAGATAAAAATGCTGGTTATCCCTTGTTTTGATATAAGTCCTCTGAACTATTTTAATATTTGTTCTGTTCACGTCATCCTACTCCCAGCCCAAAGGCTCTTTATCACAGGTATGAGATTAAGCCTGTTTAAGCTGCAAGTGTAACCTTTAGGTTAGTATTCCTTCTGTCTGGCTAAAGTGAATAAACAGCACCAGGAAAAATGGACTTTTTTGTCCTTTGTAAGAAATTAGCAAACAGCCAATATTCCTAGACACAAGCATGATTTAAACCTATGTGATTCCAACCACATTGTTTGTCCTGTCAAGACCTTCAGGAAAATTTCCAAACTGTGGCTTTATTTTAATCCACTCATTTATAGACTACACACTTTCTATGTCGTCAGCTGGATGAATGCAGTGGAAAATATTACTGAATGTGCCAGGGTAGTTATGCAGTGTTACAGTGTATTTAGGCACAGGGCTCTCCCTCTGCCTTTCAAAACACCACAGATCCTTTGGGGCTGTAATACTTAGCAGAAAAATTATTTGCTGTTCACCTTAGTGGCTAGTATTTGCTTAACCAGAGAATCCAGAGCTAAATATATTTGGAGTCGTCTATCTTACCCATACTAATCATCACAAATCCAAGAACGATAATTTGAGACAGGTTGGCATAGTGTCCTTTAAGATATGTCACAGTCTGAATAGACTGATTTTTTGATCCTAGAAAAGAGCAGGCCATCCAAGAAAGAGGTTCTGTTTACAAATTGCATGCCTGGCCTTTTACACTGCCCGATCACTAAACAAGGACTGCATTTTTCTGCTAGTTTCACATTTCTCTACAAAATCTCTAACAAATCTCTACTCATTTAGCATTTACAAAGACAGGGGTTTTGCATGAGATCTGCATGAAGGTTTTCTCTGCCTTAATGTTTATGTGTATAACTCTCTGAATTTGGCATCAAAAAAGGTAGGACGCATTATCTACGTAAGAGGTGAACCTGTTATGGTGACATTAAGATTAGGCACAAACCCGTTCCTGAACCAAACAGTTAGGGATATCTCTCTGCAGTACAATCTAGTGCTGTGTGAGATATTTCAGCCAACTCTGAACACATTGCCTTGTATACTGCAATTACAGTAGCCAACTACAGCAACCCGCCACCTTAATTAGCACTGCTGGGAAGTAGGTAGTTGATTTATTTGTTCATTCATTAAAAACAGCTTTTAAGGTTTGCTTTTCAAGGTAGCTATGTAAACTAGAAACAAACATGGTTATGGCCTGTTTAAGTCCCCTTGAAATCTCTGTACATGTATCTGCACACACACCTACCTCTACATACATATGCACTCTGAATATCACCTACATCTGCCCACATCTCTATCTCCAGTTTGATATTGTGCTATAAAGACATTTCAAAATGCTATAGGGACTGTTTGATTAGAGATCCAGAAGTAAAAATGTCCAAGTTATGGATCACACAGGGTATTTTTTCTCTGGTGACCTATATGTTATCCCAGTTGCTAGAAATTTTTATAGTTCATTTGTTCAAAAGGGTGTTTGGCCTCATAGAAATTCAGCTTTGGTTTTGTGTGTTGCCAGGGGGAACTATGTTATGCTAGGAGCTTTGATTTAGGTAAACAGAATCTACACCACTACTGAATTACATGCAGTTTCTCACCATCATTTTTAAAATAAAAAAAACCCTTCTATTTTTAATAACATGCACTCAGTCTTCATTTCTTTTTCCCTTCTCTTATTGTGTTACTCTTGTAGCTAGCACCATATCACAACTCTACTCAAAAATCAAAGGGATTAGTAGCTACTTTGGAACAGAAGCCAGCATAAGCTCTCCCTTTACTTTCAGTCTTGCTTCAAAACTCCTATTTCACTTGCACCAAACTCTTCAGGGGAAACATTATGCTATCAGAATTCTTCAAGTCACTTTCTACATCTTCAGAACTGATGATGTAGGATCCTGAGAATGGCATGTGACGTATCTGAATGCCTCTTGCTCTTCCTAAGCTGGCATCACAGGGAGCTGTGTCTTGTGGAAGATTGATCAGCTGTTGTTTAGGTGACTTTTTTAAATAATGGTGGCTGAAACTGTAATGATTCATCTCAGTTTTGCCACCACAGCCTCTGATGGGGTCTCTTGCATTAGAGCTGTGGTGTCTTAACTGCTGTTACAAGTTATGAAGCCCTACTGAATACTGTCAAGAAGGCCTGAAGATCTATTCAGCTTATCAAATATAGATGGAGTGTTTCTCTAGGGTCCTTCAAATGGAAACATAGAGATTGAAATCAGTTACAAACATAGAAGTTTAAGTTTCTTTATTTGTCAGCTGGATCTCACTGTTAGTGTTGGTCAAAATCCCTGGAGCAAGTACAGTCTGTTACTTCTTCAGGATAAAACGTTGCCAAAGGATCAGCTTAGGATGGTGGCTGCTGCTTCTAGACATTTACTCTGCTTTTAGAGGCAGATTTTAGTATTTAATATTATTCTTAAGAATAATTTTGCTGTCCATGTTGGGTCATTTCTTCTGATTTCTACTTTAAATGTGATTTAGTATCATCTGCTTTTTCCAGTCATCTGCTTAAAATTAAGATCATAGGTTTTTGTTATTGATCTTGATTTCCTCACGTACATGGTAGAGTGAAATAAGAAACACTTCCAGCCTTCTTGCATGAAACACAAGTTTTGATTAACTTTTCTTGCTATCTCCAGCAGAATTTTTTGACATTTTCATATTTAGTCTTGCATTTGATTTTCTATAAATTTTTTTCTCTTTCTCTTCCTTTTAATTGTTCTCATCCTGTACTTGAGCTCTAGATATGTGCAAATCAGGATCAGAAAAGAACCTGATTTCCACTGTTCTATGGTAATTTTTATCAAGGTACTAAAAAGCAACATGGAGAATTAGAGAAGGAAAGAGAAGAAAACAGTTTCTTTATTTCCTGAATATATTTCATTAGTTGTACTATTGATATATTTCAATTACAGAACCTTAGTGATAATGTGACTCTATAACATATTTCAGGTCCCAAGTATATGCATTATACATAAATGATAGGGATATATATATATATCAGAAAATTAATTTCTATCTTTAAATTATACAGAAATTTTAGTCATGGCTGAATGATTTGATCAGGATGCAGTGTCAGTTTTTACCAGGTGCATTTTGGCTACCTCAGGCTTGTTAACCTCAGCAGACATTTATCTTTTGATGAATTATACCACAGTCGACCCTTCTCTTTGGAGCCTAAGCAAAAGGTGAGGACTGAATAGGGCATGCAGCAGAATCCCTTCCCATCCTGAACTGTTATGCTTTATCTAAGTGTCTATGATTTTCAGATCAAATGCAGTCTGGTTTCTCTGAAGACTACAGGAATTTAACAGAGGGTCAGAAACAATCAAGAATAGTGAACTTTTCTATTTGAAAGATTTATTAACCCAGGGACATTTTGGCAGAATAGAACTGGTGATCTGTTGGGTTTTTTTGTTATTTTTGTTAGTACAATATCAGATAGTAAAGACACAAAGATTTTGGGATCCATCTTTTGGCCCAGATTCCTCCTCCTTTATTTAATCCTATTTATGCTGGGATAGACATTTCTACAGCAGCAGAACTCTTCCTATTATAGTATCTTGGATATAAAAAGCTGAAAACATTTCTTTTTAGTCTTATGTAGATTTTTAAAATTTTATATCCTGCATGGTAATGTTGTAATGAAAAAGGAAATTTAAGGTATATAAAACAGGCAGTTCTTTTGAAAATTATTAGTCAAATACAGAAATAAAGACTAAGATTCATTTTGCCTTGCCTCCAGTTGTTGTAAGTGTATTCCATTATCAGGACTAAAAGGATTAAGAGTATTCAGGAACTGTAGATATAATTATTTTGCTTTCTTTTTAATTTATATGTCTTTTCCTTGTTGTTAGGATTACAACTGTAGTATGATTGGTGGAAAACTGGATAATGGTATTAAAATCTAGCTAAATGTTCTCCTTTCTTTTCAAATGTTTACTCCTACTATTTCTAATACAGGCCAATGGAAAGGATTTATACTTGAAGCATGACAACTGCTATTATCAGTTCCCTGTATCCCAAGACTACTATGACCAAACTCCTCAGCATGTAGTATATAAACAGGCTTGTATAGCTTCAGAGACTGCTCTAGCTCAATCTGCAAGTATATTCTAAAAGGAGTATGTATTGAAAAGCATGCTCTGTTGGCATGTATATGTAAACCTCAGTGTAATGAACCCATCCCATCATCTGTTTGCTAGGTGTCCTTAGTTTTCTTTACTATTTTTAACATAGATAGAAACCCAATCCTCCTCTGAGTGGTGTTTGCTGTGAAAACTGCAATACCTTTCAATATGCAAATACATATCATATACTTCAACGAATAACCAAATCAATAGTTGTAGTGTCAAGCTCTGTGCAGAACAAAGGCTATTCAATCATTGCTAAAAATGGATAGAGAAAAGAGGAATAAAGTTTGCTAATTCTCAGACATTTGGATCTCTTTTTTGGTTTTTTTTTTGAAGTCTGTCTAGAAGATACTTTTAAACACTTTGGGAAAGTGGACAAAATTCAACAAATAATCAGAAAATCCAATTGACTGTGTCACCTTTCCCCTAGGAAAAGAAATCCTTTCACCCAGAAAATTGATTCTATAACTCTATGCATCTTGAAATTCAACCAACACAGCTCTTGCACATATATGTGTGCAACATAAGAACAGCCTGATGGGGCTAGTTTGTGCAAAGCAAAGAACATTTCTTAGTGTAGGATCACATCTCAGTTATTCTACATGTTTTATTTCCAGCAAGAAAAGCCTCTGATTGCAGTCCAACTGAGACTTCTCTTCATTTTTGTAGTATTCATTATATGACAGATTCTGTTACTAGGCCATAAGAAATGCACTCTGTAAGTGAAAAAATAAGAAAATAAAATGAACAATTTCTAAAGAGGTCACTACAGAGAGACAGCTGGAATATGAAGTGAGAAGTAGAAGTCAAATTCTCTGTTTCTCTACAGCATTTGCTGGGGAAAAAGATGGAGAAAATGTCTGCAAAAATAGCAGGACAGTGGAAGATTTTTCCATAGTTCTATTTTACATCCTGTGCACTTTTATCTGAGTTTCTTCCTTGACAGAAAATCTGAGTTAATGGAATAGCAAGTATGGATTTCAGTTTACATAATGTTTTGATGTAAAATTTAGGGTGATCTATACCTCACCTAATCTTTGATGAACCCTCTGTGGCCAGGAAAATGAACAAAGTCCAGCAATTTCTTATGTATTTTCTGGTTGGTTTTTTTTTTTTTTTCCTGCAATTGTCTAACTTTGTCCTTTGATGAGGAGAGCCTCCAGAAACTAACCTAGAATTAGATGTCAAACATTTAGGTGCCTAAATTAAGACAGATGAAGTCTACCCTTAACTACTAAAAGCCATTTCCATCGTATGAGTGTCAGCCATGGGATGAAATGACCTTGATTCTGTAGAAATAAAGCTGACTGCTCACGTTCTTGTGAAGCACTGCTCTGCTTTTTTTTTCCCCCCTAGAAGTTCTAGTTTTGCTTTAAAAAAGGATTAGCTTCCTTTAAGTTCTGAAATCTGCCACTTCAGTTGGGAATTAAACTTTCTTAATCAGAGAGATTTTGGGGTTTGTTTGTACAAAACTTAGACAAAATGATGTTTCCAGATAAATTGCTGTTTCAAAGAATACTGATTGCTTCAAAGTTTTTCAGTATCACATAGAAATCCTGAAAGAATCTTACTCAGTAACTTTCAACAGGCAGCCAGACAGTATTTTTAGAGTATGCAGGGTTTACTGTGCTGTTTCTTGATAAGTGAGGCTGATGTTGCCTGCTGTGTGGAACATGAACTGTTTTCTGTCTTTAAGAGGAAACCTCCACCCTCTACCTGGTGCACAGGTACCTTTCCCCCATCTTGCTTTCCTATATCCTTCCTTGGTTGCACAAACTCCACCAAATATTTTCTGGATCTCTGGGAAAACATCTTTCTTTCTTCATGTCCCTTTTGAGGCTTTCTTTCTTGTCTGCCTCCTGCTTCAGGTAAACTGCCAGCTCCCAGCTTCTCTTAGGGGGTGGATGGAAACAAGCTGTTGCCATAGGCTCCCTCCTGGCTCTGCTATTGTTTCTTTTCACCCTCCTGACATTTCTGTCAGTCATGAAAGCTTAGCTGTCCCCTCAGTCTTGGAAAAGACACTATCTCCTTCTGCTTTTGTATGAGTCCCCTCAGTCCACAAGTCTGCAGCCAGTGCATACAGGCAGCCTTTCTTGGCAGCAGCAGTTTTAACACAAATCTGGGAGCCCAGACAGTACCTACAATCAAAAAAAATGAACATATTATGCCATGCACCACAAGCAGTAAGAACTGGCTGCTAGAAAAGCATTTTGTGCTTGGTAGGGTCAGTATGTTTCTGTCCTGTATAAAACCACAAAGTTTTATTTGCTTTCTGTAATGCTCTTATTATTGATCCTTAACTGTCTCAAAATGGCAGACTCAGTTTACAGAAAATCAGAATTTCTTGTTGTTTTTCTGGCTGTCAGGCCCCTGGTATAAGCCTGACAGCTAAGGTCTAATGCAGGAGAACCTCCTTTTCTCCCACTGGAGAGCAGGGTGCAATCAAGGGACAGGGTGTCTGTGTTGAAAGCTTCCAGGTGCTGGAAAGACCTGGAGAAGATAAACAAGAGGGATTTTTGTTAAGGAGCTTTTAAAAATGATAAGGCTTATAACAACATATAGAAATCTTGGCTAATTAACAGAATGAATATTCCTAGGGTTACTGGTTACCCTAAATATTGGCAACTACTTGCAACATCAGGAGGCAAAGGCTGCTACCCAGTAAAACAAAAAAAAAGCAACCCCCAAAAAACCCCTCACAACAACAACAAAAAACCTCAAACAAACAAAAAATAAAACCCACCAAAACAACACCACCACCACACCAAACCAAACCAACAACAAAAAAACCCACACAGAAACAGCCCCAACCCAAGCCAGGAGGGCAATAGACTAAGTTTCTTCCATGGCTGGAGAATTGCCAGAAGCTGCTGACGAATTTCCTGCGTGCTGAGATACCCCATTAGCAAGGTTCCACACATCCTTTTCTGGGAGCTGAAGGAGAAGGTTAGCAGAGCTGTGGGAGTTAAATGGGGAGGTAGAGGAGAGCAAGGAGCAGCACGAGGCAGAGCTGGTGGGATGAGATGCAGAGTGAGGCAGAGCCAGGAGGGTGCATGAGCAGCAGCTGAGGCAGCTCATGGAGTGCTGGGAGCCAAACAAGCCACAGATAGCATCTCCAGCAGTAAGGCAGCCAGCAGGAGCAACATCAGCAACAGGCTGGGTTGGCTGAAATCAAACTTTGATTCCTAAGAAGAGTTATAAATGTTACTAAGTGAATGCAAAGTACTCAGGGGAGGAAAACCATCAGTCTCATAGTAGTCAGACAAAAAGCCTGTGAGGTTTATAGTTTGAGCATTGTTTTAGCCTATTTGTTGGAGTGTTCTTTTGGAGTTTTACCTTTGTTGAAATTTTCTTTCTTTAATGGAAATATTACTTGTAAACAATTTCAATCATGTTTGTAATTAGAGCAAATTAATCATGTGAGCCCTGGAACATTCATTATACTTTCCCAGGTTTCTTGATATGGGCCTGAACTGGTGCCTTTGTTAATATCCCTTTGCAATTCTTTTTCATTTTCATTAGTTGTTTCATATGTTTTCTTCTGGCTTCATAGTGTTTTCATCATCCACACTTTAAATGTAAATGGGTTGTGTTTTCTTTTCTTTATATGACAGAACAGCCCCTGTTAAGAGATCTTCATTCAAAATAAGCTCAGAGACTCAAACCCAGTTCTTTCTTTTAACTCTTCCTCACTTCTGGAATGAATTTGAAATCTGTCAGTAAAATTATTTAAGGTACATTTAGTTACATTTCACATGACTGAGTTTTAACCAAAGTAATTTAAAATTCATTATTTAGCAGCACTCTGAAGTTGTGTAAATAGTCCATTGTAATGCATGACTGATGGATTTATTGATAAATATGGCTTCTTCAAGGAGGAACAGGGGTCAGTATATATCATCCAAAAGCTATTAGATTGAACTTCACTGCTTCCTTAGGGTGCAGTTTGACAAAATAAGTTCCAGTGAGTTGATAGGTTGTGGAGTGTATCTGTATCTAGAGGCAGAAAGCATTAGCATCAGTGGAGTCTTTGAAAGTAACATTTGAATGAGTGTAATAAAACTTGAAAATAACAGTCAGCCATGAAGTGCTGGCAGATTACAAAATGTCCTACCATTTTAAATGTCTGTTCAGCAGTCATCTGAAGAGAAAGAGTAAACCAAGACATGAGGAGAATTTATTCTTTTAGGGGCTTGGATAGAGAGAGTGTCCTGCATGCTAATTCAGGAAGGAGAGTGTTAAATGCTTACTGTGTGTCTAGCAGTGCTTAGCAGTGAACCTTTACATCCAGTACAATTAATACCCCTTTGTGTTTCTTTGATCCTAGTCCTTTTGATTTTAACTCCTCTGATAGAGATGTCTAGACAAATCCAAACACATTTGCAATAAATGTAATCTGCTTTGAAGGACGTATGGTTCAGCTCTAAGGAGTATGAACAAGAGCTGGTTTTTGTAATACACTCTATCCATCACTTCTAGGTTGAAAAATGCAGGAAATAGCCAATCCCCTGAAAACTGAAGTCTCTAAGGATGTTTTTGTTCTCTGCATGTGTAAGTACGTAAAGCAGGTAGATACAAAGCTGCTGAAGGCTGATTTATACTTTTAATCTAGAGTTCATACAGACGTGTTCACATGACTTAAAACTACTCAGGCTTACAGCAGTGACACTTCTCAGGACCTTTAAACAGCTCTGGAGAACCTTGCTTGATCCTTAGAAGCTCGTGGGAGCCTAGAGATCACCTAGGTTGCACAAACAGTAATCCCATTTAAAAGAAAATATATACTGTCTGTCACATGATAGAGTCTTTGAAATAGGCAAAATCAATGTGGGAAAATTTGAAGAACTGAAAAGGAATGGCAGAAAGCTCAGCATTTTGACTGAAAGTCTGGGGTTACACCGAAAACCAGAATTGTTCTGCTTTACTGGGAATCATAAACCCAAGTTAGGATGCTCCTCCTGAAAAAAACAAGTGTGGACACTTGGTTTGAGCAAGTTAGAGTAATTAAACAACCATGTTCACTTCATAAGAAGAAATCTCCAAGTATAGGTTTTGCCATCCTTACCTTTACATTCCAGTTCTTGTTATGGGCAGAAAGTAAATGCACTTATATGCAAAGTCAAGAGATCATTCTTCCTGCAAATGAAATTTCAACAATGTAGTCGAAGAATACTGCTCAGATCTATTTGTTGCAGAAAAAGAATGAAGGAAGAAAAAGGCAGAAAGAGAGCAAGGAGATAGAGAAATTTGGGGGTGAAGTTAAGCTCAGGAAGAAGGAAGAGGTAAGGAGAAGGTGTTTATGTCTTATTATCCTACTCTGATTTTGATTAGTAATATATGAGATTAATTTCCCTGAGTCAAGTCTGTTTTACCTGTGATGGTAATTGCTGATTTATCTCCCTCTCCTTGTCTCAGTCCATGAGGCTTTGTTATATTTTTTCTCTCCCCTTGTCCAGCTGAAGAGAGGGGAGGGATAGAGGGCTAGGTGAGCACCTGGCATGCAGCCAGGGTCAACCCACCACACCCTACAGTGTTCCCTAGTCTGTATTTTTTCACCTAAAAACTGATGACTGGTTGATAGCCTTGGGTCTCTTCCAAAGGGAGCCTGTGCTCCCTTTCTGGTCATGCCATGTCTGTTCTATACACTGTGCCCTATGGCCCTGCTTTGGAGATCTCTGCTCTCAGGGCAGGCTGTTACTCCTTTACAGAGCATCTGTCTTGTATAAATACCTGTGCTGTTGGAGTCATACACAGCAGTTACACAGAGCAACTACTTGTTACTGGCCTCCATATAAGAACTATGTTAAAACATAGAGAGAGAGCAGAGAGCAGTGCATATAAAACTCCACAGGCAGAAATGACCTCTTGATCATTGAAAAAAATTGCTGTTACAACTAAACAAAGTAAAAGAAAGCAGGCCAAAACAAGTTCATACATAGCAAGCTGAATAGTGCTTCAGTGCTCAGGCATTGCCCAGTTGGTTCACATCTTCTGGCCACTGACTAGAGAGAACAATAGCGTATACACTGAACACAGGGCTTTGTTATCCTCTTCATTTTGGTGTCTTTCTACCTTGAAAACCCTTAATCTTCCTTATTCTTCTAGTTTACACCTACAGAGATGTTGTACTAATTCTTTGCACTGTCTTCTCTTATAATTCTTCTCTTTGTGCTATCTTCATATTCTCCTGGCTTCTCTCTTGGCAGAAAAAGAAGTCAGGTATTTTCCTGTTGTTGAACATAATAGGAACAGTATTTGTTAATGTGCATCTCTTCTTGGAGTGGTTTCATTATGAACTAGTGAGATTAAAGACCTGTGGTGGACATCTTGTTAAGGTCAGCTAGTGACATTGGTCTCATTTACAACCATAAAACCTGAGTATTTTGGATAAGGGTGAATTTTTTTCTGCTGAAAAGATGAATTTGGAAATTGGGAAGAAATCGGGGAAAAAAGCCACTGTCTTCAGCTGGAGGGGAAAGCTACATCAAACTTACCCTTGCCACATTTGCCAGTAACTCATCACCTTTGTTCTAGATGTTTCATCCCCAAACTCTCATATTGCCTTTATCACCATTTCATCTGGCTGGAAACAGGAACAGAACCCTGCTCTTGTTTTTATAATCAGTCCTAATTAAAGCAAATGCCTGAATCCTTCTGACGCCCGTGGCTGCGTAACAAGTGAGAAGAGCGTAAAGAATTCACGTCTGCCTCTGATGCTGCAAGGTCATCCTGGGCTGCCATGCTTTTCTCAGCATAGCTTCCAAGAATAGCATTTGAACCTTGATTGCAGCTTTGCTTTTCTGAAGTGTTGCCTGGCAACAAAATATGCACCCAGCAATTAGGGTTTTTTTCAACTTAAGCATATTTTGTGGCTGAATATCCCCAGACTTCTCCAACTTGAACATTTTTTGCTTGATTAAAAGGACAGCAAGAGCTTAGTCACAATGAGCTATTTTAAAAGGTACTGAGCTTCGAAAAGACTGTAATAAAGTGCTGATTTTGATGCATTTCTGCCATCCATTTATATCTGCATTACTAAAAGTGAAGATTTATGTGGAGAGAGGGTTTATTTTTTATTCTTTTCCTCTCAAACTTTTGCACATGGGATGCCTGTGTTTGATCCTTCTGACAGAAGGAGGAAAGCTGTGAGTTGCACATTTGAAGAGGCATATGGTTGAATATTGAATGAGTGCACAGTTATAGGCAAGCCTGAAAAGGGTCATGTAGAGAACAAAATACTCCCTTTCTAGTTGTAGAGCATACATGGAGTCTTTAGTGAATTAGGACCTTATCCACTCGTGTTGATGTATGCTTTTGTGGGGGTATAAGGACATAAATATTCAGAGTGAAAAGGAAAGT
This sequence comes from Galbula dea, assembly GCA_013399015.1. NCBI lineage: Eukaryota > Metazoa > Chordata > Aves > Piciformes > Galbulidae > Galbula > Galbula dea. Next base: position 99,500 of record VWZX01000316.1, on the reverse strand, counting down.
TCAGGGGGTGGCAGTGCTATTAATCTTCATCTTCTCATCCTGTCTTTTATATCTTCAGTCCCTGTAGCAATAACTTTCACCCCCTTTTGTATTTATAGCCAGACACAACATGTAAGGGACAGTTTAGTTAAATTCTGCTGTTTATATCAGTGTGACACTGGAGCTTTACATTTTACATACATCACTGAAATAAAAAACAAATTAAAAAATAATAGTACTCATAGATCAAATGGAAAGAGGGCTACTGAGATCAATACTTACAACATGCCTGGAAATAAGTAGTCCTGGTAGGGGAATGTGGGGATGAGGGCTGGAATCAGGTTGGATTCTGTGTTAACTGGTAGGATGGGGTCAGAGTGGTACCTGCCTCTGAACCATTTATTGCAGCCATACTGAGAAAACTTATGCAGGCAGCAGCATGAAATTTCTTTCTCCTCTCTACTACACTGCTCTCTTCTATGTCCCAGCATGATTTCAAGGATCATTGTCTCACCTATTCCACCTGCTTAACCCAGATACTCACCTAGTCACCCCAAGTATTTAAGCTAATTGTCTAGGGAGCAGTACACGCAGATGGGTCAACAAGTTAGAATCATAAAATCATTTAGTTTGGAAAAGACCTTTAAGATCATCAAGTCCAGCCATAAACCTAACACTGCCATGTTCACCACTGAACCATGTGCCTAAGTGCCACATCTACATGTCTTTTAAATGCCTCCAGGTATTTAAGTGTGACTTAACCACTTCCCTGGGCAGTTTGTTCCAATGTTTAACAACACTTTTGGTGAAGAAATTTTTCCTAGTATCCATTCTAAACTTCCCCTACTACACCTTGAGTCCATTTCCTCTCATATTGATAGGCTTTTGAAGAAAAAAATAAAGCAATGCATAAGCGTCACTCTGGTGCAACTAAAAATGTGATAGAGCAGGCAACTGATACTAGTGACAGCAGTTGTATGAAAGAAAAAAACATAGATTTTTAATGGCAACAGCTTGTGAAGGACAAAGCCTCAGCTTTCAGCAAGTGAGGAATAAATGCCACACTTGACTGAATCTTTCCCATCTCATACAGGCCTTCCCTCAGCTTTTATCATGTGTGAGTAAAATCTGGCACAGTAAAAATGGCATCCTCCTCCTCTCAAGTGGGTTTGCTCCTACAGTGCCTGTGAATAGGCATCATCCAGGGTGATTCAGAGAGTTGAGCCTCCTCCAGATAGACATCAATTGTGCTGCTTGGAATCAGTTGTGGTATGATTTTACTTACTTCTGTAAATTTGCATATCAATGTGTCAGTTTTGCCTACATACCAAAATGTTATCTGCCTCCAGCTCCTTCAGAAATGTCTCAGCATATAAGGACTGTTTATCCAGGGAGCACTCAGGTCAGGGTCTGTTTTGAAGGCAACTCTCAACTGGAACTGTTGTAAGTTTGAATCCTTCAAAAGGATATTATATGGAGGTTGATGACCTCAGAATGCCTGAAGTAAAGTTGGTGTGCTTCAGACACACATTAGTGAAAGAAAGCTTGAGGAGGTCTTTTAGATGCTTCAAGTTTGGAAAGATTGTGGTAGGAGGGACAACACAGAAGAAAGTATGTTTTCTGGTGTGGATGATCACAGCTGGAAGTCTTGTGGTTTCATAGACTTCTTGTGCCTTTTTCATCCATTTCACAGTCCTCTGAAGAGTCCACTTACAATATGAGCCATGATCTCTGCTAGTATGGAAGGCTAAGTCTCTCACATTAGATGGATTTTTCTGAGTATTTTTCTTGTATTTTTTCTAAGTCTTTGTAAAAGAGGAAAATATTGCTTTATGTATGTTGTACATTTGTGCACATCTGTCAGTTTGACTGGCTGTTCAAGGTTGCCAGTAAAAGCCCAGCACTCAGTCTGAAGCTTTCTTGTTCTATTGTCACACTTGAAAGTCAGATCAGAATAGGAATGCTTTTTAGGCTGGTTGTATTATAGTTTTGTGAAGTGTGAAGAGGAGATGAAATGTCAAGGGCAACTGCATGTTACATTTCTGTAATTATTGTAATTTCTGATTTTTAGCAGATGAATGTGAAGAAATCATTAGAAATAACATTATGTATGAAAGTTTATGAGCAAGAGAAAGAAGGAAAGAGATTGTTTAGTAATAATACAGTCCTGCCTTCTGCTTTTAAGTATTAGACATACTGGAGTGACCAGGTCATCCAGGGCCACATCCAGCCTGGCCTTAAACACTGCCAGGGATGGGGCCTCCACAACCTCTCTGGGCATATACCTGTATTATGCAATGTTTGCTAATTATTTTCATTAACAGCATGGTAGGAGCATATATCTATGTAGAAGGATGATAATAGTGTGAAGCAGCTCAGTAAATTGTACTAACAGTATTTGTGTTTGGTATAATTGAGTATTATCTGAGGCTTGATTTTTAAATCACTGCTCTTCATTTTAAGGACACATTTATACTACTGATAGAGTAATTAAACTCTTCCTAATGTCAGTAGGAGAAGGACTTGGCTTAAAATAAGCATGCAACTCCCATTATCATTATGGTATAGTAATTAAATGCATCACCAAAAGCAGAATGTGCCCCCAGAGGCATTCTGATGTAAACACTAGTGAGTACTGTACACACATTTTGTAATTCATTTTAAAACCTGGGGATAATAATTTTTTATGGGAAAATTACAGATTTGGGACTGTATTGTATATCAGGAATGATTACTACCTGCTATAAGTGTGAAGTTCACTGTTCTGTAAAAACCTGTAAATGTTCCCCTGTACCCTTATACCCCTGTGTAGAGCTGCTGATAAAAGGCCAAAATAAGCTCAGTTATAGCAGATGAACACCAGGTGTGTGGAAAATGTGGATCCTACCTCAGCTTGAAGGCTTAGGTGATACCCTGGGTGTATCCAGGATTCAGGTTTACTTTTTTCTCCATGAATTTGCCTAGCTTCTGATTAACTGCATGTATTATACCAGGGCAATTATATTTTCCTTAAATCTCCATTTGATGTTGAGTTAATGTTTGGGTATCATGTTAGGTTTTTTACATATATCATTGATGTTTGTATTTGTTTTCATGGTAATGAATGAATTTATTACTTTCTGATCTCTCTAATGTTTCTTTCATAAATATAAACACATAAACACTTTGTTCTCCTGTAGCAGTGTCAAAGATGGCATCAGCTGAGTATAGTTGATAACTCTTTGGTTTACATAATACTTCCTGTCATGTTGCTTTTTCTCCTTTAATAGCCCTGTAGCAGTTCAGAATTTGGGGATCTGAATCTTTAATTTACATGACTTCCCAAAAGAATAAATGCATAAGAAACAAAAAATATACATATATAATACAAAACTGCATATGTCAATTATGTTCACACTTGCTCAAGTCTGCCTTCAAATTAGAAAAACCCAATTTAGCTGACTGACACTCTGCCCACAGGTGATGTGTAGCAAGACTGAAGAGTGACTGTATGTTATATATATAGTCCTAGTTCACAGTATTCAAAAGAATATATCTTGCATATTTTCAGTCCTTTTACTAGTAATTCTAAGGGCCATTTCATATCAGCTGTTTCTCTCCATTGAATGAGAAGGATCAAGTAAAGGAACTTAGATAAGTAACAAGAAGAAAATATGGGAAAGCTGTGTCTTAGCAAAGAACAGTTGTGATGAAGAAGTGAAACACTTGACCTGTATCTTCAGAGGTATTAATATGGATCTCAGCATCAGTAACAGTTAAGACACTATGGTTGTTTTCTGAATCACTTCCCAGTGTTGCCCAACCCAATAACCACTCATGTCACACCACACGCTGAGACACCCAGTTCCTTATCCAGGCAGAAGGCTTCTCAAACCTGTGCTCCTCTCTTTATCACATGGAAGTGGTTGGATCATGCAAAATGCAGCCAATCTGTATGAAGAATATGCAAAAAGCAGATGGGAAACCAGCAGCAAACTGCTGAGTAATAGGTGCTCGGGTAAGGGAAAGTGCCCAGCCAAAGCTAGCATCTGGGTTGATTTGAAGATTGATTTCAACCTGTATTGTTGGATTCTCCACCAGCCCTCTATAAAGCACTTCTGTAGCAGCTGTTTTACTAAATACACATAAGTAAATCTATAGTGGGACTTTGATCTGAACCTAAGCTTCCCACTTATGTAGAGCCTAACTTATAGCTGTACTCAGCATTGGTGTATGTTGAATACGTATAGCCAAATTACAGTTGCATATTGCATTGGAAGTAATGACTTTTACATGCCTGAATCTATAAAATCTGAATGGATTCAAAAAGGAAAGAAGAAAAGCCAGAGTGGATTAAAAGTTGCATTTGTACTTGGAATCATTCTGTGACACAACCCAGAACAAAACCTTCATTCAAAGTAATGGGCTAGATTAAACTCTGATGTAGATAGTTCAAAGTCACTGCAGCTAAGCCCAGGATAAATTAAGCTGAATGTGCCCTGGTAAATGCTCAGAATCAGCTCTGGAACACAATTTTGAAGCAAGTGTTTGGTGTGAATACAAATTTTGCCCTCCACAAAGTGAATACAAGCTCAACTTTCAATATATCATGTGTCTATTCAATGCCACATTGTGTAACTACTGCCAGTCCTAGTGATATATTTTGCCTGTTTTGGAGGGAATTGCTTAGAGTCTCCTTAATAAAATTCAGATGGAAAAAAATGAAAAGCAGAAACCCAGTAGGTTACACTGTCCATTTCTTAAACTCTGAAGCACAAAATAGGGCACACAGGTAGTTACATAATATTTTTAGATATGTTGGTATCTTCTTCTTACTAGAATTTTGTGCCTGCAAAATTTTCTTCATTAGTTTTATTGCTCTCTTACTTTTGGAAGATGAGAGAGAAAAAGTATTGTATTTTGAGTGACTAATTGTGTAATCATGTATCTGCAAAAATTGAAAATAAGCAGAGCCTATTGAACAACTAACTAAATGAAATGTCCTGAATTTAATTTAATTGAAATATGTAAAGATGGCATTTTAATAAACTAAACCGTGGGTGCAGTTTTTCTTATTTAACTTGTAGCCATCTGAAAATAGGTACCTGGTCTAAATCAGTTGTCTAAGCTCCTTTTATATTCCATAAAGATTTAGACACCTCCAGAGATAGAATAAATCTGCCTTTGGAAACAGTTATCTTCATTGACTTACTATGATGGAGAAGCCTAAATTTAGAGTTGACATCCAACTTCTAGATTATTGTAACTAACTAAAGTCCCACTAACTGCTTTCAAAGGGGGCTACTCACTGACTGAGGCAAGAATCATTGTAGGAAGGTAATTACAATCCCCCTTCATGTTAAACCCCTTACCTTTCACATTTGATGGACAATTAGATGGGTGAACCTCTTGTATTGCAAGATCAGAACTGCTGATTAGCAATAATGTAATTCATCAAGACCATTGTTCTTTCATAAGTGAATTCTGTAAGAACTTTACATAACAATTCCTTAACAGAGGTAAAATGATCAAGCCTGAGAGCTCATTATGTAAAACCCAAAGCACATAAAGAAAAATGAGTGCAGTGGCCACTTGTTGTGAAATCCACCCAAACATCTTCAAGAAAAATAAACAAAGGAAAGTTACAGAGCCTATTGTAAAAGTAATCAAAAGAAAGCATGCAAAATAGCAACCAGAACTTTGTTTCTCATTTTCATTCTCTTATGCTGGAAAAAGTTTGGGAGGAACAACAGAAAAGTCTGACACTAACACAGAAATGTGAGTGGAAAATTGACATCAAGGAATTGGGGAGGTGAAGAGAAGGGACACAGCAGAGGTAGAACAATACAATAAGGAGGTGAAATAGTACTTGGTGAGGAAGAAAGACAACAAAACCAACTCTTTAAAAAGGCAAGCTGAGAATTATATTAACAATTATAATTTAAATTTTCATGGCTATTGTATAAGTTATTTATATGTCTGCAGAGACAGGGACTGCAGCTGAGTCTTTGAGCTATTACACATTTTGTGGACTTACTGAATTTGGTCTTCTTGTTAAAGTAGATAGAAGATGACAAAGTTTCTTGAATCTGCTCATGGATTAAATTTCTTCTTTTCTGGCAAAAGTAAGCAGTTGATATTATGTGGCAAAAAAGGAAACCTTTGAACAAAACCAAGTGTGGTTTGCATTTTTGTCCTGCAGAAATATCCTGTTTGTATCCTGTAGAAGTTTAGAAAACACTGACTGAAAAGTTTCCTTTAGCTGGTTTGCAAAACTAATGCATTTCAGTTTGAACCCTACTATGTTGTTGTAATAGGTGCTATCTTAAAAGACCAAGTTTTAAGGCATACATACTGTTCTGTGTGGTCAGAGCTAAGCAGAATTTGATTTCTCTCTAATTTTGAAATGAAATATATTCCATTATACAATACATCATCACATTAATTGCACCTCTTTAATGGGCTGCCCTTCTCCACTGTCAAGGATCTGATCAGATCTCCACATGTTAAATCTTACTAATTACTGAAATGTTGACTTTCTTATCTGACTAATTAATTATGTCAGATTTCATCTTTCAGTTTTTGAATTCTGGAAGAGCTTTCATGTTTCCTTCAATGAGGCCTCACATGGATATGTGATCTTCATAAACATCTGCCAACTAATATATTATAGAGATCCAAACTGCTTCTTGTTCCTTTAAGGCTATAATTAAATAATTAAGCTATTGTTGCACTAAAACCAGTGCATATTAGTCTTTCTGGTGTTACCTTTATTTTTGTACATGCCTCCATTCTTTTGTGTGCAATGTCTGTTTTCCTCCATGTAAAATCTTTGGGAAGAGGATTGACTATTTCTCTTTGTAGAGGATCTGAGAGTAGGTGTTAGTAGGTGCTGTCCCTCTGATTGATTGTAGGCAGCATGGTAATAGAAGTTCAGAAGGAAATCGTTGTTCAGCTTCTTCATAGTATGGAACTAGTCTCTCAAACCTGGTGTTGCTATGGTAATATTGTAGTATTTCACATTAGATGAGACACAAAAGGCATATTTGTGCTAGGGCAAACTAAAGGTTCACATAGCGCAACTGTCTTCAACAGTGAGCAGAAACAGGTGCTTAAGAGGAGGGCAGAATAAAAGTTTTATAAACTACAGTTATTCTGAGGACTCTCCCAGAGACTCTTTTTGTTAGAGGCTCAGGAAGCCCCTCCATGAGCTGTTGTTTCAAAGATTTCTCTTCAGTGATCTTGACCAGTGTCCCCTTGAGAACATGTCAACTTTTTTGTGTCCCAAACCCTTTGCAAAAGCATTCCATAGCTGAGCTAACTGAAATTATTACAACTAGTGTGACAGCAGTCCTAGCTGATGCAATTCATTGATTGAACTAAAATTTGATGTTTGTCATTGTAATACACAGTTGTCAAAGTGTTGGATGATCTACTTATTCACATACTTGTAGCTTGGCACATACTTTCTGTTCCCTTTGATACGCTATCCTTTACACGACATATCACATCAAGATTCCCTTTCTGTCCTTGGCACTTGCATTTCTGCTTTCAAAGCAAAATGAAAAATACAACTGACAGCATTTCACAGCTATAATGGCTTAGCTGTAAACAGCTTTGTGGTACCTAGAATAAAAAAAGCAGCAACAGAAAAAGTTTGTTCCATTCCCAGAACAGTTCCTAACAGATGGATTACAAGATCCATCATTTTGATGCAGATGCTAATTATGATATAAGGGCATCTGAATGAAATTTCTAAAGGTCTCTATTGATATTTTTCCACTATTGTTTCATATCCTAATAACATCATAACAAAGATATTAAAGGATTTAATCTCTCCCTGATATGGCTGTTTTGACACTGTTAAATACAATGGAAGTTTTGGACATATAGAAGTGGAAGATATACCCACCACACAGAAAAGCCACAAAAGTACAATAGTGGGCACTGAATATGATGTCAACTATTCATCTTCATGTTGTCTACAAGGTTCCAAGTATTTCTTTCAAGGAAAATTCCATGAAAATAGGGAGCACAACTTTCTCAAGTTCATCTTCCCCCTTGGTTTCCTGAAAGGCACAATTTGTCCTTTTCTTTTAAAACTGACAAAGGAATCAAGCCACAGACTTCAAAGGAAACTACTGACAGAAGCTCACAAAAGATGTTCAGCTTTGCCAGAGTTCTTGGCAGAAGAATTGCTTTGCAGCCAGGACAGTCCTTATTCATTCAATCTTCAATCATCATGGATACTCTTTGAGGAAAATATCATTTTCTTCTGCCAAATTACTGTGAAACCAGTGGGTGATTGTAACGTATCCCAAATGATACCACTTCTTTTGGCTGCCTTTACCAAAAAGATTCTTCTACCAACGTGGACTTTGGATAGAGCAAATGGGCTCTCTGAACTTTAGGAAATGGGGGAGTTGTGGCAGCAGAGGTGGATGACTTGTCTTTTCTCTATGTAGTTGTGGATGTGGGTAGATGTGAAAGGCATGAGTAGGCCCTTGGTCTGTAGGTGTCCAGATTATTGTCTTCTCCTTGGTATTGCTAAGTCTATTTAAATAGGCTGAAAAATGTATGTCAGTGGGAGTTTTTCCTTCACTCCTCTCAGTCATGAAGCAAGAAGAATTCTTGATATAACCAAGTGCTCTCCCACACACAATGACAGCCACCCACTCAGAGCAGATAACTAACTGAAAAGAGAAGAAGCACAACAACCAAATAGAAAGCAGTCCTCCACAAAGAAGAGAAGCATTACAACCCTGACAAGAGTGAGCACAAGTACTGTGACTGAAATATCTTCTGAAATTCAGTAAGCCCTAGTATGTCTTTTTCTAGTTGGGGCTGGATCTTGTCCATGTACCAGGATAACCCTTTAAAACACAGCCATTAAATTCTGGTCATACTCATGTATCCAGTCTGTCTACATCCTTCCTATCCCCATCTCATTCTTCTTGTCATCAGCTTGTAATCCATTTGCTCTCATCAACACTCTGAGCAACTATTGACAAAGATGCAGGTCATTGTTGCTGGAACAGAAGCTGCTGCTCTTTCTAGCCAACAAATATACAGAAGCTTGTTTTCATTAAAATAACTCTTATGATTTCCTAAACAAGACTACTACTCTTTTTTCTTTCTTCCCCCCCCCCCCCCCATTTACATCTCAATGTATTATTTAGAGTATGCAAATGTGATGTGTTCCACAAATCAAACCTGGCAACTCGTAATCACATCCTGCTGTATATGATTTGATATTAATAGACAATCATTGTCACTGACAAAAGTGTGTGTGTGGGAGAAGTGTCTATCATTCTACTATACAGATTAATCAGTAAAAATCAGTGAAAAAATGTGCATAGAGACACTGTCAATAGATCTTCCTTAAGTATGACAGGTAATTCCATTTCCATTTCTTTCTCCATCTCTCCAGTTTGGACTCTTTCTTCAATGTGTATCTTAACCTTCATTTGTTTAGTTTTCCTTCCCCTTTCTTTTTTTCTGAACCAGTGTATTTAATTATGAAAATATAGAAAATATATACTAGATGCAGAGTATTTTAGAATATCTTAATCATTTTCCAGCTGAGTTTCTGAAAATATATTGCTCAAATGAAGCAAAATATCTACAAGAGATTTCTTACATACTTTGACATTTAAATTTTCTTTACTAGTGTTTTCATTCTTACTGCAGTCTCTTCCTCCTAGGCTGCTTGTCCTTAAAACCTATCATATGCCTTTTGCAGTCCTTCTAGAACCTCAGACTATCCTTCTATTATTGTTTTTCTTATTTCTCCCAACTGTGGAAAGACCAAACCCTTACATTTGGAGTGGTTCTTTTTGTTTTCCACATACAGAGAAACCTCTCCCTTTCTGGAAAGCTCTTGCTGTTGACTCTGGGGCATAGCACAACACTCCTCAGAGCAGGATGAGTTAACCAGCAACATATTCTAAGCCTTTACTTCCTGAGAGGCTCTTTAGCTGCAGAATATGTCTGTGTACTTCACTGTCTTTATGAGCAGATTGCCTGGAGAGGCTCTGGAGTGTCCAACATGCTAGAAAATAATTTGTCAGGATTGGTAGGGATATAATTGATTCTATCTTGGTCAGAAAAATAAAGAATATGACATTCTGAAGTCTTTCTATTCAAGCCTATATTCTATTTCATTTTCTAATTACTAATCATACTCTTTCTTCTCCCCATGAAACTCTTCTCTCATTCTTCTTTTAATCTTTAGTGTATTATTTTATTCATCACTTGATTCACTCTACATCAAGTCCTGCTGTGGACCCATGAACCAGGTTTTTTTTCACTCTACCTTTCTTCTCATACAGAGTTTCTTCCTTCTGAGATTAACCACTCTGTTCTCTATCATTCTGTTGATCCTTCCTCATTACATCAGACCAAGCCTGAGGACTTGGCTTGTTTCCCACACAAGATAGTAACTATTTTTTTGCAAAATGATCTTTAATTCCTTCCTTTAATTTTAGTTTTATAGTTTGAAGATGGCTTTGCCCTATGTTACTTTAAAAGGGAAACAACTTTTATGATTTTTAATTTTCTGCCTAGGCAAGTTTCTAGTTCATTTTATACCTGCCTTTTCTGTATACCAGTCTGTGCTCTAGCCTGGAATATCTGAAACTTCATGTTCTGTCATAGTAAGATCAGGTAAAACTAATTAACCTTAAGAATCAGCTCCTTTTATATTTTTATAATTTCTTATTTCATTATTAGCAGCTCATTTTGCATCTGTAGATCTATGTTTCATGAAAGTTTTCATCTTGATAGAATCTATTCAGTACCAAGAATTTTTCAGTCTCTTACTCATTTTTGACTGTTAGTATGGAAGAAATCTGGCTTAGAGCACTGATTTACCTAAACACTTTCTAGTATGTTTTATTTCTCACTACAGATTTCCTGTATGTTAAGATTCTCCCAGTCTTTTTCTCTTTGAGATAGAAGGTTGTCAAAAAATCATCTTTTCACCATTCAGTGAGTAAACACAGAAACTGAGTGAAATTAGATATTACTTGAAGTAATGGAAATAGAGTTTAGTCATTATATTGCTTATAAGTTTAACTTGTCTCTTTTGTACAGGTTGGTAAAAGACAGAAAAGAATTTGAAACTTTTAGGCCTGACAAAATGTACTTCCAGGTTATATACTGTTTTAAAAAAGAAATAGGATTGGACTAGGTTAGCTTATTTGTAGATCTAAAGGTAGTAAGAAATGCAATTTCCCTTGCCAAGATCTCTTCCTAATATTTCAAAAGTTTTACTCAAAAGTTTGACTAAATAATTTCTGTTGCTCTGATGAACCATTCCAGGAAAACTCTTCCTAGGTCTCTGGCCTATAAGTTTCCTTATGGACTATTTTATTTTCTCACATTGATTCTAGCTGCCAGTCCTTACATTACCCTAAGTATAATACCTTCAGGGGAAAAAAAATATGATACTCCCAGCCATTGTTTAAAAGTTATATGGAATCTTTTATTTTAATATTATCACTATAATCACTATCCCAACCTCTTTATCATTTGCTTTCAAGTCTCCATCTAGTGCACTAATACTTAAACACACAGATAATTCTATTCTAATTTAATTACTAAACCAACCATTCTGTTCAATGGGATAATTTATGCAATCAGAGGCTAGAATACACTAACTGCAAAGCAAAAAATAAAACAACCCTCTTATTTATTCTGGTCTAAAAATGAGGAGGGTAACGTAGGTTGCATTGTTTTATCAGTAGAAGATAGTTAAACATGGCTGTTATTGCAATAATCACTCCAGATTCACCTGCTATAAATCTAGTCATTTATAAACTACAACATGTGAGGCAATCCCTTATCATAAAAAGGGAACACATTTGGTATAAAGAAGAGATAAAAGACATAAAATCATAACTATTTCACGGCTGGATGCCACATTCATTGCCTAAAATTAGAGGTTCTTACACTATAAAAATGAATTCTCTTGGCTCAGGGACATGTAACATATGCAGAAAATCCAGGCCACTCCTTGAAAATTCAACAAATTCTGAATTTCACAAACCACAATAGCAATGCTCATTAGAAGTTAATAGGTTCTAAATATGGAATATATAAATGTGTAAAGACAAAAAGTGGTTTAATACTGCTGTAAAAACCTTGCTGTCACACTTCCTAGGTAAGTATTGATGAACCACAGAGAACATCAGTGTTTTCATTTGCTCTCTCTACTAAGTCAGAACTCATATTAGTGGCTGATTGCTTTTATAAGAATGAAAATGTGTGCCTGAATAGTCAGTGTACTGCCCAAGCAAACAAAATATATCCTTTTAGTTTGTGTTTGTAAAGCAATGACTCCTTCAAAACCAAAGGCAGTAGAGACAGCAATGTGCACAGTCCAGAGAGAACTCCAATAAAATGTTCTTTTTCTATGTTATAAGTAATAACATTGAAATGAGTGGCAGGTTGGTTTTGTTGTTATTTGTTGGGAGCACAACAAACTTTTATGGAGCACAGATGTGATTCTGGGAAACATCAATTAGTTGGAGCTATGTTAAATATGGAGAAATTCCAGTAACACTCAAATGCTGGTAGGAGATGCAGACCTGAGCACAGTCAGTGAATTACAATAAAGAAAAGCTGACTGCTGTGGACATCATTTTAACAAGATGTCAAAATCCTTTTTCTGTTAAATTCTGGTTCTTATACCACACCTTTCATTCTAATTACTGATTTAATCTATCAAAATATTAATGCTGACCACTAGATACTCCTTTGCAACACAAACAACTGAAATTTCACTAAAAGGATACATTTAATTATGAGCTTCTGACATATGGGTGTTACATTTCTTGTTGTAGATATGAATAAATGGCTTAGAAGGAATTAAATGCCATGCAAAGTATAAAGTGCTGGAGTGAGGTTTGGCAAGGGGAGCAGGTTGTAGAATTTAAAACCAGCAGCAAATAGGGGTTGTTTTCTGTCTAGGCAAAACATTCTTTGACTGTGATAACATTTCCTAGTGGAGTTTCCTCCAAGTGGTGCTGTTGAGAGAGGCTGGGACAAGAATGTGCTCCTTTTGAAATCAACTACCTGTGATTTTTTTTCCACTTTAAAAGATATGTTCTATCTTATATATAAATAAGTAATGCTTTAAATTGTGATATCAGAAATCAGACATCAGAAATCCTTCACCACTACATTCTTTTTTTCAGTAAATCCAAGACTTATATTCTCTTGTGAGTCTACTACTATGAAAAAAACTGCTCAAGTTGCTTTCAGGGTCTGTTATGTCCATGTATCCCCTTGATTTAATTATGCCTTGCAAATTTGTATCTATATCACAGAATCGAATTGTAGCAGCTTCTTAGAAGAATCAACTCTATTTCAAGGCACATGGAATAAAACAAAGAAACAAACAATAATAGCCAAAGCAATGTAAAATAAACAGATCATCAATGCAGTTTTTAAATGTTTATAACTTCAGTTTCTGCATGCCTAAATCAACATTCTCAGATCATGCCTAAGAGTCCCAGCATTGCATAGTAGGGAAAAAAGCAGAGTTTAGCTTGGACACTTCATTTTTCAGAGCACAGCTTCATGGCTGGGTGCAGATAGCTGCACACATGCAGTTTTTGTGCACTGATCTAGAACTGCATAATGGTATTAGCACAGTGCTCAGTGTAAACTAAGATATCTGTCTTCTTAGTGAGGCTTATTAGCTCAGGCTTAACATTGTTCTGCTGTGGCACCCTGGCTCAGGGCTCAGTCACAGTGGACACATACTTTCTGCACCCAGACATGTAGATTTAACCTCAGGCAATGTGACCTAAACATTGGATTCCTAGCACTGAAATTTCATAGTTCTGTTCTTTGGAAAGAAATCAAACTTTTCTCTTCAGATAAGTTTTCTATAACTTTTAAGTCTAGCCAAAGAAAATGCTTTCTCCATTATTGGAATTTAAGTCATTTCATGTATTAAGTATTTAAAAATACTGATATGTATGACAGGCAATATAATTTCTGTCCAGCTGTAACAGACTTTGTGAATCTTCACACACCATCACTAAATCTCAACATTCCCATTTTTACTTTAATATCCTAACAGCATGTTTGTCAGAAAGAATAATAGAACATCTTGATTCAGCACTTAGGCAGCCTGTGATCTGAGGACTAGAAAGTGATGCTAAAACTGTTGTGAAAAGAACACAGATTGTTTCTCCTGTACTAAAAAAATATGACCATTAAGAGATGTGGGAAAATGTGCAATATGGGGAATGTACTTATTGCACTTGGCTAATGAAAAGATTTGGCTAACTACAGAGTGGTCTGAACTTTGAACCTCTAGCTCGTGGCTTTAGCTATGAATTTCACTGTAAAAGACTGTACCCCTCGGAACAAGGTGCATTTTTCTGTGAGCATATGGCAGGTTCTAGGCACAAGGAAATCAGCCCTTGATAAAATTCAGTGGGAACATCTGTTCAAAGAACCTACTTGGAAAGTAGCCCAGACTTTTGGACAAACCTCAGTTCAGTGTTCAGCTGCTGCAGTGCCGAATAACGTAGGAGAAAATGAGGCAGGAGAGAGAAGCAAAACTGGCTAATACTTCTCACACCTTCATGGACTCCCAAGCCTACAAATATATGGAATTATATATTAGGGAAGGTAACAAACACTTTTAAATGCAGGGAAGAGAACCAAGGATCTAACTTTTATTGGGTTCATTTTCCACCAGCTAAAAGTCTTTCTGACTCATTAAAAATTGAGAGACTTGAGAACCTAAAATATGATTATGTGCTGTGACTTGTCCCAGTTTAGATATGCAGGTTGAAAATGCTACCTTTTGTAGTAATTGCCCAAACAGTGTCAAGAGAAATTGAGGCCCTTATTGCAGACAATAGTTAACAAGTAAATCAGAATTTTCAGTGTAGTACACATGGCAAGGACGTGTATGCAAATATTATGATGAAAGTAGATTTTAATATTGCTCAGAAAGAAATGACACTGTAACTAAGAAACTTTGCTTTCAATATGCAAATTGAGAAAGCTTTCTTAAGTAAGAGGGAGGAGGTGGTGATGGAGGAGGATATAAAATAAAAATCTTGGTAGAGGACTGTTTAGTCACTAGGCTACTGTGTTACACTGTTACTAAGGAGAAGGCAGTTATGCATGCAGGATGCTTTAAGTAAAATCTGTATTTTCATAGCAAGGCAGGATGCTGATTCAGGCTGTTATAAGATGAGTCACTGCTAAATTTTTATCATGTCTCAGACACATCTGCTGACTTTCTAAGGTGTTATCTGCCTAAGTGATCATGAGCTGGCCTTTTTGTTAACTTTAGTTAGTGTTGATTTGATATAAAGATTTGTGGTTTCCTGCACATGAAAACTGTGGTGTATGATGTTCTAAACAGTTCTCTTTTGCTCCCCAGCAAGACCTACTATAAAAAGATTTAGTGAGAAAAAGGTAAATAGAATTCCTTCACAAAAGCTTTGTCCCAAACTCCCTCCTCTGTTTCTGTTCACTACACAGAATTCCTTACCCACATCACCCCACTAACCTGCTGCCATTACTTTGAAATCCCAGCCAAAAGAAATGCTGAAGCACTTTTGAACATCAGCCTTTAACTCCAAGGCACACTCCACTGCCCAACTGAGATTTGACATTTTATGGTCTTGAAGTCAGGAGGAATCCTAGTAGCAGTGAAATGTTTGGATTTTGGTTATTTGATAGTTCTGAAGGAGATTTTGCAATGTCTTCACAGCTCACCTCCAACCCCTGGTCTGTCCTGGAGGGGCTGATCATCTCTGGGCTATCATGCTGTTTCCTAAAGACCCTTCCCAGTACTTTTGAGACTAGTTCACTGTCTCTTGGACATCTTATATGGGAAAAGGCCTAATAATAAAAAGCATAGTTAAAACAGCTCAGCAGCCTTTAATTTATATATACTGCTATCCTAGGGTCCAGATTTGATAACAAACAAAATGCAGCTATCATTTATTTTCTCTTCCTCTTCATGGAGTTAAGTATACAAATAATGTGTGCTGGTACTATACCAGCACTAACAGCTCTCATCTATGATTAAGCCTTCATTTAGCAAGCCATACCAACACACTCTGAATTACCCTGCAGAATCTAAAGCTCAAATAAGCTCATGCCAATGAAAAGGACTGCTGGAACTGGTTTTAGATAAGAAGACAGGCAGCTGAAAAGCTGAAAAGCAGTGTTTCAGTGGCCAATGATTCAGGTAAAACTGCATTATTCACCACTATATAATAAATATTTTGGATCTCTTAATCATGATGATCCTCAGAAATAAATACTATGTTGTGGCCATCTGTTGAGAGAACTTACCCTCCTGTTTTTCAAGCTGGCCAGAAGTGAGCCAGCTCAAATCATGAAGTCATATAGCCACAGCATCATATCACTGAGCCTGAGTCAAAGTGCTTCTCCACAACACAGTTGGAGCTGACTGTATCTCTTGGAGTAGACATGTCTAGATTAGATCTCTGGTGCTTTGTACAGAGGTTACAAGAAACTAAGGCTAGCTCAGCTTCAAATGGTCCTTGGAAACACAGACTTAACAGCCTAAAGTTATCCTATTTTGCCTGCTGTTGCCCAGATCTTATGAAACACATTGAAATTTCTCAAGGTTCCCATCCAAAACCACTAAAACCCCCTCTTGAGGAGGCAAAATTCAGTCAAGAATGTCCCCAAACTCAAACAGACCTCAAGAAACACATTTGCAAACCCACACAAACATCTGGATTGTAACAAAAGACAAATCTTGCAAATATAGCCACATGCCATCTTTTGTTAAAGACATTTGTTGTAACTGTAAACAGAATTACTTGTTTGACAGACAATATGTCATGGCTTAATCCCAGCCAACAACTCAGCACCACACAGACACTCCCTCTGTCCTCCCCACTCTGGTGGGATAAGGAGAAGCATCAGAAAAAAAAGAAGTAAAACACATGGGTTGAGATAAAACCAGTTTATTCATTGAAATAAAATTAAATATAATCATTGTAAAGGAAGATAACTAAACCCAGAGAGAAATAGAACCCAAAAAAGACAAGTGATTCACAAGGCAATTGCTCACTATCCTCTGACCGATGCCCAAGTGGCAACTTGCCCCTTGCAGCCAACTGCCCCCCAGTTCATACGCTGAGCTTGATGTTCTATGGTATGGAACATCCCTTTGGCTGCTTCAGGTCAGCTCTACTGGCTTATGCCTCCTCCCAGCTTCTTCTGCACCTTGTCTTACACAGCACTGTACCAGCTACTAGGAAGAAAAGTAACTGACCCAGCTGAAGCCAGGACTTCTCATCTGTTACATTTTCATCAACTTTGAATGTAAGTTCCCTGCTTCCTGGATGGTTTCACAACTTGATGCAACATCCCTTTGGTTTTTATTCTCATTGTCTTACCATATTTGTATACCCAAGATCAGTTTGTTACAGATTCTGGAAAAACAATCTCCTGGGGCATCCAGCAGTAGTCCCTTTTGCTTTGTATTTGTTCTCTGATTAAGCCTGTAATCCTAAGAGTGAATGATTCCAATATCATTAATCAGAACTGCATGCATTCAAATCACTGCTATGGACAAAGGGTAATGCAGTTGTGTGTTAAAAATTGTTCACAGAGCATCTAAGTCTTGCTACAGCTGCAGAACTTGTAAAATGGTAAAATTGGAGGGAAAGGAGATCTGGTTAAAGTTTATAAAATCAGAACTGCAGATTGTTTACTTGCTATTAGCAGTGTGCTGGGCTGGCACCCAAGACCAGAGAGATGTTTTTAATCACTCAGTGCCATTATAAGAATAGTAAGCAGCTGATAAAGGCCTTTTCATCTATTTCTTCCAACACTACTACTGACTGTCTTTTGTTCTTCAGCATATATAATTTGAATGTAAAAATCCAATACATTTTAAACATTAGTCACTCTAGAGAGAAAGAAAAATTGTTATAAAATATTTCCATTAGTCTCCTAAGAAAACAGTGGAAAAGATGTACTAGAGATCTTGACTACTCTGTCCTGCTTCCTTGTGCTGTAACAGCACTTGATTGTGCAGCCAGTTGGATGGGTGCTAGAGGATAGGATTATTTTTGTGCTGTGCAGGTTAAATGGGAAAAGATACAGCTTTTTAATAATCCAACACCTAACTAAAATGAAGCTGTGCAATGACTTCTAATAGTGCACATCATACAGAAACCAGATCTCACCACTCTTACAGGATACGTTCTGGATCTTGGAAAGGAGCAGACTGTCCCATGCACATACTGTGATACCTAAACTGTTTTCTCTTTGTTTACTAACACCTTTGAATCCCATTCTTCAAATCCAAGCTACATTTCCACAAACACTTTATTTTGAGTAGAAAAATGAACCACTGGGAACTGATGCCTTGGTTTAGTGAAGCATTGCTGCAACCTGAAAACTGCTTTCAGTCTTTTGAGTGAGGAAGGAAACACATTGACACTGTTTTCTTTGCATTTGGGTTCATGTGCACAATCCAGGATTATATTTAATGTGTATTATGTGGAGACTGTGCTTATATTTTACAGTGTGCATCAACATAAGGAAGAAATCAAATTTATAAGAAACTCTTTGAAGGAGAGAAGAAAATACACCAGCAAAAGGTGCAGGCTGGAAATAGATTTGCTATTTTCCTTTCATCCTTGTGTTTACCCTAGGATGATTCAGTACATGTTTTGATTCTTCTGAATACTCCCATTACAATGACATTACGGTATCTGTTCTAGCTACCCTGTTTGTGTGACCTGAATTCACACATAATACAGGTCAGGTTCAAAACACAACTGGCCAAGGTGTTCAAAACTGCAGAGTGATTATGAAAGTTAGTAATGGCAGACTTTAAAAAGGTCTGACTTTCACAGAGTGGATTCTTCCTAATGTGGGTTTAGGACTTTAGGTGTCTATAACCAACTCAAATTGCAGAGAGAAATAGAAAGATTTGAAAACTGCTCAGGAAAATGATGACAAGAAACAACACTTCTCCTTTCTTCTATTAAAGATAATTAGATTAAATAAAAATAGATTAAGTAGGCAGTTCTTGGAGAGATAGGTCACTGATATCAGGAACATTTCTAAAATCTGAGTTGAAAGTGTTGACCTTGAGGGTGTTGTCTCCGAAGTTCAGACTCAACAGCTACTCAGGGCTTGGTACTTGTTTGACAGCTGAGGCAAGTTGCTTCTTTAACATTACTAAGTGTTATTAAATATTTCTGCCTATTTGAATTACTGACAGCTATCTGTTAGAAACTGATAGCAGCCACCATTGGCAAGAAATGATTTTCAGTGAATGTCAAAATAGATTAAGGAAATAAGAAATTGTGTCAGAATCTTTCCCAGTGGACCTTATGAAAATACAAATACCTTACCAACTATATTTAACACCCTGCAGTTTCCATTAAAAAAAAAAAATAGTTGTTTTTTTTGTTTCTAGGAACCTACTCATAACTTGTGTAACCAGGTATAATGATTAAGGTGTCTGAGCTGTTGTCAGTCTAGTAGCGCCCTTGGTCTGACTAGCACATGTGTATGTGGGTATTTACTTGCCATCCTGGTAAAGTCCACACACACACATGGACTAAAGAGCTGGTTTAGATGGCTCCTGGTGGATGACTTCTCCTGGATAGTGCTCACATCCTGAATGCAGAATAAGTATATTTACAGGAACATATGGTAATATTTTTGATAGGTAACATTATTATTTTTTCCTGTGTTTCCTACTGACTTAGCCCTGCCAGAATGGAATTATGGAAGTTGATATAAACATTTACATAAGAACTGTCTGTCATAAAACATTCTGAGGTTTGATAAATTAACCTATGAGAACTTTGAAAATTGCATGAATTGTATCTACTTTTTCTTGTGTAGAAAGATCTAGTAGCAGTAACAAAAATTTGAACACATCTTCTTGTTTATGAACAGAAAGCAATGAAAAGACTTATTTTGTTTTCCTACATTAAAGAAGATGATATCCAGAGCAAAATAAGAATGCAGATGAGAAGTTTGTATGAGGACAGTCCTGCTTCTTACAATGCTGTATACTGTTGTCTCAGTTTTACCAGACACACATTAATTCCTGCTTTCTCCTTAAGTGGCACTGCCAAGAGAAAACAGTGTTTATACCTGTCACACTGCTTGGCTCTTCATCAGATTTGTCCTGCCTGTGTGTCACGTGTTGCTTTGCTGATCTAATGGTGGTGGGAGAGAAGGAAGCAATCGATGACAGTTCTGAAACTGCTCATAGAGAGCACTAGAAGCTTGTGCTAGTGGACAGTATGCTTATGTAGCCAGCACCAGTGCTGCCTTTTTATGATTCAAAGCTTAAAGCATCACACAGAAGAGAAAGGAAACACATTTGTCTCCTTGACTTTAAATTTCAAATGCCAGAGGGACTGTTTGATATAAGAGATATACACAATATGAATATTGTTTTCTCTGGTTTTTTAATATTAATTAAGTTCAGAGTTTTTAATTTCCTTTAAAGCATATCTGCAGAAAGCCTGTTAAAGTGTGTTCAGGTTTTAAAATGTTTCAGGGAAATCTTTTGGAGTTACCAGTAATGTGAAAATATTATGCAGATTTGAATTTTCCAGAAAGAAAGGAAAACTCCCAAAGAAATATGCAGTTCATTTGATGATTAATTGGATATTCATGGTCTGTCTGAATTTTCTCAGTTTCTGTCTTCCAACTCTGATCCAAGAGTAATGAAGAATATTGTAAAGAGAGACTTTCTCTTCCTCTGAATAATATTTGGTCTAAAGCAGTAGGAATGAAACAGAACAGAAACCATAGAAGTCCTGCAATATGTGCAGGATTTTCAGATGGATTAAAGCATGTTGAGCCTCCAGATTGTAAGTTAAATGTTTGGCAAAGAGTGTGTCTAGCATCTCCTACTCCTTTTCAGTTTCTAATAGAACTTACAGAAGCCAAAATCAAACAGCAGAAGTGACGTTACTCTCTGGAGAAAGAGTAAATGAGTAGCATTTACAGCACATGTTGCTTTATACTGTGGGCATCTAAAAATAAAAATCAAAAGAAGAGGAGAGTGAAATCATGCTGCCCTTTGACACCTGGTAAAACCAGTTATTCTTTAGCATCCCCAGTTTAGTTACAAGGTTTACAGTGAATGTAGGCTACTTGGTGTCTGCCCCTAGCACTACTGAAGAGAATTGCTGAGGTAGGAGAATATACAATTCATTGCAACACTGGCTGCTGCCCCATTCTGCACAGTTTAGATTCAGTTAGAAAAAAATAAGTTGTTGTAGTGTGGTATCAAACAATTTGTTGTTGATTGTTACTGTTACATCCAGGGCAACTATTTAGATGCTGCTGAGAGCCTGGTCAAAAGGAATGACTCAGTATTTTTCACCCATGAGCATTTATGTCTATAGAAACTTAGCCTCACCTCAGATGTTTTCTGTAATGTAAATGCAGTTGTGCATTAGCAAGACCAGATGGGTGAGAGAAAAGGAATATTATGTATTTCTTTCTTCTACAAGATGATTTGAAAGGCAAAACCACTGGTCTGGTCAATTGGAGTTTTATTTTAGCTGTTTCAAGATTTAGTTTTTAGCAAAATCTCCTTAATAGAAAGTATCTGGAATCAATCACTTTTCTACATACACACTAGATAAATCAAACAGGACACAAACCTCAACAAAGAACTGCAGGATTTCTCTTAAATGAAGCTAAACCTGAGGAAAGTTAATAAGAGTAATAACAACATTTCCTTAATATTCTCTGATTTATCCTGTAGCCGTGAAACTCTCAAAGCAATTCCTGTATTTTCTCTTTCCTTTTGTTCCTCTCAGAAGGCAGAGATGTAAAAATGTTGGTAAATCAGGACAGTGGCAGTGTGGAGACCCAAAGCAAGATTACACTGCTTAAATGTGGAACGTGAATTAGGGCATGTAAGATAAAAATTGAGAAGTGACATCTGCAGTTACCTGTTTGCGCTCCAGTTACCTTAGAGGCATGTTTTGGTATCTGGTCCTCCACATAGCCTTATGTCAGGAATGGTTGGTGGAGCACACTATAATTCCTACATTATTGGTGTATCTAGGTTCTTTGTATATGTGCCTGCATGTGTCCTGCCTGTGAATAGACTAGAAATGCATTAAAATGTGCCACCAGACTGCATGTAAAAACTGCTTCTGTATTCAATTGTCCAGGCGTAGCCAAAATAGCCTAAAGCAAACAGCGCCAAAGTGTCTCTCCTGTGATAAAATATTTGCCACCTATCTTGATCTTATCTGAAGATTACTTCATGTTTCACACTTTCCTCAGTCTCTGCCCAACATAGAAAGTGGCTCATGACATGATTTAGTTATATTTCCGGTGTTATTTCTAGGTTAAGCCTTATTTGTGACTCTCTTCAATTCATGGCAGTTCATGCCAAGGGTCAAACAGGCTGCTCAAATCAGTCCATTGCCCTGAAAATGTGGTTGCAAATAATGAAGCAGCAAATGCTGAAGATCTAATTAGTGCCTGAAAAGGAGGAAAAGGGGGGGAAAAAAAGCAATTATTGTAAAAATTAAAAAGTTAACTGTTAATTCCTTTTGCTTCAGATGAGGAGATCAGCT
This sequence comes from Galbula dea, assembly GCA_013399015.1. Taxonomy (NCBI): domain Eukaryota; kingdom Metazoa; phylum Chordata; class Aves; order Piciformes; family Galbulidae; genus Galbula; species Galbula dea. The sequence continues at coordinate 76,938 of VWZX01000316.1, read as the reverse complement.
CAACTTCTCTTCACTAGTGGGGCACTCACTCTTCTTTGATCATCCTGCTAGAGAGACAGTCTGTGCTCTGTGGTTTGCTGAAACTGGCTATTATTCAGCAGAACTGAGCTAAAACCCTTAAATTTCCTCTAAGTGCTCTTCAGTCAAAGCTTTGCCTCAGATCACTGGCTATAGATTTTCTTTTTTTTTTTTTTTTAAATAATAATAAAAAGACAGGATAAAATCACCACCAAATTAAGACACTCAGTTCCAGTCAGTTTAACTGACTCAAAAACATGCTGGTAGAAAAACAGTATAGTGGAAATGAACTTAGTGAACTCAAAAGAAAAACAATAGCATCAGACAATGTAGACTGCTTCCCTGAGCTTCCTGTCATACAGTCAGTCCCTAAATCCCAACAGAGCCAGTGAAGGCAAACAACATTTTATAAAGCAAACACAGAAGTCTGGGTCTTTCCTGTTTTTTTATAATGAGGTCACCCGAAAAATGAGCTAGATACATCTCAGGTGTTTGTTTTCTGTTGTCTCCTGCAGCTGTTATGCAGATAAAGGAAGAGTTTTCTTTCCTGTTATTTGATATTTTAACAGATCCTGTGCATGTCAACACTGAAAAAGAAAGCAAGCATGGACTATGCAAACAATTTCTCCTTATACAGGTCATCAATGCTGTGAGTCAGAAGAGGAAAATGGAATTCAGGATGCTGGACAAACATTAAAATTACTCACAAATGAGTTGTAAATTGCCCTGTTAGAAAGGTAAAAACAAGTTTGTACGAGATGTTTGAATGACACAATATTATTCAGGAACTGCTTGCCTGTGAATGTTGTTACAACAATAGCATAACCTCATACATTGTTCAAAAGCAAAGTCCCAACAAAGTACTATATAAGTATTATTATGAAATGGTAAATTAAGTAACAAATTCTGGAAGCACATAAAACTTTGGTTAGCACAGAAATTTTCCATATCTTCAATATCATTTATGGAAAGTTCTTACTTAGGCAAAATGCCTGTTGGATCTATCTATATTTTACAGGCACTAGAATTCAACACTTTTTGACTCAGGAAAATTTCTTGTTGCTATACGTGTGAGAGATTATGTTGCACAGATAACATTGATCCAGGCAGCAAATGGTCACTTGAAATAAGATACTTTATCCAGAAGCAATTACAAATGGCATGGCTGTTAAAATAGCCCAGGCACAATGACTGAAAAGTGACCCATAAAAAAAGAGAAAACAAACAGCTACAGATCTAACATAAAACTTTAACAGGGCATAAAGGAAATCTAGCTCTTAACACTTATCTTAACTGCACCAGTTTTGCACCAGTATAATCATTAACTTCAGCATGGCTGCTGCCTTTGTTCATCCATACCAGCTGGGACAGCTTTGAGCCTACAGTAGCTCTCTAAATGAGTTATCAGTCTGTGAACTGAAGATGACTTCTTTTAATAGTTCCTAAAGCTGGTCTTTAAGTATGTAAATTCCTCAGTGACTGAGTCCACCAATGTGCAGGTACATAGCAAATCAATGCTTACTGTTAAATGATGTGCTTGACTTCACCTAGAACATAGTAAGGACTCCTCTCTGGGTAGAAGCTTCAGTGCTGAAAAGGAAGTGCTATGGGTTTGTTGTTGTTGTTGTTTGGGGTATGTTTTGTGGGGGTTTTGTTGTTGTTGTTTATGTTTGTTGGAGTTTTGCTTTGGTTTGTGGGGTTTTTTTTCCATACAAGGAGCTTTTGAGGTGAGGTTTTTGAATGGAGATATTTCTTTATGTGACTGTTTGTGAAAATGACATTTGGTAACAATATAACCATGCATAGATAATTTTTTATGGAACTCCAAGAAAGACACCGGTGTTCATCTACAAACTGAAAGGAGAAAGAATTGGAATAATTTTTATTTCATTTCATAGTCACTATGTCTTTTTGCCTTACTGAAAAATGAACAAGCAAAACTCCAAAACACATCAAAGATGATCATGTTCATTAAATTTTGAACCACAGATATGTGCAAGCATTTACTGCCTGATTGGATTCTGAAAGATTAACTTAGCATAGGAGCTGCAAGTTCAGTTCCATGGCCAGAGTGGCTACCCCAGAGCTGATTTATTGTTCTCTGGGGACAAAGGGAATTGAAATTTGACAGACAGGATACAAGGTACCCACTTACTGGCAGAACATTCATTCCCAGAAGTCAGAATTTATGCATTACAAGCAATACATCTTTTCATTTGGTTTTGTTTTTCAAGCAGTATACAGCTGAAAATAGCAGATACGATGCCTGAATATCTAAGTGACTCCTAGATGGTGAACTGGTCCATGGGAAAAGGAAGTGTGGCTGTCCAAGAAGCACTTCAAGGAAGCCTTGCAGGCATGCTTGATCTAATGCAACAGACTAGCCAAATCTTTTGAGCAATTAAGCAGCATAGAATCATAGAATATCCTGAGCTAGAAGGGACCCACAAGGATCATAGAGTCTAACTCCTGTTTATGCACAAGACAATCCCAAAGTCACCCCATGTGTCTATGAGCATTTTCCAAATGCTTCTGGAATTCCATGAGAGTTGATGCCAAGACTGCATTCCTGTGGAGCCTGTTGCATTGCTCCTCCACTCTCTGGGTGAAGAACATTTTCCTCATATCTAACCTGAACCTCCCCTGGCAAAGCTTCATGCCATTCCCCCAGGTCACCAGCATAGGTCTCTTCGAGCAGCAGAAGCAACAGCAATAAGGTGGGTTTTTTTGGAAGAAAGCTCATCCATGTGTGAGCTTTGGAGATAAACTAGGCCACAAGTTAAGAGATATTTAAAATGTGATCCAAAAAATCCCTACTGCAATTGACTCATATAAACCCTGGGCCATTCTTACTATGAGGAAAAGATCACAAAGGAAATACACTTTAAACTTCAAACACTTGTTTACATAACTAAATTTTTTTCCCACTTACATAAAATCACATCCTTTAAAAATTAAATGTCTTTCAAAACCTGCTCCAAATAGAGTAGTTGAAAATTTTCTGTCCATAAAGTTCTGTAACACCTGAAGTGAAACTTTTTATGGGACCAGATGCTTTTTCTGACAGTATAACACTAGTAGTTCTAAACAAATTAGATTTGACTTCATTATGATAGAGTAAAATGCAATAAGAGCCAGGTATCATGGCACCTTTGGAAAATAAAGTGTACTTACACAGCTAAGTGCCCTCAATCTGCACACCCCTGTGGAGTGGAGGCAACAAGGAGTAATAATACAAATTCCAAAATAATTTGGAGGCTTTTCTGGTGGCTATCAGAGCATTTTCTCAAAGTCAGGTGGTGAAACATTTTAGAATAGAATTGTAGAAAGGTTTGGGTTGGAAGGGAACTTAAAGGTCATCTTGTTCCAACACCCCTGCCACAGGATGGGAATGAACTATACTTACAGGAAAGATATCATTAACAGAATCAGAGCAATAAGTTTTTTCCTCTCCACTCTTGCTCAGGTTAGTACAAGTACCATATCCCACCTAGCACTCAGTGAACCAAACAAGGCAACCAACAAAGCTGCTGGGAGTTTTCACTGCTATGTCTTCAACCACTTTTCCTGTAATTACCTCCTTTTTAATTCTGTCACAGGCTATTAATGCTTGCATAATACTTCATCTCTGTTTTGCCCTCAAGGTGGAGTGTTTCCCATAGGTTTATTTATATCTGGAGTTTTTCCATCTGTGGGGTGCTGGGTTTGGAGATCCCATTTCATCTGCAAGCACAGATTACACTCCGAAAACATAAAATGTTCTGACTAGATAGCTAATGATTTATTGTTGCCAACAGTGGTTTTCTAATTCCATTACCATAATTTCCACTGAAAATTTCATTTACAGCACTCTATGTTTAGACTCCAGCTAAAAGAAAGTCAGTAATTTAATGCTGTGAATGTGCCTCAGTATTCTAATTAACATTTCACTTGTTATAGGCCTTCTTTCTTTCTAGAAATAAATGATCCAGGAGAAACAATTGCCACACATTTTCATGAAGAAAACAGGTGAAGGGACTTTGTGTCTTATGCTACATATATCTCAGAAATTATCCTCTCTTCTTAACACAAACTCTTCTCTGTAATTTCAGGCCAACGTGCAGTCACCTATTTTCCATTGCTGCTGAACAGGATTACCACCTCCTCTGGGAGGCTGCCAGCATTGTCACCATTCAATGCTCTATCCCACTGTGTCAGGGAGGACATGCCTCCCCAGTCTCACTGTCAGATAAGTGCTTTTCAACATCCTTTAATTATTGCTATTTTTAGGAATGAAAGTTAAATATATATGCTTTGTGAATGGTAATGTCTATTGTCTGGTTTAGTTTTGTTAGGTTCAGTTGTACTATGGGGAAATAAAAGATTTAATTGAGAGGTGATTTTAGAGTCAGGTCTCTGAGTTTATTTATCACTGTTTGTAAAGAATTCTGTGCAAGCTGTGCTGGTATTTACATTCCAAGATGCTGGTACAATTGAAGAGAAAACATTTTCAGCAAAGTAGGAAAAATATCTCTTCCATTAAAAAACAATAAACCTCTTATCCTTAGGATGCTCTGCAGGCACAGAAAAATAAAAGGGTTTTTTTTCCTCCAGGGCAGGCTGAGGACTTGAGAAAGTTGGGAAGTGGATGTATTTCCTATGATGACTTGTTTTATACTCAGGTGGATAATTACTTCTAGGAACTGTTGCCTTGTAACTAGCTGCCAAAAGAGAGGTCATAGTGTTTTTTATGTCAAAGTAATCAGTAAATTCTTGCAGAACATTCTGAGATATGGTCAAGTTACCATTCAAATTATTGTTCATATCCTATTTGTTTCCAGTATATATGTGGCCTATATGTACTGGTCACTCAGGAAGACAAAATTTGTATTTTCATTATTATGACATGCCACAAAGAAGGTGCTAAATCACCTCAGTGTCAGGCAAGATACTGATGTTTGGAGTAGGTATGTTACCTGTGCTGACATAGCAGCTCACCACAGGGTTGTTCAACTCCTTCCTGTTTCCAGCCTTTCTTCATGCAGTGTAGCTCCTTTTTATATAGTTCCACCTTCTGTCTTTCTGGCTCTGATGCTCATTAGATGCCTATATTTTATTTTTTTTCTGTGTTAGCTTTGTCTCCCATTCATGAGTTCAGCTGGCTCATGAAAAGAACTGCAAGTCACTGCCAGTGCAAGAGAGAAGAGAAAGAGTTTAGACAAGAATAAGGAGGAAAAATACCATGTTAAATTCACTTAAACTATCTTTTTAACAAATGACTTTCTGGCTAACTTCAGCCACATTCAGCAGAAGCACAGTTTAGGTCAAAATGATCTTCCCCTTCCACCCCCTGCTCTTTATCTTCCTCTGTTTGTCTCATCTTCACTACAGCTTCCCTTATGTTATATTTTAAGGCAGTATCTGTGAACTCAAGGAGTTGATTGAACTCATCAGTAGTAGTCCAAAGTAGTACTGCTTTCCAGTTGAACCAGGTTAAGTTCACTATGTGCTCACACAACCTTCTGGTCTGGCAAAATGGGACTAGAGGGTGTGTTACTGTAGCTATGGGGCTTGACCTTGCCACCACAGTCTGAAGCTGGCTGTGCCATCAACAGGTTGCAGCACCTGAAATATGCCCTGTTCCCAACAGGGTGATCCCCAGCCCTCCACCTTCCTATGGCACAGATAGTGGTCCTATCATCAACCTGTCCTGTTGAATACATAAATTAGGATACACTCAAGCATTGTATCTTAGCAGGGAGGTAGCTGAGGAAGCAAAAAAGAAACAATGCTTAAAACCATATCCTAATGGACTAGAAGAGCTTCTTTCATCTGTTCAGTCTGGAATACAGAAATAGTAGAAGTATTTTATGTAGCTATTTTATTCTTGTGTTCAACTGGGAGTTTACTGGAGTATCAGGTGCCTTGTTCTCAACATTACCTCTGTAAGAGTTATGGCAAGACCACTCTAGGGAGTTGGTCTTCTCGTATTCAGAGTTTCTCAGCTTGTGCCAAGCAGGCCAGAAGGGACATCAAGGCAATGCTAGGATGTTCAGTAGTTAGTCTGGTTTTCTGGTTAGAATAAAGCAAGGACATTGCTACAGATCTGGCTAGTTAGGTGCAAGCTGTTTCTAAAAGTTGATCCAGTATACCGAGTGGGCATCTAATAACACATTTACCATCCTGCTGAGAGGAGTGTTTAATGCTGGAGGATAATTCTGCTCCTATTCATGAGGCTGGGCTCAGAAGGTGTTACTTATTGTGATAAGAGTGGCAGAAAGAATGCATGTGCTGATACTTTCTTACGAAACCTCTTTCATGTAGCTGTGTTTTTAAATACTATGTCCTACACTGAAGTCCACCAAAAGCCAAATTAGCTGTGAACAGAGTAAGTACATGGCTTCATTTGCTCAGAGCACTCCTACCTTTTGACTGGTATCACTGCATTCTTCACTCACGGTCACTCAGTCACTGACTGTATCCTACTATTCTTCCGTTTCCAATGGAGCCAGCATTTTCCTCTATGTTCATTTATGGCCTGACCCTGAGAGGCACAAAGAAACTGCATCTGCAATGCAGTTCATTGCACTTCCTGGCAGGATCTGACACTTGATTATTTCTTCCTCCTTTACACATAGTGCATCTCCCTGTGTTGGCTCTCATGTTATTCCAGTGGTTTTCTGTAATAACTCTTGCTCCTGTTCCTGACTTCTATGTTTAGCATAATGTCTGATTTGTCATTTCCAGTTTATTCTTCATTTAAATGAAAATCTTGAATGACACTCTACCTAAAATGGCTTCTAGTATCAAGGCTTCCTGTGAATTGGATGATAACATCCCAGTTACACTTTGTGATTAACCTTCTAGCCATGCATCTTGTTAAATGCACAGTGTTTCTATTACACTTACAACCACAGTGCAAATGGAAAATGAAACTTTTTCCATCTACTATCTTCACAGGACACTTCAGTTTGTAGTTTTCCTAAAACTGACCCAGTCTTATGTTCAATGCCTTACACACACTGAAATTTCTCATCATTCATATGAGTGATGAATTGAAGCCTAAGGCATATCACTCTTCTAAAAATATTACCTCTTATGGGTTTATCTGTTCATCTAAATATTTCTTCTCTCTCATATATCCAAACATTTAGAACCATCCAGTGTGATCTATACTGCTTATTGAATTTACACCTGGGTGGTAAGACATGCAGAAATGACACTGTGCCAAGGAAGCAGTGTGAGCACAGCTGCTCTGTGAGGCATGTGGAGCTGGGAGCCAAGGGTGACCCAGTCACATTGGGCCTGGCCACAGCATGCAGAGCTGGTCCCTGGTATCAGGGTTCAGACAGCCCCAGATGAGATCCAGAGATCATCCAGGGAGCTGAGTTGGGAGCAAATCAAATGGAGTCAGAGACAAGGCTGGAACCAGCATCTTACAGCCACACCAGGACAGGAACCAAAAGCCCTGGCATGGGCTGAAGTGTGGTCCTGGGCAATCAGCAGGGTCAGTAAATTTTAATGGTGCCCCTAGGGCTCTGAAAGCAGCCTAGTACATGATCATAGAATCATAGAATTGTTTAGGTTGGAAAAGACCTTTAAGGTTATCAAGTCCTTCCTTTAAGTTGGCACTGCCAAGCCTACCACATCACCTTTCTATTGCAGTAGTCCCAGTATGCAATATATCTTATGTATGGGAATGATATGAAAGTGTCTGTTTCTGTGTTCACTCTGATGTTGTTTTTGTGGTAGGTACATGACAATGAGCACAGTTTTCACATGCTTTTGCAGTCATATCTTTTTAATACTTATGTTCAATATCTTTCCTTTCTTTGCTACATTTGTTATAGAATAGGAGAGTATATAAGAAATAGTATTTCCTGCTGACATTGTTTGAAGTTCATGGACCTTTATATTGAATGAGATGTTTATAGAAACCATTGTGATTCATGAGTTAAGCATTCAAATAACTATGTCAACAGAATGTCAAGTACAAGCATAGTAGACATCTCTAGCAATCCAAATGTTTGGGTGTCTGTTGGTGTTCCTGTATCAGTCACTTCACAGTTAATACTAAGTGTAAAAACAAAGGTTAAAAATTTTTCATTGTTTTATTTGTTTGCTTTATTGCATAAGCCATTGTTTAATAACTAAGCTTCCTCTTATCTCCTTTTCTCTCACATAAGGAAGGTCTGAAGAAGACATGCAACTTCAATAACTCAATAGGCAGATTGATTTTAACATGTGTAATGGTATTATGAAACCAATAAAATTCAAATTCAGCAGGTCCTAATAGCACATTTGGCTTTCACAGCATTGCATTTTGATAGTAGTGTAATGGATTATAGGATAAACAACAAACTTTGACTTATTCAGAATTTGTTTGTGATTTGTTCATTATCATTTAGCATACATCTTTTTTTCTCAGAAGATTTTTCAAAATACAAAAGGTTTTCACTATCCAGCTTTGAATATTAACTTTATTTGAGAATATATCCATCCTCTCTAGTAGAAAGTAAAGCACTTGCTGGTGATACTAGTTGTTCCTACATTAAAAAAATGCTTCAGCTACACACTGGAAAGACTTGATAAATTTGTACTTTGGATTACTTTGTATGTTCAAGGTTTTCTCAGCATTTAAAAAAATACCTCTTTATCCAATGCCTTCACCTACAAATCCACAATTCATTTTTAAATTCAAGAGGTAGAGAGCTTAGTGCTTTTATCATGACAGCTTTGTGTTTACCATGAAGCCTCTGTGGCCAATTCCATTTAGTCAGTTATATCTGGAGAAACAAAAAACTTGGGATGTTGTAAAAATCATTTTATACTTCAGTAAAGTTCTGAACACAGTGATTGCCTGCAAGACTCAAGAACTGTCTCTTAACAGGCATTTTGTGTTTGTGCAAATGAACATGCTTTTCATTGAGAAGAAACAACATCTCTCTCACTTCTAAGGCCTCTATTTTCATCAGCATTCTTAAACACTAAAGGAAAAATGATGAGTGCCACTTAGCCTATGATTGAAACTGTTAGACCCAAAATAATCTGACTTCCTTTGGCATTAAAAAGACTGGAATTGTATTTCCCTGGCTATGTCTTACTCAGCTGACCCTGGGTGAAATGGAGATGAGGTTGCCATGATCACAGTGGGAGTTTCTGTACCAGCCATTAAGATAACTAGTGGAGCTAGAAGCCAGCTTAGGTAGTTACTATAGTATGTGGTGATGGAGAATTTCATTTAGGGGTTTTATTTATTTATATAACCACCTACATAGTTATGAATAGACTTTTGTCTCCTCAGAAGTGAGGTAAGCACTTTTCCACCTTCAAAGGAAAGATTTGCATAGCAAAATACTCTCGATCACTCAAAATCTTAATACTCACAAGGTTTTGTGTCTCCAGTGGTATTACTTATTGCTTAGGATTTTCTTCACCTATTTGAGCACTTGGTGACCAACCATATCAGTTACTGCAACAAATTCTGTTCTCACACCATCATTAGCAGAACAGGTTGCTAATTGCTAATGAAGCACTTTGTTCAGCATAATGAAAACGTCAGAACTTGTGTTATAGAATGAAGAATATTTTATAGTCAAGGCATATTTTCTCTTCTGACCATAATGCACCTTGTTCATACTCTGCATGTCTTTCTGAAACAAAACCTTTCATTCTGGTGTAGGTTGATAGCAGACATGACAGAGGATACACAAATGCATTCTCTCTGCATGAAGACTTGACTTCTTTTTCTTCCATTAGGGCTACAGGAAGCTATGCAGCCTGCAAATACATGGAGCTTCTCCAAACGTGGAACCAGTATAAGCGATATTCACTCTCACTAGATGGTGCTGCAGAGTAGTTTTAGGGAAAATAAATAAATAAACCTAAGTATAAGGCAAATTGTTCCCAGAAATTGCTTGTTTACGTTTCACTCTTATAATTGGTAAAATAATGGAACGACTGTTTAGAGGGGGGAGAAAAATCATAGGCAGTGTAAGTGTAATGGAATTAGGAGTCACAAATAGTCCAGGTCTCTAAAGTCAAGTTTTACAGATTGTATATGTCAAGTGGATTGTAAATTAGGAGATTAAAATACTAGGCTTGTAATAAGAATGTTTCAGCACAATTATTTCATTGTGTCTCACAGTGTTCTGCAGTGGGAAATTATTCATTCTCTCTTTATATTCCCAAGCCAGTATCATTGTAGAAAACCTTAAGAACATGATGTCTTCCCAGGTTAACTATTAGGCTTTCCTGTAGGAAGTCTTTAAGATTTCTCTGAAATTCTCTGACAGGCCCAATCTAATGCTCAGTAATCACGGGAACACAAAGCAACATTTTCACTCAGAAGCACAGGGGGAGAACTGCCTTCTGCCATATAATAACTAAAAGTCTAAGACAGATTTCCAGCATCTGGGAGGCTAAGCTATACTGTCTTCAGCCTGATGGGGTGCAAGTGGGCATAGACCATCTCCACAGGGAATGCTATAGGCTGGGGGAGGGAAAAGGGGAAGGGGGTGAGAGCAGTCATCCCATTGCTGGGGTCACATCAGTGTACAGAGAGATTAAATGACTTGTTAGTTGTGGAAGACTGGGCACAAAATACAGCTTTATGTGTAGCTTATTGATAAGGGTATTCACTGGAAAAACCTAAATAATTGTATGGGGAATACAGGTATTTCACTCACATCCTATTCTAATAACTGGGAATCTACCATAAAAAATAACTGAACTGGTATGAAATGCTGATGAGGAAATTTTAGTTAAAACACCATTATCCATGAACAAAATTCCAAAAAGAAAAAAATATCTCTACTTGATCCCCTCCTCAGAGAACTTTTAAAATGAAATGCATCAAATCCATCAGACTAGCACAGTTTAATTATTTTTTTCTGACTTCTGTTAACTCCTGACTTTTCTGAGTACAGCATACTGCACATGTCAGGTGTGATTCTCTCTTTTTGGGTTTGTTTTATCAGAGTTTTTCCCTTAGAAACATAAGTGTAAGTATTAACAAGCTATCCAGCATATCCATTTAGTAGCAATCTGTCTATATGGGCATCCAGGTTAAAATCAGTTTAAGAAAAATTGACAGTATGGCCTAATATTTGTGGGAGGCTAAGTATTAGGAAATATATTGCATATCTTTGAAGTGGCACACAGGGGAAAAATGATCCATCATTGTACATACAATACCAATACAAATGCACACAAAATGAAGGCATATGTAAAGCAGATGCACATATGTCTGGTGTAAGAATGACTACACAGAAGCTGATTTCTCCCCATTGCCTGCTTTAAATCTGATTCTATTAATTGCCAGCTGGCTGTGAGCTGGAACACGGCTGTCAATGGAAACAGCAAAACCAGATTTATCCCTTGATTTAATAAGGATGGTTCAGTACACATCATCTGCACTATGCATTTATTCATGCCCTTTTCTAATTGGTCTGTTCAAATTGTAGAAGATTACATAATTTTAGTTAAATTATATGAAGAAGAGAGACCAAATCAGAGGGAGAGAGATTATTAATTTACATTTCATTTTAATTCTCCTAAATGTAGTTAGATATTTTGAAATGTTTTAAGTTAACATGAAAGACAAATGAAAAATGCTTTGATTACCTTATAACATAATTCCAAATAGCTATCACTCACTGGAGTCTGAAGCATAAAGCAAGCTATTTCTTGTATAAACTAAGAAAGATAGAGGGCATAATGATATAAAAAGAACAAAAGAAACAATAGTTCAAAAATATAAGTTAAAACAATTCAGGATTTTAATTGGCTTAGTGAAAGACTTAAGACATTCACACCAAACTATAACAGCAGTTTTATTTTATATGAAACCAAAGGCCATAAGTAATCTGTCTCCCAGAATCACACCCAAAATATCCATTTAGGTCTTTCTGAAAGTCTTGAGGAGTAAGGTCATGCTTCAGTGACTGTATGTTTAAAGGCATATCTAATCCTACTGCAAAACTCTTTGGTGAGAATCTAAATCTTGAGTCCTGAGCAGGACGTTTGGCTGATGCTTTGTGTAAAAGATCCCTGACCTAACTGCAGACAGATCCCAATTCATGTGATGCAAGCTGTCAGCCCTGCCTTTCCCAGCCCTCTCATACAGTTAAATATATAACATAGTTAACCTGAATGTATGGAGAGAAAGAACAACATTTAAGGATGCCAGTTGTATCTGTGTGAGGAAAAGCAAGGTACCAAAGCTGTGCCTGATCATAAAGGCTAACTCCTTTCACTTTGATCTCTTCCTTCATTTGCATAACATATTTTTCTTCCTTACATCCTTTGAGCACGTGTAGAAATTAAGCTTTGTCTGGAATACATGTAGCACTCAGCTACCTGTTTAGAAAATTTTTCTTATGTGAGAAAGAAAAAAGAAAAAAAAATTCAAAATTTGAAGAACTAACCACATTATGCAACTGTGAAATGTTTATTCTGTTCCCTACCCTCAGCCTCCCCAGTAAACCACAGGGATTTAAAGTGCTGAAAGTGTAACTTCAGAGGTAGTAAAGTCTTTGAGGAAACACAAGAGATTTTCAAATGCTTGCTATGATATTTAAGAGTATTTGATAAGCAGTTGAGATTTTAATATCCAGAAGACACTTAATGCTTTGTGTATTATTTTTGGAACTGGGTGGCATTTTCCTTTGCTTTATTTAGATGAAAAGCAAAAGCAATTTTAAATATGAGGTTTGAAATGCCTTGTCCCCCATGTTCTTGACATGTCTATGAAATTTTTCCCCTCATTAGTATTTGGCTGTTGCTCTGTCCAGTGATGATTAATAAGTGTGGAAGAGTGACATTCCTCCTAAAGGAAATGATGAAGAATTCTGTCAATTCTGCTGTCATTGATATATTTCCAGAGCAATTGTGTTTCCAAACATACAGAAGCACCTTCTCTGAACCATTCAGGTTTTCTGGAGATCTATGCCCTGCCTCACTTTTATCTACAAAAGTATGAAAATAGGAGACATATTTTTTTATTTTCAATGAGATTTTACAATTGCATGGCTACTTAAAAATGTCCATTTATACAGTTACAGAATTGTAGTACATAAAACACTCTGGTAATAAGTGTCATTCCAATGTTAAGAAAGTTTTTATTTTATCTGAAAGTATTATTCAAGCAGTGAAGATCTCTACACAAAAAACTGTTTATGGCTTAACAGAATGTAAAGCCAGAAATTATATTTTTCCTTTGTTGTGCAGGATGCAGACTTTGGTATAAACACTGTGTTCCTTTTACATGTCCTTCTTGATCACAGCAAGGCTGGACACCATTGGTGTGTATGGTTTGTTTCAGCAGGCCTTGATGTCAATAGGAGCTTTTCCATGTACTTAAATGGATATAGGAAGAGGAGGATTGGTTACATATTTACTAAATATATCCTGTTAAACGATCCAAAGAATGGTTTACCAACTGTTTTGCAGGATGCTGGTCTTTTTAATTAAATTATTTATTTTCCTGCCATGTCACAGATTTAGGACAATTACCTATAAGAGTCTGCTGCAGTGCCTGCAGGCCATAGAATAATCTATAGGATTCTCCTATAGATGTTCCACAGGCAGAAGCCATATGCTGCATAATAGGGCTGTAGTGAAGGACTTGCCACAGCAAATCGCCCAGGGAAAGTGTTCAGCTTTCCACACCCACCTTTAAGAGTAAAATGTCTTTCAACAGAGACCAAAGGTTTGGATAAAAGCACCAAGAACTTTTCAATTCATTTTCATAGCTGACTGTGTAAGAGACCAAAACCTCCAGTTCATCAGTTCATTGCACAGCTTTTGTCAGGACTGGTATATTGACTTTACAGGAGGTGTTATGGGGTTGAAGTGCATCTAACCCCTGAGGAGCCCGATCCTGTCAGGTCAGACTTAGTATGTTTGAATTTGGAACTTTCTGCTTATGCTCATCTGCATATACATTTTAAAAAGACTGGCTTCTGCATTTTTAAATCCATGAAATCACAAAACCATCAGCATTTATTTGGGAAATCCACATTTTGGGAAGGGAGGAAAGGCTGCAAGACATTTGATGGCAAAGCACAAATCTGAAAAAAAGACAAAAAGAACAAAACCCAAACCAAACCTATTAAAGTAGTGATGAGTAGGAGTGGAAAGTCTAATAGCCCTAATGCAAGCAAGGTTTGTCACTCAAGTCTCTCTGTCACTTTTACCAATGGAATGCTTCATTTCTCATTGAAGTGTCTCCTGTAGGTTTGTGTGTCTCAAAAGGTCAGTTTAATGATTCCAAAGCCATCGTGGGCATTGACTACAGCTTTTGGAAGAGCTGTAGTAATCATAGTAGCCTGGGGTAAAATGCATTACTTGAACTTCAGCATTGCCTGATAACACTGCCATTTACATATGGCCAAAATGTAGCTTGGTCTTTCATCAGTGGAACAGAGCTTGATCAGTGCCATGAAGTGGCATTTTTCTTTCACCTTTGTCCTTATTGCTTTTATCCACCAAGAAGCTCTCAACCCTGAAAACAATGTTTCCCAAGGGAGCTGGTCGTTTGTGCATGATTGTGAATTAGCACAAATTGCTAACACATCAGGAACTGAAATCCTTCTTCCTGTTTTTAAGTTGGTAAAGGATAAAATCCTGGAGCCTGATGTTTTCCTGAGTAAGAAACATCATCCTTCCGGAAGCAGACAGGCTTGTTTTCTGTTGTTAAAATGGTCTGCAGAAAAAGAATTTAATTGTTCCTGTCTCTTCAGGTTTAAAATAGGTCTCTGGAGCTGCTGGCATAGCCTACTGCACCACTGTATCATTTACTGTCAAAAGAACTCTACTTTCTGGATCAAAGTTTAAATTAGAGAACATTATATTTAGAAAGGAAAAGGATAAAAGCATAAATTTATTCTCCCTTGTTATTGTATCTTCAACTGCCTGGAGTTTTACAGTGTTTTAACAGCTTCACAAATACTTGCTAGTTTATTACAGCACCCTCAAAAAATGAGACACAAATATCAAATAAGCACGGTCTTCTCTCTGTTTTTGTTGAATTTTGGTCCCTTAGCTATTCTGTGTGTTGTCTGCTGTTCTGTTTAAAATAACTAGAGGGATTTTTTTTTTAATAACTTTGTGCAGGCATGTTTTTAAATCCCCCTTCTCATTTCCCATTCAGTTTTTTTTACAGAGTCCCTTGACCCCTACTGAGGTGAAGGAGATCCTCAAATATCCACTCAACCTCCTCACAGGTGGCTTACTCAAAAAGAGGAGAAGTGAAAAACTGCAGTTCTCTGATTGTGAGAGACAACTCAGAAGGATGGAGATAGAGGTGAGATCAAAGATGATAGACACTAGAAGGACATTACTGGACTCTAGGAGCCTCTTTGTATTCGTAGAGTAAGGTTAGCTGAGGTAGTGGCTAAGTAAAGTTTCTGAGCTGAATTATACCTGCTTTGTCTACTCTTGAATCAAAGTCATCAAAAGGTCATCTGTACTCAAGGAACTTGTTGCAAGACTTCTGTTCAGGAAACTATATTTCAGTGTTGAAAAGCTGTTTGAAAACTGGGGTATGAGGTCTGTGGCAGACAACTTTGTGAGCATCCAGAACCCTTACTGTTTCATGACCCCCTGTCCATCAGTATTCCAGAAGGTGTGGAATGGAAAATGCACATAATATGCAATGCTAAAAGGAAATTACTAGTAGGAATTAGAGATGAAAAATCTGTCTCTTATTTATTCTAAATCCCCTTCCATTTTGTGATTGTATGCATGTTTCTTAAACAAAATTGCTTTCATTTTATAACTGTTTAAATTACCAGAGCTGTGAAAGGAGGATGTGATGTAATCAAGAACTAGGTCCAACAGGAAACATCCAAAAAAGACATATAGGCTTGAGAATATTTCATTTAACTTTATTTGATTTCCACACAATGATTTGCCAGAGTTCATAATCTAGATTTGTCTTCCATGTTCCCAGTGCACTACATGCAGAGAACAAATTTGAGTGGGATCTGCTGAGACCCAAGCAGAGCAGCTGTTTAACCTGCTTCTCACATCCCTACATGTCTCACATGTAGGACATGAAGCTAAAGGCAGCTTCATGGAGCAGACATGCTATGTCTGTAGCATTCAGCAGGATACCTGTATGACATTGGGTCCCTCCACTCTCCTGCTTAATATTTATGTTATGCACTTAAATTTACATGACCAGCTCACTGTTTATCTCACATTAGTGGAAGGTGCTTTCATTTTATAAAATATAGATATTGTTCCTTATGTTTCATATGTGGCTGATGTACTCTTGGGCTGAGTTACAGCATCATGATTTGTCATTTAGAATCAGTGGGAGAATCTCCATTGAGTCTTCATTTTATTAGACTTCTACTGAATCTGTTCAGTAATTTTTTTGGATATGACTAATCTAAGCTTTTGTCAGTATATTATTCCTCAATGCTTTTAGAAGAATATTACTCCCTAAAATACAATATAACAACACTTGTATAAAACCAGTTTCCTCTCAATAACAAAATGAAGTCTTTGTTCAATCATATTGATAAGGGAAAGAGAAATCCTTACTGTCTTGCTGAAATCATAAGTGAATTATGGTACTTTAAAATAATAGGTACAGAAAGCTTCTGCTTTACTGAAAGTAGACAAAAGGTGGAAGGTTAAATTGCTCAAAGACAGGTATCCAGTATCAGGAAGAGTCAGAAGTCTCAAATCTCAGGCCTCTGCTTGAACCACTAGAGACTGGCCCACCTATAGTTCAACTTTGTCAAACCTTGAGTCTGTAATTAATCTTTCCTTTAACACAAAAGAAACTCCCTATAGACACCTATGATTTATTTCTTGGAGTCTCACCTACTGACCCTTTCCTGGAGGTCCTTAGAAATTTGAAATAACTTCACTTCATGCACCAAAGACATCATTACATTCCTTATTGCTGACATGTCATATACTTACAGGCACAAATAATTTCTTACATGGTATGGCTTAATAGACATAGCAAAGAGAAAAAAAAAGTCAGGAAATCTATATTCTAGTTCTCAGCAACCTGGTAAATAAAGGCATCACTGTATATAAAATCAATCCTATAAATATGGGTAGATCTTCAGGTATTGATGACTAAAATAATGCACCTATAAAACTTGGAGTGGCTCATTTGAAATCATAGTGTGAACGTTTTGCAAGGTAAAGCATGGCTTTAAGAATGCTAACAGTATGTGCATATTTTATAACTATGTTTGGTTACTTATGATCCTGAATGAAGGCTGATGGCTAAAATGAAAAGAGTTTGGGAAGTATCAGGAGTATGTATTATGAAATCTAAAAGCTTCAGACAGGTCATCCAAATCTGTATGAATGTTAAGTTGCTCTGAACAAAGGTCCAGGTTTTACTAAGGCAGTGTCTAAATTACTCATGCAGAGGTTAGGTTTTCCAAATCAGATCTCAAGATGTTGGCAGGGCAATTGTGGAGAACTCCCTTGCAGCTGTTTGTCCCAGGCTTAGCCTGTAGTATATGGTTGAATAAAGAGCTACAGTTTCCACTGCAGCTTTCAGAAAGTAAATGTTTACTGAGAGATTTACTTATAATGCACTAAAGACTATTTAATTTATGTGGTGCTGATCTTGATTCCAAAATCTCCATCAAAAGAAATGAATACAACCACTCATAACAAAGTGCATTGTAGAAGTCATTTTCTATGGAGCATGAAATCTTTAAGATATATTCTCACATACAAGCTGATCTAACTAACAGAACAAACCAAAACTTGCTTTAAATGACTCTCTGTTTGTCTAGTGTGTAGCATAGTAACAAATCAATCCTACTGCTGTGAAGTGTCTGATTACATCTGAAGATCAACATGATGTTAAAGGTTAAATTGATAGAAAAATGGATAATTTCCAAGATAATGAACATTTTCGTCAAGTGCAGCTCAAAGCAAATCAGAGGGGAGAAGGTTTTAACAGGGAACATTCTAGAGGATGCTGGCAACATGATCCATGATGCCAGAAACAAACATATAAAAATGCCAAGCAAGGAAGTAGCACAGTGATGTGGAGTTCTATTTTGGGCAAGATTCCTGAAATGGATTTTTTGAGGTCCTTATGCTCTCTTTTTACTTCTTCTTGCTGAAGATATGGACTGAATGATGGATTAGAGATGGTACACATTCCTTGTTCTGTTTGAGGGTCAAAAATGTTCACTATTCATGCATTCTCAATTTATTAATATATCTGGATACTAATTTGCATGCTTTGTTCAAGGGAGAAAATCTAGTTGCTGGTATGTCATTTCTTTTCTAACGGTGCATTAATAATTTTCAGTGGTTGAATTCCCTCAACATATTAGATTTTCACATCTGTTAGTAAATGTCAAGACAAAGTCACAATTTTAGATGCAGCTCCCAGTAAAAGTATTAATTTGCCATCAGTAGTTCCTCTATGTTCAAATAGTCAATAGTCAAATTTTGTTGGAGGTACTTGATCAAAGAAAAGGCCATAAAGTTTTGTTTTCTCTTCAAAACTGGGAGTTCTCAAGAAACTCTGTATTTTGCCTGTCATTTCTCTTCCTCTCAGGTGACAGATTTGTGGGCATGTAATGTGTGTGATGCCACATTTTTGAAGGTAACGTTTTTGTTCTGATTCTATTGAGTGAAACTGGAAGAGCTGAAGCAGAAAACAAAAACCTGTTCTCAGTTCCCAGGAATTAAAATGTTTTTTTCCCCATGCAAATACTGACTACTCAGCCCATAATACCAGACATTCAGGTCAGGTTTATCCTGAATGTTCTTGACCAAACTCCCTGAAATGTGGACAGTTTATCTGAAGATCATTATAGAGACCATTCAAATTAATTAATATTTTCCTAGCAGTAACATGATGAACTTGCATTAGACTTGAATTTTGTGAAAGTAGCACAAAAGCCTCATCTGCAGAAAAAGCACAACTACTTTAAAAAACTCAGTTTTGCAATGAAAAAAATAAGCTGATGTGTGTTCTTGACAGATCTTTTCAATGCAACTTTCCAAGCACTTGTGGCTCTCTTTTACCTCACTAAATAAAATTAAGAAACATGGAAAACTGTGGGGAAAAAAATATGCAGAGAGTATTTAGGTTACCAATACCTTTTTCTATTTGGCTACTGGCATTTTTTTGGATGTGAAAATAGGATAAGGAAAGATTTCTTGAAGGCTAGCAAATTAACTGGTAGACTTTTGAGCTGCTAAGTAGCTAGTCAGTGCAAGACTCATGTAAATAAGTTTCTCAGGGATTTATAGCTGATCATTCCCTAGACACAAAGCTGGTCATCTTAACTAAAACATGGATTTGATTTTACAACTTTATTATGGAAAAGGCTGTAGCTCCCACTGTAATAACTGCTTGCTCTTTTATAGACATAGCTTCCAGAATGCTTTATAGTAAGCTGCTTCCTCATGCACTGTGTAAGGAAAATAAACTTTTCTTTATATGTTCCCATGTTCTCAATTTGGTGATCACTTGCAATTCATGTGGATGGTAAAGTGTCAAACTTATTATTTTTTACAAAAGGAGGAAGAAAACCCCAAACTGATACACCTGTGCCATAAATGTTCACGTTACCTTTCAGGGCCTCTTAGTGCATTGAGTTAAACCCATATATTTTTTTTGCTACTCTTTGTGAAACTCTCTTGGGCTTTTTAAATACATGCTCCTTTAGCTAGACTTCCTCACCATCCTGGGTTTCAAAGTTTGGTTTTATGAGGAAACTACACTGTCTCCCTGTCTTGGTGTGCAATCTTTCCTGTCACCCGCTCTGGGGGCCTGCTAAGTGTGGCTTGCTGCACACAGATTGTTTGTGAAGCTGCCAAACGGAAGCCAGCAGCTCAGCTCAGCTGAAAGAGATAAAAACAACATTATTTCATAGCTATTAAAAAACACAATAGACTTGTAAATGGTGCCTTGTACAAACAGGGCTTTTCTTCACGAAAAGAATAGCTCCTTCAGCAGAGTCTGAGACATCTGTATTGTCCATTCACCTCGTGTGCAATGAGTTGCTATTAATAGTTCTGCATTAGAAAATCTTACTATAAATAACATCTGAAATCTACTCCCATAATACCCTTTGTCCTTGATATGCCTTCCTTGGGACATTTGTATATTTACCATGAACAAGAGAACAAAACAACTTAGGATAAAAAAGGCTATGACTATATTCAATGATTGAGTTCCTGGGATGGCTTTCATTTGGTGGGGAGGGGAGAAGGGAGAAGAAAGATGTAAACAATAAATATGTCTCTGACTTTTCTCCAATATTCTAGCTAGACTAACAGGCAAACAGACACAGCTTGACAGGCAGATGATTGTCTTATCAACAGTAACCATCTTGGAAAGAGTATATCCAATTCTCCCAAAATAGCTAATTTAATGGGAACTAGTCCCTCTGTTCTCTTGTTATGGGAACTTTTCACAGCAGATGGTCTGTTCCATGATACAAACTGTAAATTAGTTTTCACATCTTCCTGAAATGGAAGACTTCACTTAACAAGCCCTTCTAAATGAATGGTTTCAGCAGGAAGAGGCTGATGATCTCACCAGGTAAAGATTTGACAGTGTTTTAGAAATGTCATTTGTAGTTCTTTTGAGTCTTTTAGTTGGCACGGTGGTTTTGTGGTATGTCTTTTAGGACTTGTTTTCATCCTTGATTATGAGGAGTATACTCATATACTTACTGCTCTTCTCTGTTTTTTGGTTGATTGGTTTATAAACCAGATATTAAACAAGAATTTTCCTTAGTTGTGTCCATAAGTTGTTAATCAGAGAGCAAAAAAAGGAATGTCTTAGGTTTTCAGGCTCTTGTTTCCTGCTAAATTGTACTTCATTGGACTTCATTGTGCTTTTCTACTGTATGTCTCAAAACAAGGGAGATTTTTTAATAAAGTAGAAATTCAACAAATGAAAACATGGTAAGAGATGTGACTGCTGTTCCTCATATCCTCAGAAGAAATGACCAGAGGGAAACAGTGTAGTTTGGAACCAAGGAAGACTTCCTTCTGTCTCCTGAAATCAGTTTTGTCTTCATTCACACATAGTGCTCAGTTCCATTTTCATTGTTGGATTGATCAGGGTTTACAGCCTTTGGTTGACATATCTCTGAAGATGCTCTCTACAAAATCAGCACTGACTTGTGCTGCAGCTGTTTGTCACAGCTGTTTCATTTTCATAGAAGAAAATGCTCTTCCTCATCCTGCTTCTTTCCTTTCAGCTGGTTTCCTGCTTCCAGGACCACAAAATATTTCACCCTTTTTAATCACTCCAGTGGTTTGGTACCTCATCATGGTTCCTCCAGGTGTCTCTGCTGTGCACCCAGAGGAAACAAGTCATTGTATAAGGGTAATATATTTGAGAAGGATGATCTACTCCTCACCATGCCTCCTGTTTTTCATATATAGCTTGAAAAAGGAATCATCTGGGTATCAAATCCCACAATAGTAGAGCAGTGCAATACTACAGCCACATCCTAGGCTTTTATCCCTCTTTTGTATGAGGTCCCACTTACAGAGGTGTAATATACAATGTTAAAGCAAAACAGTGTAGTAGGGTCAATATATGTCATTTTCTCTCTTATGCCTTCAGGTGATTCAACTTGCAAGCATCACATTTCCATACAACACCCTTTCACATATGCAAGTGTCTGTGAAAACATGGTTCTTCAACAGAATCACAGAATCATCTGTGCTACAACTCTGTAGTACCAAGACCATCTTCAATTCAAGTGGATTAGGCAACTAGTGATTCCTTCTTTTCACACCTTCATCAGTCACCTATGGCATCTATAGCCAAAAACATCCTGGCAGTCAACCATGTAGTAGTTCAATGTTTTTTATGCAACTGTTCAAGTATGGTTTTATCTGATTGGTAGCTGCAAGAAAAGAGACCACACCAGCAACTTTTTGCCCAGCAGAACCCAATCAGATGTTAAATGAAGGCATTCAGCTAAATCACGTGAGATGATGCGTAGATCTTCAGATGTGAGTATGTACTAAAAACAAGATCTTTGGATATTTTGGCCCTTTCATAAGTAGCTGCTAGTGATGTGGAGTCTGGGTCTAAAAGCTGCATTTGCTCTTGCTTAATTTTAAGTAGGTAACTGGCCTTTGGCCAGACCTACCATTAACAGAGATAACTCATTGTAATTATTGCTATGGTACATATGAGTTTTCTAGCAATAGAATATAATTTGCTGTCCTGTGTGTGACAATAGAATGGGATGTTCTAGTTTAAAGTGTATTTGGAAAATTTTTTAATATCTTGATTCTTGAAATCATTACTTAATTATTAGTAATAACTAAAATAAAATAAAATTAATAATAATAAAAAAAAACTTGGAAGAAACCACAACCCCCTAGATGGATCTAAGGTAGGTTTACACAGGATTGTAAATCACACATTTATCATACCTTGGTGTTATGCAACTTGGACTCTCTTCCAATGTGTCCTTACATCATCCACATCCTGAGATGTGTTAGAAGATGTTGGAGCTCTTTTCTAATCTGTGTGCCTAAATTTATTTCCTGGGGAACCCAGAGGAAAAGAGGAGGATGAATAGTTAGCATCCAGCCCTTGCCCCTACATCATGTCCATGACTGTGTAGCCTGTACATGCTTCTCGCAGTCCCATGGTTCATATCTTCAAGGAAAAGATCATTTCCTCAAGGAAAGAGAAGACACCTCACTGTTATTTCAGCTTTTAAAAGAATTATAAGCCCCACTCCCTCACAATTCACCAAGAGAAAATGCAAGTGTGATGCTTAAGCTAACTACTCCTTTCTTTCTAAAGAAATCACATATTTTATGTGAGAGCCAAGATAAGGGCCCTGTGTATATCTATGCTGAAGATCAATTCACTCTTAGATTTATAAGGGCTTGCTTTACAAGACTAGGCTTCTATTAGTCTGGATGTGCACAAGTAACCCTTTGGACCACACATGACACTTGACAATTTCACCCCTTATTTTCCAATGGATTTTCTTAATGAAATGAACTGTTAAGAGCAGTGCATGACTCTGAACTGTATATAGCACACCACCTAGCACTGCATTTCAGAGCATGAGAAACATGAACATGTTCAGGCATCTGTGAACAGAAATTGCAAGTTGTGGAAAATAAACCCCTTTGTTCGAAAGAGCTTTCAAGTAATAATTCACTCTTATAGAAAGGTCTTTCCTGAGGTCATGCTACCTTGATTTCATAATCCCAGAAGACAGCAAGGAAGTGAATCTGGACATGACCTCTTTCAACTCTTGTTCATTAGAGCAGATGATTCAAACAACTCAGGCCTTTCACTGCAAGGCCTGTGAACAAGCTGAAATCATGGCATAATCTAGCCAGCAAGAGAAATCTATTGAAAGGGAAGCAGGATAGCTTATTAACTTGTATTTTTGCTGAGGTTATGTTTACCTAGAATGTATCATCTTGAACAAAAGACTAGATTCAGATAAAGCATACTCTAATTAATGTTTCCCCACTTAAATGATAATGCACATTATAGTTCTTTTAGTTTGTCAGTCTATTTTTGTCTAGCTTTACTAATTCAGTGAGACTGATGCCATTTCACAATGAATAGCATCAGAAGCAGACCATGGAGCTCTAAGGAAGTCAAAAACTTCCTTTTTGTTTATATGTAAACAGACTAAGTTAGTCCTTGCTTCAAAAAAGCAGTGTGTTTATAGGCAGAAAACCAAGGTAACCAAAAGAGGTTCAGGTAACAACTAATGTGATCTCAAGACAGGTAGACCCTGTAGTGTATTCAGGTACACTTTGTGTTAATTTGGTGTCTGTGGTAAAACAATGAATGCCTTGTAGATGGCTGCATTAGCAGGGTCAACTTAATGCAATAATTTGACTTTTTGATGGTGAGTGTCCATCTTTCACCATAAATCACTGAGATAACAGAGAGAAGGTGGCTGAAGGGCAGAGTAAAACCACAAAGCAGATAAGATTATTTTCAGGTTTTTTGAATGTGGTGATAGAAATGTGAATTGCTTTTACCACAACTTAGGAAGTGATCTTTCTTTTGCAGGAAACAGTGAATTTCTTACCTGTTTCACTTTGCTGTAGGTTAGAACCACTGTTAGGGTAAAACATCAGGGACATATTAATTTCCACAGTGTAAAATCATAGAAAATTCCTGAATACACAAGGTGTGCCAGAGTAGAGTTTGCACTGGCACAGAGCAGATATCACTTCTTCTTCTATGGTTTATGGTTGGAAAAGACCTCATTGAGTCCAACCATCCACCTAACACGATCATGCCCACCACTAAATCATGTCCCCAAGCGTTACATCTACATGTTTTTTGTCTTCTCACAATCTGTGGGAAAGCATGTAAGCTGGTGGTTTGCTCCAGCTGCATTAGAAAAATGGGGTGCTGAGTGCTGTGGCTTATCACCAGACCGAGCTAGCAAAGCCATTGGATGCACTGCAATGCCAGGAGAAGTTACTGGATTGCTCACTGTAAGGTTGCTTTGGGCTAAACCTTAGACTGTTTCTCTGGAAGGCTTACCAGGGCCACACTTTCATCTTAAGGTAGGGAAGGCTCTGTTAATCTGACCATTTCTGAACCCTGTGTTATCACATTGCATGGATAGGACAGGATTACAGTTTGTGCCTTGATACTTAACAGGTATCTAGTGCCTTTTGAGAACCTAAGAGGATCCTCCTTGGCCCAAACCATGTAAATTGACTTTGGTTTTGTGCTATATATGCAGATGTCTAGGATGTCCTAGAGAGTCTCAAGTGAAGTGTTTACTATTCTTTAGTTACTTTCTACTCATCAGGAAGATTCACTGACAGTAAGGATGGAAAACATAGTTCTCTTCTTCCTTTCTCCTTGTAAAATTCTCTTTCTTTATGCAGCCTTGTCAACTGTTGTTTAACACAAAGTACTTCCTCTGGGCCAAGGAAAATGTTTGAATCAAGGTTTAAGTCAAGGAGAATGCTCGATTCCAGAAAACATCATGGAGAAATCCCCCAAATTTTAATAACTCTGCTTTAAAATGTCAAGCAAATGTGCATGTCTAAACCCTCCAATAAATAAGTTTAAGGCAGGAAAATTGGTTATACATCTGACTATTTTTTTCTTCAAATATTTTATGTTTATCTTCTTTATTTGTAGCAAGGATGTATTTGCAGTGCTGGACTCAGCTGCACTTTAAAGCAAAGAATGGAGCTATTTCTAGCCAGATGTCCCTTAAATCAGTTGTCAGAAGTTGCTGAACTGCTAAAGAAGTTTCACCTGTAGAAATTAGTTAAATGAGTAGAAAATTACCCACCCAATAGGAATGCTCTGGCACTATCTTCTATTTGCTGCAATCATGTTGCACATGCTTATTGGCACCTGAGCTGATAGCTCAAATTGAAGAAGGGATTTGTTTCACTGCATCTTCAAGAACAATGATAATGGTGCTCTGAGACATATGTAAACACTATCATAGCATTATAGGGCATTATACCAATGAAATGGAAACAGGTTCTGGAGTATATCAGCAAGTAGTTGTGTGAACTCCTGCAAAATTGAAAGTTTTCATTGTGTGTGTGTGTATTTTAGCCAGTGAGAGATTGCTGAGCTGTGTAAAATGGTTTTCATCATGTAGGTGGGGAAACTAATGACTGTGCAGCCAGCCACTGGCTGTTAGATTATCAGTTCTTTAATTATCAATCTAGCAATGTTTCAGTTTATAAAAAAGTGGTAGGTTCTGTTAACAAAGCAGAGGAACCAGAATTTCTTTTTTTCTGAGAAGAAATTCAGTTGGCAAAATTAGAGTTAACTCATGGTTGAAATATCTTCTTATAATCAGTGTGGAAAGATGTAGTTAAAGGAATTCTGCATAGAGTGGCAAAAAAATGGAAGTGAACCAATTAATTTGTATCAAAGCTAACAATAGGCAAATTTATCTGTTTAGTGTTTTCCATTGGACAGCAGGAAGATGTAAGCTCTGAGTAAACTTTCAGCCTGAAACCATGTGAGTTGACTGGGTAAGAAGTTTCATATTTCCATGCCTCTGAAGACCACACAGCAATGACAGATAGTGAGGTAGCATCACTAAGAAAAGTGTCAGAGGGCACCTGAATTGATGAGGTGTAATATTGTGTGAAGATCAATGAACATGCAAAAGAATACAGAGACATTGCTGTCAGTTTTCTTTCAGCCATGTGACCCCTCCTAGTCCTCCTGGGAGCCTTGTGTTCTGGGACTCCATGAGCCTCCAGTAAAAAATTTTGAGGAGAACATAGGACAATAATATAGGAGAGGGATGTTTGTTGTTGCTGTATCACCACAGCTTAATGGTATGTTCTCTCTTTGGTAAAATTTCATTTGCTTTGTCCACTAAAAGGGATTACACTGCCTGAGCCAAGCTGATGCCAAGGATAGATATTTGACCACTCCAGTCTTCAGAGGCATAGACTAACTTTTTAACATAGCAGAGAGAGAAACAGTTATTAAAATTAAGCCTTTTTTATGTTTAATAATGCATGACAGAAAGGCTTTTTTTTCTGTTTTTTTTTGCTTTCTGTTTCTTTGAAGTTAGATTTCTGAAAACAAGTCTCAGAAAGGGACACAGGTTGAATCCTCTAGGCAATATTGAGTGAATTATTGAAGATGTTCTGGCTCTCTAGTCACAGAATCACAAGATATCCTGAGTTGGAAGGGATCCACGAGGATCATCGAGTCCAACTCCTATTTAGGTACAGGACAACCCCAAAGTCACACCACGAGTCTGTGAGCATTGCCCAAGTGCCTCTTGAATTCCATGAGAGCTGGTGCCATGACTGCCATTCTGGGGAGCCTGTTCTAATGCTCCACCACTCTCTGGGTAAAGAATATCTTCCTAACATCCAACCTGAATTTTCCCTGGCACAGCTTCGTGCAGTTCCCCTGGGTCCCGTTGCTGGTCACCAGAGAGAAGAGGTCAACACCCACCCCTCCCTCCCTGGTGAGGAATTTCTAAACCACACTGAGTGTCAATGTGAACCTGAATATGATACATCTGCTGGTGGAGGTGACTGTCTAATGTTACTTTTTTATAACATTTCCCAGCTTGTGAGGAAGTTGGTACTTGACAAACTCCTGTGTGGAGAAGGAGATTCAAGTGCCTGCTTGATTTTGGGAATGTATTTCTTGTAAAATAAGGAGAGCCATATCATCAAATCAAACAGGAAAATACATGAACAACTCCTACACACCTTTTTTATCTCCAAAACCATGTCTTTTAGTCACAGGAGACTGCAGCTGGGGCAATGTGTTGCAAAAGTTAAGCCAACTTCTGAAAAGAATTTATTATTACTGTCAAACAAAAGGTACTACTCTTACTCATGGTGTAGATTTAGGAGACCTAATTATTTTCAGAATTAAGTCTTGAGAGATGAAATGAAATCACCACCTACAGGACTAAATTTGACTATTTCCTAGGTACTAGTATATTTGACCTTATTACTGAGAACTTCCCATCTGTAATATACTAGATCTCAGAGATCATTTACATATAACATACACACACAAAAAAAGTCCAAGCAAAAGAAAATGGTTTATATTAACAAGGGAAATTTTTTGAGAAAATAACTAAAAATGTCAAGACCTCATAATCATGAAAGAGAACAAACTTTGGTGCAAGCACATCTGAACCAGGAGCAAGGAGAAGAAAGCAATTAGATATGAGAAAGCAATTTACTCCTAAGAGAAAGAAAGGGAAATAACAGTGGAAATAAATGTGAAATTCGAATGTGTGGAATTAAAATGGGAAGGTATCAAAGAAGTTAATGATACAACAGTAAAAAAACCCAACCTTGTGGCAGTTAAGGAATATGAAGTTGTTTTTAGCAGTATTATGGACCCTTTCATTGCAATCTTGGTAAATGGTGTCAGCAAAATTACAAAAAATGACTCTAAAAAGGCAGAGTTGTTCAGCAGATGCATCTTTAATGTGGGAAAAAGCAAGCATAGCAATGTATCTCCTAAGAGAGCACTAAACTATAAATGCTGACTATTAAACAACAGCTTCTAGTGATGAAAATACTTTTATGAGTAGAACTACATAATATATTTGTATGAATCTTGGCTGAAAGGAACTTTTAACCTGTTGATCATTTTTAACACATCTATCAGTGTTGGAGAAGTATTTCAGGAACAGGAAAGTGTAAACATTATGGCAGCATTTGAAAGGGGCAAATATAACCTGAAGAGGTGTAGGTGGCAGTCTGGCACCAATGCAGGACACTACCATTAGCAGCCTCTTAAAAACAAAATCCAGTTTCAATAAAATTCTTTTAAACTTCAGCCTAACTTTATCCTAAAGACACAGGAAAGGGATGTGGGACTTGCAATTCTTTGTTCTGGGGGCCAACACCACCAAGATCACACAGATCTGTTCATATCAAAGCAGGACGCAGATTCATGAGGTTAATATGTCATCCTACCCTATTCCAGAAGGTAGCTGATCAACACTATCCTTTCATTTTCTCCACCACATGTTGAAAACTCTTTAATAGAACTAAAGAAATGCTCAGCCTACTATGTGTGCAGATAAGCATAAGATTTTGTATTGTTTTCAGCCAAGTATGAGTCCTGGGTTGTGGTGAGGAATTTAAACTCTCAGATGTCAGGAGGCACAGACTATGAACTGAAAATCCAATTTCTCTCCTTCTGTACTTCTATATTAATATGTGCTCCCCATTAATCTCTTTCAAAGCTGACTGGAGCTAAGGAAAAGACTTTAAACAGGCATTGGAACAACAAATATTAAGGACTAAAAGTAGGGATTAAGCAAGCGATATAGTGATTTGTCAGTGATAAAATATCTAGAGTAATATGTATATTATTGTCTTTCATATAAAAAACATAAATGTATATTGTATTCTAACAGACTGAACAGAATTTTGGGAAAATCCTGTTTTGTTACAGTCCAGGTTTAGTTCATGACAAAGTTTCATTAAGAACCACACTTCTTGTAGATGCAAGCTCTAGAGACAATCTCGAAAAGCTCAGAAATCTAATCTGAAGTTTGTATTTATAACATTTGAAATCTGTTGAAAGTTTGAAGTTGGTCTGCCTGCTTTTATACACTCTTCATCACTCTTCCACTCTGCTTACATTGCTGTAGACAACATCCAAAATGTAAACATACATAAGGAAATATGGACCAGACACAGGCTTTGAGTTCTCTTCATGGCTAATGTTTTGTGACTTTGGAGTGATAGAGAAGTTCACAGAATTGCTCTAGTTGAAATTTATTGTCAGGTGAGAAACAAAACTTGGCTGTACTACAGTGTTTATCCATGGCTGATTTATTAAAAGTGGTTAAGGACCTTCAGGTTTTAAACTAAAATAAAACTAAAAAAGAAATTCTGTATGAGTGTAAAGTTTATGTCTTATAACTATCATGGTGACTTCTCACCAGCATATCAGGTGATATGCATGAAGATAAAATAATTAGAATTTTTACTAGAGATATTTTCAATCTGAAAAAAAGTAGTAAATATTTTTTTGCCTTCTCCTTTAAGGTTTTTGACTACATTTTATGTATATCATGCAGAAGTTGCTTCATCAATTCTATTAATATCCAATATTTACCAAACTGAAAAAGGAAAATCTGCACCCATGATTCTTTTGATTTACCCATTTCTCACTGTCAGTTCTGTAAATGTGGTGAATTAGCTGTTCAGTAACTTTTCTTTATTTCTGTGTTCAGTGGATTAAGTTCTGCAACATGATGATCTGCTGTTTAATGTAAGTATTGCTCAGTTCTGATGAAAGGTAAAACACCTCTCCTTTGAAGGACATAATTAAATTCTTAACATCACCTCTGGTGTCACATCTTGCATGTCCTTTCTCTGCAGGAAAATATTATCTGCACCAAAGGAAAGAATCCCACAGCATTTCAATTTTTTTGATTGAATATATTTTTACTGTGTATCCTTTGGTCATTGTTGTACACTAAATCTCATTGTCAAACCCTTGCATGTTCAGTGATGCACAGATTTACTTGTTACATGACATGTGATTTCAAGAGATGCATTCTGTAAGATATCAAATAGCGATAACTCATGTCCTTAGAGGGAATTATTTCTTCTTGGGGTCTTTTTGCTTTTTTTATGAAGTCTATTTTCCTGAGAGGGAAAATTTGAAGATTAGATTTCCTTCCTTTTCATTATGTTAATGAAAATCCCTTGCCTTTTTTTTTTTGGTCTTAGTAACCTGTATTTTGACAACAATTCTTTACAAGATGCAGGAAAATGAGTTCCATTCGCTGCAGTCTACACAGCATCTGACCTTTCAGAGAAAGACTGGAGTCCTTTCTTAATCACCAGCCTCCCTAATTACCCTCCTTTTCATGAGGGTTGTTACAGTTAGGAAGCATTTCAGCCTGCTAGCCTCTCCAAGCTATTTGCTTCAATAAACTCGATGTCTTTTTTCTATAAACTGGGAGATATATAATCATGTTGACAAGTCATATTATATAGTTGTTAAACATGCAATCCTCTTTTTATCTCACTCTAAAATACATCTCACTTCGACAGCAAGAAAGCAGCTTTTTTAACAGGTTCAAGTGTATATCACAGACAATCATAAAAGGGAGAAAGAGCTGTTCCTTGAACAAACATTTCTGGAGAAATTCTTTTATTGGAATATTGTGTTAGAGGATTTATATGCTTTCTTACACACAAAAGACTTGATTTTTAAATTGACATTACAAAATGAAATTAAAAGATTAAAATCTCAATAACCTTTTTTGTGGTCGATGTCTTGATGTTTTCACTAGTTGAACAATCTCATTTTTTGTCTATATATTCTCAAGCTGTTTCATGCAGCACTTCAGAACTAAAAATCTCTTCTTTTGTCATAGGAGGCAATGACACATGGGTAAGATTCATAATGACTGCTATGGAGTATGGCAAGTAGAAAAAAAGGAGGGGAAAAAAGCACTCTGAATAGAGATGCAAGTGAAATATTTATTAAAAGTCCTCATCTGGCTATTCCAGACCTGTATCTTACCCACCCACAGCTCTTCTACCTAGTCCTACCTCTGAGAAAATCTTTGTGATGTTTCCTTGTCAGACTAATGGGGACAGGCACAGGGTGTGGGAAGGTAGGACCATTTCTCTTTAGAGCCTGGACCGAAGTGCCAGTCCATCCTTCCACGTACCCCATACTCAGGAAGCAATGACCAGGGTCTGCATGCTAATTAACACACCACATTACAATCTTTGTCTTCTTCTGTGGCCATCCTAACTCCACAGTTTCCCCAAGATCACCTTTTACTGACTTGGCAATATTACCCTCAAGCCTGTGCCCTGAGGGGATGAGAGCAGAACTTGGCTTTATTTTTCACGCTGTGGGGGAAAGAGCACTGCTAATAAGTATGCTAAAAAATAAAATACATTTGTGTATTTTATTAATTTCCCATAATTTAATGCTGCCTCACAAAATTCTATTCAGCTGGGGAAGCAATTCTTTCTTTTGACAGGGCAGTAAGGTATCATTAATTTTTCATTCTCATCAATCACCATGGTAAAGGCCATCGGAGAAGGTTTTGTGCTTTGACTAGTAATTTGTCATGACAATTTTGCAAGGCTGTTTTAATGTGTTCTCTTAGCTGATTGAAAATGTCTTATTTACTTCAATTAGTTTTGCCAGTGAGACACTGTGCTTTTATACAAAATGAATTGTTAATTGCTCCCCAAAGCCTAGGTAGACACCTGCTTTTCTATTAAAACGCAGATCAAACTGCATATGTGCTGAGGGCTAAAATTAGCTCAACTGTACAGGCAAAGCAGAGATACTTAGGGCTTTCTAATTTGTAATCCAGACAATGTTATTTGACATAAGATAATTTCTGATTTTCAGTTATTTTCACAATATATAAAATAATACAAGTGGGAGTTACTTCTTTTTTACTTGTTTGGTAGATAATACTATATTAAATGTATATCTCTGTATTGCTCTAAGTGGTAGGTGCTTCATAAATCCTCTGTAAAGCTGGTGAATTAAACAGCCTTTCAATGACAATCTTTTAAGCTTAACTACTCAGCTCTTTATAACCTATTTAATACTGACAGAAGATAGAGAAAGCAATAAAGAAGATTTAAATGTCTACATTAAACACCTTCAAGGCCCCATGGTCCAGTCTCTAACCACGCACCAGCATTTGTTTTCTGCACTTACTGTGTGCAATGCTCATCATGACAATATTTCCACATGGTGTGGTTGCACCACCATGGTACAGCAAAGAACTGTCCACAGCTGATTTCACTAGGTCACCAGCACATTCTGCAGCTGGTATGAGGCCATAATTAGTGAAATTAATTAGCCTTAGGAAACTAAGCCATGTGACCTATAGTTTAATACACATACTCGTTGCTATGGTAGCCCAAATAGGAGTATCTCTCAAGCTGTTAGGGCCCCTGGTTTCCCCTCATAATGAACAGCTACAGGGTGTGGAGCTGTAGATAAAGCAAATCCATTTGTTGGACATGGTAAACTGCAACAAATAATAAATGAAGTGACACTGGCACCTGAAGGCATCATTTGATAGAAACCTAAACACAGCAGTTAAGCTTTGTGATGAAATGCTTGACTGGTTTTAAACTTCGGGCATTGTCAGAATTTTATGGCACTGGTTAGAAGTGAATGTTGTGGTGATTTTTTTCCCTTTGCTGTACTGAATTCTTTGTTTATGTTCTAGAACATTCTGAACCCAAATGAATGGAAGCTCTTGGGCAGATTTGGCAGGAGGACATTTTTAATTCTGGATTTATGGTTTTTTATCTTCTTACCATTTTCTGACCATTCCCATATACTCTCCTCCTTTTCTTCCTCCTTCCAGTTCTCTACAAAATCACATTTCAATACTGATGACCAAAGTTTCTGTTACAAAAACCTTGCTAAATCAACAACAAAATGTCAGTGGGAGATGCATTCTCATATACTGAGAACTTTAATTATTTTTTCAATGATGTCACATGGCAAAGCTTTTCCAGATGTGTATTCAAAGACATATTTATTTGGAAAAATTAGAAAAGAAACCTGGGGACATTGGGACACAAGACATTCATGGAACTTCTTTGACTGTAGGAAAACATCATTTTAAAAGGAAGTCCCAAGACAATTGTGCTGCTGACACAGAATTTGCTGGTGTTGGGCTTTAGAACACTATTTTCTGCATCAGTTTGGCAACTGCAACCTTGAAAACTTTATTAATCAACTTCAGTAGTTTAAGAATCCTTTAAAGAAGACAGTTGAAGGAAGGTTTTGTTACAGTGAGTATGGTGATACAAGAGAAGATAAAAACAATACTGGAAGGTTGCTTGAGGTTCCATGCATTACAATTGTTGGAATACTCTTCATATAATTAGTAATTTAAAAGTGGATAATTGATTTATTGTAAACTAATGCCATTTAGGAGGGTTAACAATATTGAGACAATTCCTTTTTTTTTTTTTTTTTTGTCTGTGACAAGTGTTTTCTGGAAAATGTGATAAAAGAAAGAGGCTGAGTTTTAGCTGAAATTTAGTTAATAGAAGAATGTGGAATTGTGGCAGATCAAACATCATTAGCTTCTTCCTTGACCTCACTGCATATATCACATCGACATGCTGAGAGAGGTAATCTTTCTTTAATTAGAATTGAAATGTGCATTTTGAACTTAAACTAAATTCTCTTCAGAACTTTCAGTTAACACCTTAGGAGTAAAATGATATGTTTAAGTCAAAATATTTACAAATATTCTTGTGAAGTTCATAATGAGAATAAATTTAATTTCTAGATAACATTCACTGAATACGTGATTGAGTTACAGGATTCAATGCATAAAGGAATCTGGAAAGCATTACAAGAAGTGTTTTGGTCCATCTACTTCCACCAAGTATCTGAGCCCAGATGTTGGAGGGATCCATGCAGTGTGTATTTCTGAATAGATATACCTGTTCTACTAATCAACTTGCATCCTCATTAGCCACAGATGGGAAGAGGCTAACGATGTTGACACTGTTTACGTTACTGCATTTTCTGTCCACGCATGATCTGTGTGAGCAGCTGTCTGTAGGTACATATGTACCCCTGGTATATGCAAGTGTGTGCATTTGTGCCTATGGGAAAATCTGGATTGGCCTCACTACTGTTTGGATTTGGGAATATGGCACTCTCATGTTTGGACCTGGGAATGTGGCACTGCCACAGACTTACCTTCATTCAGCTACTGGATTAAGAAACTCCTAACACTTTTTTCCTAGAGATAATAAATTACTTTTCTTTCAGTATGGCTCCTTTTCCAAATAATGGTTGTCCTGCTGTCCATAATCAGTGTGAAAAGATCTTAAGCAGGAAAAGCAGCAGCTAACTATTTTGCTGTAGTCTATCTCTACAATTTTAATTTTCTATTGACACTGTTTAACTCAAAAATAATGCTAAAAAGGTCTACAGGGGTCAGAACCTGAAGTAACAACTTGCTGAAAAAGGCAGAGGAGGTGAGATGTTTTGCCATCCAATTCTCTTATTGCTAATCATGAATACAACTTCATGCAGCAATGCTGTTTCTTTATGTTTTGAAAAAGTCAAAACCAGATCTTGGTTTATCTAACCATATAAAAATACTCACCTGCATCTCAGTACTAACATTATACTATCACAATCCTTTCAATAGATTTGAAGAAAATGAGTTTTTCACTTGAAGCACATTTTTAGGTCAACCACCCTCACATATGGCTGAATAAAAATGCACCCATAAAAACAACTATTTCTAGAACAAAGAGAAAAGTGTTCCTAAAAATGGATCAATCATTAACTCTCATCCTCAAGGGCTCAAAAATATTTTATTAGGAATATTTTCTCTTTCAGGAAATTTCCATTGTTTTGAATGCAATTTTACCTGCAAAAGGAAAATGGAGCTAGGACTTAAAGCACAATGAGGCTGTCACACTCACTAATCGTTTTTTCCTGGAGGACCAAGGTTTAGACTTGTTTCTCTTTCGAGGTCAACAGCTTCTTTTTAATGTCTATTTTTCTCTTGCCAAATCACAAGCTGGTTTGAACTCTTTAAGACCCATTTTTCACTTCTTATCTCCCATGTGCAAGTGAAAGAAGAGAAATGGGTTAGAGGAGATCAAGTGACTAGTAGAGACAAATAAAAGATTTCAAAGCTAGCAGGTCCATGTAAAAGCCTGACTTGAAGAATGTCACCAAGGGTTGTTAAAGTAAATATGACTGTATGGATGTCTACATGCAGATAACCAGGGACAAGTATCATGGTCACTTGTGGAGATGACAGGATCAAATGATTAATAATTCTAGCATCAGTACAGTTCCCTTCATTTTTGAAATGTTTTCCAAACACTGTCTAATTAGAGAAACATACTGTCACTTTAATGATGTAGTCCATTCTGTGTGATTATTAAGTGTTTTTTAAATAATTCTTGTGCAGAAAAAAGGGACAGGGATATCAATACTGGGATTAGAACTCAAGATAAATCTCAGCAGCATCCCTCCCTGTCCTGGTTCCCTCCTATGACTGTAGCAAGAAGTTAAATACAACCCATTTAGAAACGAAACTGAGCTGCTTCTGGGCATGGGAGAGTCCAACATAATCGTTAGCCACTTCTTGGCATCTCTCCAATACAACCCTAAAATCTGTTATTGGATTAAACTGATGTGTCTGGCTTCACATTTAGAGCTCTTCAATAGCTTCCCAAAGACATCTGTCATGGTTGTAACTGGCTATACTTGTCTGTAACCTATCTCTAGCTACACCTTCACCTCTTTATCCCTGCCAAATGTTTAACCTACTACCATTATTTAATAACATATGGGACTCCAGACATAGCTTGGGATCACAATGTGTCAGGCATTCCATAGGTTTGTGCTAAGCTACTCTCTGCAATAAACAGAGAAATTACAATTTCTTTGTCAGCATATATACAGACCCTGATAAAGTGATCCCTGGTTCCATTTGGAATCCTATTGCCACATTGTAAAAGGTTAGTAACAAAACAAATGTGTCTATTCGGTAAAACCAAATAAACAAAAAACCCTAACCCAAACAAAGAAGACCACTACACCAAAACATCAAACAATCAAACAGAAACAAAAAAACCCACCTTAAAGGAAATAGACATAAAGTGTTGCCAAGCTATTAAGAAAAGTATCTTTATGTATCACCTTTTGATTATGTGAAAGCTAGAAAAACCAGAAACTGACATCTATTTCAAGACATGCAGAGGAAAGAGAGGAGATACAGATGACTTTTTAATACCTTGAGCCTGTAAAAAAATGGTTTAATCCAGAGAGTGCTGAGTGTTTGCAGGGACAAAGAACCCATTGGAGCAATAGGTAAAATGGTGTTAGAGGTGATGTTCATAGTCAGGTTTTGGCTATCTGTTCTCAGAAACTACTGAAATGCAAGGTTTTTTGGTTATTTGTATAACTGAGATTCAGGTCAGCTTCACATTTGGGCTCCAGAGGAAGCAAGATTTGAAATAGATTTTGGGGCATTGCTGTACCTTTCAAAGCTCAAGCTGGCTCATTTGAGATATATGTTGAAGGCATGGTTTCAGAGTTTGAAACTTGCAGGTGTCAAGAAGGCAAATTTTGCAAGCTGGCTCATTTGAGATATATGTTGAAGGCATGGTAAAAAAAAAAAAAGTGTTGCAGTCAGGCCAGAGTTTGAAACTTGCAGGTGTCAAGAAGGCCAATTTTGCAGCTATCAGGAAGGCTTATCCAAGTAGGCACGTGGAAATTGCTCTGACAAATTTTTCTCTCTGAAGGGTAGGAGGATGTAGAGTGGTGGAGATATGTTGGAAATGGCTAAGTCAATTGTTCAGTATTTTCTGGCCTTCAAATAGGAAATATGGAGAAAGCTTCTTTGACAGCATGTGGGTAGAAAAGCTAAGGCTCCTAATGGATGAGCGCAATGCTGCCTCAGACCTCTCTTCAGAGACACAAGATGGTATTAATGAAAGGTTGCATTAAATATTATGTATATTAGACTTCATGTCCACAAATATATGCTACTCTGAACATGGCTGGGGCAGCTTTCATTTTGTCTTGCTACATTTACAGGATGCAGTGTCTGGACAAGTTATGTACCTGGAATGAGACAGCTCAGTGTAGATAAACCAGCACAGTTCTGAAAGGAGCACAACAGCAGTACTGTGACACTCTGCCCTAGCAGGCTCTTAACACTCTTACAAAGCTATATTGCTTCTGATTTGGGAAATAGTCTGCTACTCCCTTCAAGCAAGCTCAAGTTTATGTAGTAGAGTTACCAAACAGACCAAAGGCTGACCTGAACTGAGATGTCAACTGCCTGGATTTATTTCTTTCTTGGTTTTGGTTTTGCTTTTTGTTGTTGATTGGTTGGTTGATTTTGGTTTGGCTTGTTTTTTTATTTGTTTGTTTTTTAATTTAAAATGTGAAGGAGGGACAGGATGCAGCTATTCTTCTGAAAGTTCTCTAAAAAAATAGCTCTTACTAGAGTGTCTCTTTAACTTGGTTTTTCTTTGTTCAGACTTGATTGGGAAATCTTGTGTATTCACAGGGAACAAATTCCTGTCTTCCTATGGGTTTCCCTGTAATGTCCTCTGCTAATTGGGTTATTTCTGATGGATAAAAGCACATATTTCTTGGAAACACTTTGCTTTGTTTCCAAATGTATTGTGACATTCTGGATTGAATGAAGCCTTCCATTACTTTATCTGGGGCCCATTATAAAATTCAGCACATGTTCGTCATCACCCAGGATCAAAAAAAGAAAATGGCCTGGAAAAACAATTTCTTTGTCCTAAGAAATGTTAAAATGTTAGGTGTGATGCTCATTAGGTCTCCTGATGTAGAGGAAATAATAACAATGATGTTTTTGTTGGAAGCGGAATGGCAGAAATCATGAGGCTGTACAAAAAGCATAATCTCTTACTGGAATGTAGCTTTGGACACTGCTAGGAATTGCTTACTCATGCTGAGCTGCCCCTGGGAGGCATACAAAAGTTTTGTTGTGGTCACATGTTTGCAATCACCATGGTGTAGTACCTTTATCAAAGTCACTGGGGGAATAAAAGCACTCTGCTTTTTAAAGCATTGCTTGTGGTAGGAAACAGAGTTGCTTCATTTTCTGCAGAATAGTAAGATCACAGAAATTATTACCAATGTTCCTTTGAAAATACTGCTTTACTTTGTACTTTAAAAGGCCCAATAACCATGTGCCTATTCTTACAAAATGAAATATCGAAACCCACCCTTTACAATACAGAAGATGACTTATCTATCTAGTGGTTTTGTTTTCTTTGAAGTTTAAAACTGAGAATGCAATTTATTGTGTCATACTGTACAATAGATGAAAAATTACTCAGATGATATGAGTCTAGCATAAGGACAGGGACTCTTTCCTTGTGGAAATACTGTTCACCCTATATTTTACCTGAATAATCTGTTGTTTTATGGAATTTTATTCAGTATGCCAAAAGTTGACAGCAAGAGATTTACATGCACCCAAACAGATTTGAGCCCAATGTTACTTCAGGGGGTGTCATTTGGAAATTTGGTGAACTTTGGGAAAAAGTAGAGAATCATAAATTTCTAGTGACTACATCATTATTTCAGAATACTTGTGGAGGTGGAGACAAATCTTTCTCTGTCAGATAGAAAGTGCTTGTATAAACCTTTTCACAATCATACCTCATGCTGGGTACAGAGACCTGAATGGAAATCCTACATGGAAACATTCCTGAAGCTCTGTGCTACAAGGAAAAAATGAGAGACTTGCCTCATGTTAGAATTAACTTGACAAAAATTGATGAAGATTCAACAGCAGCAAAGTTTAAACTTGTATTGTGTGACCTTATTTAAAAGTTGTGAAATACTGGGTTGTAACCTGCAAAATCTTCTGGTACTTGAATAATTCATCAATTTTACAATGAAGTTCTTAAGTCTAATCAGGCATTTTACATAATCCTTATGTAAAGTCAAAAATAAGAAATTAAACAATATATTATCAGATTAGACCCCCTATGCAAGAGCTGTAACTAGAGAGTTACAAGTCATCTTTCTGGTTTTGAACCCTCTGCAGCTGTTTCTATTCCAACACCCACAAATGTCCTCTTAGCACAAGAGATTTAAGGCGATGAAATTTGTATCAGTATTGAGAAAGAGTTGTAGGGAAGAGAAATTAAAACAGATCTCATCCTGCTTTTGCTTACCTCATTACTTCTTGACACAATGATTTCCTGAATTCTAGCTCTTATAGATCAGTAGACAGGCTGCAAAGAGATGTAGAAAAGACAAGCCTGTGGCTCAGGGCAAATATTAGTATTAAAAGGCATAAGACAACTGCATAATTTCTAGTCATATATTGCAAAGGTATAAGTATTACATTCTGAAAAGAAATATACTCACTAGTAAAGGAATCATTAAGATAAAACTCTACCTTTCTTATTGATTAGAGCCTACTCTCAATGTTAAAAGAATAGAATGAATTATTGCTGCAACAACATGAAGTCAGAGCTTGCCAAATACAAGTACACTTATGGTGCCACCTCTGATAACCATGTTTGCCTGGAGGCTATCAGATAAATTTACAGTTAAATAAATATGGTTCCTGACTGATCTGAATGTTTTTCTTAAAGAATAAAAAATATGGAAAGAGTGTAACTATTTGATCTAAGAGAAAGTCTTCTGCCTGAAATAGAATTTATGTTTTATGGACTACTTGTGAGAAACTGTTTTAAACAGTCTGAGTTTTGTTCCATCTAAATCCTTGTGTGGCTGGATTAAGTATTCTTTGGTGCAAGACATGTTACTAAAATGATAAAAGAAAGTAGTCACTGGGTATCTGATTGGCTTTTAGAAATTTCAAACCATAGCATGTTCCTGGCATAAGATCAAGTGTCACATATTGGATGTTCATCACATGTAAAATACCAGGATGCCAACTGCTTTTCATTTAGCCAAGCAATGCATTGGCCTTCTCCCAGCTGCTGGCTGGTACCCATTCAAAAATTCACAGGTTGGTGGGACTGTGATCTCAGCAATCTTTTCTTACTCATTTTTCTCATTGTTTGCTCATGGCTTTTCTCTCCTCTCCCTTCATATTTCTCTGATGAGTGCCTGTTTTCTTCTTTTTTCTTTGTGTGAGTATGTGCCTTCCATCCTCCCCTACTCCAGAATCCTGTCTTTCTTCCTTTTTCTTTTCTTTTTTTCTTTCTCTTCCCTTTTCCTTTTTTAAATTTACTGTCTTTTTCTTCATTGTTCCTTCCCCCTTCACTTTCTTAAATTTTGCTATCTCATTCCCTCAATTTCTTCTTCCTTTGCAAATCAATCCCATCCAATCCAAACCAATCCAGTCCACACAAAATCTATTAACCATGTATTGTCATATATTGCCAATGCATGTACAAGACACTTGCCATCTAGAGAGAGTGCTGGGATGTGTTGTGGTTTAAAACTAGCTACATTAAACATCCTTCACTTTGGGCCTTTAATCTTTCTGACCATTAGTCTTTGTTCTTCTGGTGAGAGTGAACTGCCAAATTGCAGAGTACAATCACTGCTGACTTCTCCCTGTTCCCTAGGGTTATGTGCTAGTTGTCTGAAATTCTTTCTCAAAGAAAAGCCTCATGCTACTTTTGTTTTTCAGTCAGCATAAGATTGATGAATTTCACATCATTTCACATAAGGTTAACATTAAAGCTAATCCAGATGCCCATGTCATGTTTTTAACAGAGACTGGAGTTATGCAATAATTTATGCCAGAATATTTATTGAAAAATCAAAATTTTAGAATGTATACTTTGTATAAATATATTTTTAAATAGTATATTAAAATTATATAATAGAAAATAGAAAATACTTATATCTAAATGTAAGAAATGTACTATAATAGGAAAGTTAGAACCATAAGAGAAAGAAGAGAGGAAAACCAGAGAAAGTAGTAGATGTTGTAAAGCATTGTCTCAAAAATGCTTCATATATGAATGAGCAAAAGGAGTACAATATCAGTGGTAAAAAAAAGACAGCAGGAAAAAAAATGTATACTAGCCACTTGATTTGAACATCTACAAAGTAGATGTCTGTATCTGAATTAGTCATCCTTGTCTCCCTTTATAGTCACTCACTGAAGAAAAATAAGATCTTCTAGGTTGTGATTCATGTGTTTTATTTTTAGTTTTCTACATAAGGATGAGGGTGAGATATGATAGAAATTCCCTATTTTTACCTTTCAGCTATAAAGGGAGTCCTGTCAGAAACATTTCAGACAATTATGTCTGTACTGTAAATGTCTAATATCATGTGGTATCAGCACATAATGGTGGAAGAGGTGGGACAGTACACAAAAGGCAATTTTCTTGGAATAAGAGGCTAATTAAGGTAATAGGGAAGGATGGGGGGAAAAAAAAGATAAGAAAAAAGAAAAAGAAGATTTTTGTAGTCATAGACATACAGAAGCTCTTGAGCAGATGGTGGTGGTAGATCAGCCAGAACTCCATGTACCTACATAGCCAAGCAAATGTGCAGATCAACCTTCCTTCCTTTTCTGGAACACAAGTATTGAATCAGAGCAGAAATGTCATTCTGCTAATGAATTAATAGGCCTACTGTTAAAAAACCCCAAACTCAAACCCAAACCAAACCAAACCAAAACACAAAACCTATTGTAAAAATATTCTGATTCTTCTAGACTGAGGACTGCAAGTAAAGATCCATGAGCAGGTGAAAAAAGTGTCTTGTAAGGAATGATCTACTCATCTAATTCAAGAGTGTAGTATTCCCAGCATACTGAACTTGCAGTTATCTTAGTTTAAGAAGAATCCTTGCCAGCAAGAAATTGCACATCTGATACCAAAACAGTCACAGGAATACAGAGCACTAGTGCAACAATTACAGCAACAGAAAAGGAATAAAACCATTTTCTGCCCTAAGAATCTTTTCTTGCTAGATTCAAAACTATTCACAAATTGCAAAGCTGCAACCCACCAAAATGTGCCAACATTTGTACAATGGACTAATATTTTCTTGCTATTTTCACAGTAAACTTTAATTTGTAAACCAAAGTATTCTCCCCTGCTGCAGCTGAACTCCTCTCTATTTGTGTGGCTAAATCTTAAAGCTGTATATTTTCCAATGAAATATGTTAATGAGGTTAGGTGAGGCTGTTTCCTCACCATAATTAACATCCATAATCAACATTATTTCCTTAAAATAGGAAGAAATGGCCAAAAGCAAGTGCAATACCTAAGGAAACACGTACTGGAAAGGGAGTAGAGTGAGGGAGGAAAGGGTGATGCTAGACAGAGGAGGGTAGATGAAGGTACACTCAAGGTACATCTTGAAGACTTTAAGCAAAGGTATAGTTTTCAGGATAACACATTGTCTTGCTATGCACTCAAGTCCTGCTGCTTTGTAGTGCTTTGCTGTAAACAAAAGTACCAATAAAACACTGCTCATGCTCTGTCCTTGCAGGTAAGAAAATGTCATCCAATGTACTTAGCACAAGAGCTTACTTTAATTTATGAAATCACAGTACTAAGCCTGTTCTATTTTGTTGCTGGCTTTTAGGTGGTATTTTCTTTCACATACCCAAAAGAATTTAACTTTCATAAGTAGATAAAAGAATGACAAAAAGAGATATGAAAGTGTCATTGAAAAAGAAGTAGAGAAATTCTGATTTAGGCTATAAACCATGAATGGATTTACACTGAGTTTAGTCCCCAAATATCTAAAATCTTGTTAAAGCATGTTGTTTCAAAATAGAGAAGCACTTGAGCTAGAGGTAAGATTGGCTATCTTCTCACCTTGAAGGTCAATTATTGCCAACTATTCCAGACCTCAGCTTCTCCTTTTAAAGAAAAATGCACTACATAAAATCCAATCTCATTCTGTTTCAGCAGAGCAGATATAATTCATCTTCTCAGTGTACCATGTGTGATCGTTGAGTGTGTTAAATGGATGAAGGAGTCTGTGACTAACTTTTATGCACTGAATAAAAAGGTAGTGCATAATATACATTGCAATGACAAATAATCTATTTCAGAAGTAGACATTCTCTATTACCCCCTATCACTGCTAGAAGCAAGCACTGTCAGTGAAAACACGCTGTTAGTTTCAGAAAATGCAGTTACTTTAGAAGAGCTTTGGCTAAAAAGTAAAATCACTGAACAGAATTAGTTGTGTTCTAACCCAAACCAGGACAACAACATACACTATGAACTCTCCCAGAAACTCAAATGTACTTTCTACTGATATTAGTGTTCTCTGACCAACAAACTGATGGTTCCTCACTGGAATGTATTGACAAAATACCACTGGGTTTGGCACCAATTGACACTTCTGTTCCCATCATCAGCTGAGAGGTTAGGGACAGTTTGAAGATTGAAACTCATTTCTGTAAGATGTTTCCTGCATGTCAGAGTCCAAGTGCATGAGCAGATTAAGACCGTGGTCTAGCTGATAGGCAAAGAACTTAGGACTGTGACTTTTTCAAGTAATTCTGTAAAAATTATTTTGTAATCTCTCTCCTCCCAGCAAGAGAATCCTTCTTTCCCCCCTCAATCCCTTAAATGTGCTCATTTTCTATAGAAGATGAAGATCTATTATGAAAAATGAAATTATGTAAGGTTTAATTTATTTCTGTCAAATTAACTTTAAAAAAACATTTCAAAAATGACTCTACCCAATATCTTTCTGGTTTTGAGTCCTGAGGATCCCACATGTAGTGTCCAAAATGTTTTTTATTCTGGCTGAGAACAAGCCAAAA
Organism: Galbula dea; assembly: GCA_013399015.1. Classification (NCBI taxonomy): domain Eukaryota; kingdom Metazoa; phylum Chordata; class Aves; order Piciformes; family Galbulidae; genus Galbula; species Galbula dea. Next base: position 33,190 of record VWZX01000316.1, on the reverse strand, counting down.
CATCTAACCAAAATGAACTACAACATATATACAGAAACTAAAATACAGAAGTCTTTTTTATTTTAAAATGATCATCTTTCATCCATGAAGATCTTCGTTTTAAACAATTGAGCTGTTACAAGATATTATGAAAGTCATGAACTTGCAATTTAACAATGCACTGTAAACCCCAGTTTGACTGCTGTGGGATTTTATCTGAGGAGCCACAGTTCATGAGCATTTGGTTTCAGTAAATCTCACAAGAGCCATGATGTGCCACTGCAAAGCATTGTCAGAGGGTTTGTGGAAACATGGCAAAAATCTGGCTATCCTGGGTTGAAAGATCTATATAAAGAAAGAATAACTCTGGAAAGAAAAAATAACCATGTGAAGTGGAAGGAAACATGGTTTAATAACAATAATGATTGATACATTTTGTTAGGAAAAGAAATCATCTGATGTGCCCGGAGAGCTCAATCTAACTATTTCTATTTCTATTTGACTCTGCATTTGTTATGTGGCTATTTGACATTTTCCTTGTGTTTCATTTACATTTGTTTTTTTAAGGAATGTGTCAGATGTGCCACTAAGGGTTTCACAGACCCTTTTATATATGACAGGAGCAAACTCATATCTTGCTGTCACTTGTGTGCACACTGAAAAATTAAAAACCCCAAGTTTATTTGTCACCTGACCTGGTGTAAGAGCAGAAAGTTTATATTTAGTGTGCAATAGATAAATGGGATTTCCTGTATTATAGCTGTCTGAAGATATATTCCAGAGTGCTTCGTCCCTGATTCAAAAGTATGGCTGTTGTCAGAAAAGCCATAAACTAGATCTACTTTTAGTTGTTGTCAGGAAGTCATTTTGTGATGGATATCTATACTTGCTAATTGCATCTTTTATGTTGCACTGTCTCCCTTAACATCCCCATTGACAAACAGATAAATGGACAGTGAGGTGGATTGAAAACTGGCCAAACTGCCAAGACTAAAGGGTTGTGATATGAGTAACAAAGTCCAGTTGGAAGTTCATCACCAGAGGCATACTCCCAAGAATCAATAATGGGACCAGTATTGATTAACTTCTTCATTAATGACCTTGATAAGGAGGCAGAGAGGATACTCAGGAAGTTTGGGGATGACACAAAACTGTGAGGAATGGTTGGTACACCACAGAGCTGTGCTGCCATTCAGAAGGTCCTTGAAAGGCTGGAGAAATGGGCCAACAGGAATCCCATGAATTCAACAAAAGGAAATGCTAAGTCCTACACCTAAGGAGAGACAATCCCATGAACAAGATGGAGACTGAGTGGGTTTGCAGAAAAGGATTAGGTGTTCTGGTGGGCAGCAAGCTGAAAATAAGCCAGTATTGTGACTTTGCAATAGGAAGGCTAATGGTATCCTGATCTACACTATGAAGACTGCTACTGACAGGTCAAGGTTAGTGACCTTTTCCCTCTACTGAGCAACAGTGAGGCATATCTGGAGTAATGTGGCCATGGCTTAGACAGGTGTACTTTTCACTGAGTAGAAAACTGGCTGAATGGCTGAGCCCAGAGAGTGGTGCTGAATGGAGTTAAATCTAACTGGCAGGCAGTCACAGGGGGTGTACCCCAGGGCTCTGTACTGGGGCCAGTTCTGTTTAACATGTTTGTCAACGATCTGGATGTGGGGATCAAGGGCACCTTCAGTAAGTTTGCAGATGAGAACAAGGCTGTCCATAGACTGAATCTTCCTTCTGGGCATCTCCACCTGCACTGTGCATATCTGCTTTGACATGGTCCTGTATGGGCTGCAAGGGGTCAGCCTGCATCACCATTATCTTCTTCAAAGGCTGCAGGGTAATATCTGCTCTGGTGTCTGGAGCATCTCCTTCCCACCCTTCTCTGACCTTAGTGTCTGCAGAGTTGCTTCTCTCTCATTTTGTCACTCTTGTTTCACAGCTGTTGTACAGTGCTTTTTACTCTTTCTTAAATGTCTTTCTTAAATATAACAGTGAAGTGACCAACATCATTGATGGGCTCAGCTTTGGCCAATCATGAGTCCATCTTGGAACTGTTTGAAACTGCATCAGTCTGATCTACCTGTGGGTGTAGCTTCTGGTGTCTTCTCACAGCCATCTCTGCTACCAAAACCCTGTCATGTAAACCCAGTGCTGGAGTACTGGCAATTATTTAGAGACAATATGCTCTAATATTGATCTGCCCATATCTGAATAGGATTTTGGCCAGAGAAACCTTCCATTTAGCAACATCAGGCCATACTGCAGCACTACATCTGCAGTCCAAGAGCTGTTGTCGTCTTCATTCCATCACTGAATACATGGAAGTCATTTCAACAGTCATATTATATTTGCTGTATATTCCTTATTCTACAGCAAACAAAAGTTTGTGCTGGGACACTTAGGCAGACTGACAGCCTCCTCTAGACCAGTGGGTCTCCTGGTTGAGCAGGTAGTATTTCCAGTCTGACTGGCTACCAGATGGCATGTGTTTACAGACTCAATTGCTGCATTTTTTACACCATCAAGACACTGCCATCTTGTACAGATCTGCTCTAATTTGTTATATTATCATACACCTCTTTCTTCCTATTTCTTATCTCTTGTCCAGCAGTGTACTTAAACATGCATAACTTTAAGACTAGGATTAATGAAGTTCTCTAAATAGGACTATTCATATTTTAAAACATACACATGTACTTGAATTAAAGTTCAAATGTTTCAGCTTTTCCTCCTTAGATTGCTTTCAGATTAGATCAAATCTTGTTCTTGTGAGCCTCATGAGTAATCATATAATCATGAATCATGTATTCGTCAAAACAGGGCAAATCATCAGCTTTATTTGTTATGCAGACAGATCATCTGACTAGCTCTAGATGTTTCTGAATGAATAATTGATTCTTGCCCACTAACTGTTGTTATTACCTAGTCTGGTTCCTTTTGCCTCTATAGATCTCTTTCAGCTGGATTATACAGGCCATTCTACCTTTTCAGGTCTTATGGATAAACCTATATCTTTTAAAATAGCAACAGACTTGATGCTCCTTGCATTTAAACCACTGGAAAAAAATATGGAAAACAGCACTGAGAGTTGAAGTTTGGCAGATGAGGACATTGTAGAAGGATGCCTCCTTTTCTGAGACTTTCATGAATTTGCCTCACTTCTTACAGTGAGTCAAAGCTCTGCTTCTGTGGGAGAAACAGTTGTGTATACTATTCTGATTTAAAAATGCCACAGATGTCAGCAAAGAAATCAATACTGCCTTTGGCAGATTTTTCTCTGGCTCTACATTTTCACCATCTCTCTGCTTATTCCTCGAAGAGTTGACAATTCCCAGGCTCAGTTTGACTTGTGATCTTGGGAGTCCAGCAATAGTACCTTTTACTTCCATAAACACTTTTTCCTCAAATCTGTCCTCCTCAGGTTTCTTAGTGGAGTTTTCAGGTCACTGCTTTACATTTTAATCTTCAAGGGCTCCCTTTGGCCCAGGTGTTGTTTTCCACATCCTCAGATGTATCATCCTCGATGGGTCAGGGTTTCTTTGTAACCTGCATTGTTGCCTCTAATCACTTCAAAGCTTGCTTAAAATGATAAACTTTTACTCATAGATGTAACTTCATGCTAGACTTTGCCTGTCTTAAAAAGCCATGGCAACAATTCCACACAAAAGAAGAACCAAAAGAGGCCATGCTGTACAGACTGTAGCTTTTTTTTTTTTTCTGTTCAATGTTATGTGAACAGCTAAACTGATCTGAAACACTGACTACTGAGAAAGCACTGCAGAAAAGGTCACTGCTGCTTTTTTTCCTTCGTGCTTTTTTTTTCCCCCCTTGATGTCCTATTTACCTTTGACCAGCAGCATCTGACAGTTTGGATTTATCAGAGGCACTCAGAGTAGAATAGCTCTGTGTCACTGTGTCTTTCTGCTATCAAAGGATCTGGGCATAGAAGAAAACACAGTGCTAGGGCATTGTGACCATATTTGAAGCTGGCAGAGTACCAGCAGAGAGCAAAACTAGCAGGTCTTTTCTTACAAATGCTGTATAACAGTGAAGATCTATCCTGCTTTATGAACCAGCAACTCTGCTGACACACTGTGATTTAAAATAATAAAAAGTAAATATGAAAATGTCCCAACAAATCCTTTCCTTCTGCATGTCTCTGTTAATTATTGAGCATCAGATGCCCTCATTTATAAAAGAAATAAAATAAATCGTTTGATCCAGCTGCAGGTGTTTTGCCTTCAGAGAAAACTACTACTCTCTCTGCAGTAACACGTGTGCTGCCAGCTCCTCCTACCCTGCCCATGACAGAGGTTGCTCTTGTGATAAATGTCTCTTCAGCATGACTGGCTGCACTTTGTTAATTTACAGTGAATCAGTTTGTTACACATTCAGTTGTATAAGCTCTGAGGCACTGTCAGACTGCAGCAGTCAGAAGGTACATGGTTATGCAGAATGTTGGTGGCTGACAGCATGTAGGGGGAGTGCTTAGGCTTGAGATGCAAAATGTTAGCTGCTGACTCAGAGGCTAACAGCACCTACACAGTTTCATTTTTCACAGCTTTACTATTGCCTCTCTGGCACATATGTATTTTTTTAAAGAGCAAAAGTATTTTTTCAGCAAGTGTATGGCTCACAATAGCATGCTTATGCTTCACTTCCACTTCTTAAGAGAGTAATTTTTTATTAAACTGTTAATCAAAATATTAATACATGGAAAATTGATGCAATTCAGCTGCTCAGGAGGATGCTGTGATGGATTGTGAAATAATAAATGTGTGGGTGAAAGCAGCAATGAATGACAAATACTCTATTTAACTTTGGTGTATCTACTATGTTGAGAATTGCAAATAATTCATAGATTATGAAGCATCTGCCATAGATGGAGTGTTGTTTTCCATGCATGGTGCATTTGGGTTTGAGCAGCACTGTGTCAGTCAGCCTACTGCAGCCACGGTGAGGAGAGAGACATCCCTGAGAGTGTGTGGCTTTGTCCATTTTGCCACTGCAGGTTGTGGGAGTGGGGTATGAGAACACTGTGATCATTGCCTACCAGGCAGAGGAATACCATGTCAGCCAGAGAACTGGAGAACTGTGGAATGATTTGGGTTGGAACCATCGTCCAGTGGTTATCTGCTCCAACCTGAAGCTCAAGTCAAGGCCAGCATAGACCAAGTTACTCAGAGACTTGTCCAGGTCATTTTCTTCTCCAAGAAAAGAGACTTAGAGGTTTCACAGCCTCCCCAGTTTCACTACCCTTATGGGGAAAATTTTTCCTAATATCTAATTAGAATATCCTGCATTACAATTTGTGACTATTGCCTTTCATCCTAACATAGCTCACTGTTCAAAGTGCTCATTGTTCCAGGAAGAGTCTAGCTCTGTGGCTAGAGGCTTCTCTAAAGCCTCTCAATGGGTAGTTGAAAGCAACCAGATCACATTCACCTTTTCTTCTGAAGATTCCTTTAGCCTCCTGCTTTAAGAACAAATCCAGTTTTCCCAACCTCTCCCTTCTATGTTATGGGATCCAGCCCCTGACTGTCTTGGTGACTTTGCATTAGACTCACTGTACTGTGCCCATGTCTTTCTTTTGTTGAAGATCCCCAAATGGACACAACACTCCAAGATTCCAGGACTGAATAGAAGAATTAAGGTTTGGAAAGCACATTGATTTTAGCTCAAGATATGTAGTTAAAGACAGTGATCCAGATTATCAAGTCTGCAGAAAGAAGAATTGTGGGCAGTAAGTAGACAGTAATTCACTGCACTTTTATTTTCATACTGCACACTAAAGCTAGGTATCTGACTCTGCTGATAATTCTGTAGGCAAAGATGATCATCACTAGATATTTTTTTCACCTATGGTGTCTCAAATGGTCCTAAAGAATAGATGCTGCTAGTGTGTATTGACACAGTCTCTTCATCTAGGTCAACACATAGTTACATGAATGGACACAGCATAGGAACAAATAATAAGGTTTTGATATCTCAGATTATAACTGGAGGTAAGAAAGGAAACCTTTCAAAATATGTGCATGTTTAGAGCTGGAAGAGGCTGATATATGACTGTAAAAACAAATTCTAGCATTACATGGTGAAACTCATGATTTTCCTCATACAATAGCAAATAAAAATCCTGTTTAATAAGAAGGATTTGTGCAACACAGGAAAGTTCATCTGGAAAAGGGCCAACAGTAGAAACAGCATTTCAGCTGGGACAAGTGCAAGTGACTTTGGAAATTGCTAGAAAGTATTTCTGTATGCAGTTGTTTCCCCTGGAAGATGTTCAAAGGCTGCATTATCTCAACAGGAAGGAAGGAACTGTAATACCATTCAAAAAGGACTAAGGCCCAGGAAACTATGGTTAGTGACTGTTAGCTGCATGAAGTTTGTTTGGTGGCAAGAGTCCTTTGTGGTCATTTACAAAACAAGGATTTTCTAGTAGCTTTCCTCATCTCTTCATAACAAAACCATAGCAACCCCTATGCAAAACAGGTGAATGAAAGTGCTTCTGAATGCCTGTTTTATAGGGGAATGGCTGGCAGTTTTGGAACTGTGTCCCTGGCAACAATGATGCTTGGGAGTTCTTCTGTAAGTACTGGATTTGTCTCACAAACTCTTAGAGTGAAGGAGCAGAAAAGACCATTTTAATTATTTGACCTGACTGCCAGCATATCCCAGCTACACTTAAAGTTCAGAGGTCTGGTAACTACAGCAGGCTCTCCTGTCTTTAATGCTTATGGCTTTGATGTTCCTCAGCTACTGAGAGTCATTTATTGCCTTATAAACTTGGAGGCAATTACCTCTCTGCTGCTGCTATCTCAATTGTCAAACAAAAAGGTTCACCTTTATTCTTTCTTTCTCTCTGTGTCTCTTCTCAGAAATACAGTCATTTGGCAGAAATGTCTCTCACTCTTGGGTTCCCTACATTTCCAGTGTTTCTATGTTTCTATTGCAGACAAATTAGAAAACAAATCAGAAACAGGAAAAAAACCCTAGAATTATTGGAAGAAAGGAAATATTAGCAAGATAAGATTTTTCCTAATAGAAAAATAATGTTCATTTTAAAAGTAATTTCTTTAGCCTAATAGAATTAAACAATGACATCTATTCTCAGCAACTGATCAGTCAAGATCTCATGTAGTAGGCAGGTTGTTTTGTCTAAAATTAAAAAGGAGTCTAAATATGCAGATTCTGTGTTTAAATCAAGTAGAACAGATCCTTTGCTGGCATCCAGTGATGTAGCTTCTCAAAAAAACCTGGCACATTATACCCCTGCTGGGGATGTCTTGATGGGTCTGTTTGGGATACAGGAACATCAAGGAAGGGAGATTTCTGACCAGTAAACAGAATTATGCTTCCTAAATGTATAGCATTTTCTCAAATTACTCCTTTGGAGTGCACTCAAGGGTTTATAAAAGAACAAAGTAGTGACAAATGTGTTCTCTTGTCCCTTGCTTGGAAAATTGAGTTCTGTTCAGTGTTGTTGAGACAGAACAGAAAGAACACAGTGTGAACAAGAACATCAAGACCTGAAAATCTGACTTTGATCTCTTTCTTAAGAGCTAACCAGGAGCACTGTGACATTCTGTAAGGAGGCTAGATATTTTAAAAGCTGTAGTTGTGTGTGATGATGGCTTTTACAAACAATAGAAAAATAAGCTCATTTGAAGCTCACAGCACTTTTTTTCTCTTTATATACAGTGTTCACTCTCTTCTCTTTTCTTTGCCAAAATGCTGCTGGGCCTCATCAGCTAAGTCTACTGACAAGTCCTTTTTACTTCTCTTTTTTTCAAACCCTGTAACTACTATGAATTAAGCTCTGTATATATAAATATATATATATATATATATGTAGTAAGTTACAAGCTATGTGTAAGGCCCTTTTCTAACCCCAAATTTTGTCTCTATTATCTAATCCCTTCATGCTGAGCCTGCCCTTTTCAGTGGTGGACACTCTTCTGCAACCAGCAGGAAGGAAAATGAAAAAGGTTAGGTAAAACCATTGGAGGTTCTCATGTGGGAGCCCATAGGTAGTGTAGATACTGACACTGTCAGGAATGGAGCACAGTAGGGAAAATAGGTAACATGAACAGTACTGTCTGTAAAGAGAAACAAAGCTGGTAGACTTTAAATTATACCAGCTGGATGATAACCCACAATATATTTCTAAATGCCTGAGCCCAGAAAAAGAAAGAAAATGTGGTGGTTTTTTTTTTCATTTTTAAGAACCCTTAATTTATTGAATTTCTTAGTCTTGGAAAATATTTTGAAGTGTTTTTTCCTTCAGTCATTTTTTCTCCCTATCTATTTTAAATGTCCTTTAGATCTCTGAATTGTTCTCCATCTAAAAGGAATGTCTGTGGCAGATTATTTGCATACTCATTTCCAGCATAAATTTATTATGAGTTAAGATTTTAAAGAATTTGCACTTAAAGCAAAGATAAGAGAGCTCTATACTGATGGAGAAATGCCATCAAACAAAGCAAGCTAACCTTATCTTAGGAAACAATCTGTCATTATGGGCAGATTTAATTTGAATTATTGAAGTAGAATTGTTAGATATTAAAAGGACTCAAAGTGAAAGAGTCATACTCATTATCCTTTAACTGGAGTCTCCAGATGTTACTATATTTTCATATGACAGAAAGGTCTAGTTCCAATCTTTTATTGCTTACTTGAATTTATCCACCCTGCAAGAAATTACATTTCAGATTATCTTGAACTGTATTATGCCTTTTATTGTATTTTTTCCCAAGTGTGTAACACAAAATGAAGCAGTAGGACTGTTTAGTCAAAGGGTATAAGTTAGCCTTCCTGGAAAATTCCTACATAACAAAATTCCATTGAACATTTTATTCTGTGGGCTGTGAAATGTCCTGTAGAACTTCACTGAAGAGTGCAGAATTCCATGAATAATTATGTAAAACTTTATAAAACTATTATTGTTTGTTAAGTTCCTTGGGTCTTGCCCTTACAGTCTGCCAAGGCAGAATGCACTTTTGAAAGACCAAGTTTTGACTGCAGGAGAATTCTCTCTGCTTATTTAGACACCATGATATGAACCACGTGGATGAGCAGTCTATTTCATCTTCCAAAATCCTCTGTGAATGGACTGTAACAGAACTATCCTGCTATCCAGGCAGTGGAACAATCAAGACAAATGCATCTGGAGTAATGCCACACTAAGCAGATACTCTAAGAATACTATTAGTAAGCTAGCCATAATTTGAATAAACATCCAGTTTTGTAAATTAAAGAAGGAGTTACCCTGGCTTTCAAGCAACCAATACTGTATCTTCAAGCAACAGTATACAGTCAGACTTGTGGTGACTTTCTGAATTCCTCATTGTGCCTTTTAGCAATGAAGCCCATAACAATGTTTTACACACTTTTAGAATAATTGTGACAGAATCTTTGCAAATTGTATATTTAGGTGCTTTCTGTGTCATACATACAAATTATTTAGTCTTTCTTAATTTTAATTATGATCTATGTGTCTTTCAATTGCACACAATGCACAAAGAGGAGCTAAATTAACTGAAAAGTAAATGATAGATTTTATATCAAAATTTTGTTGATAAATAATAATAAAAAATACCCCAAATTAATCACAATTCCTTGCCCCCGCCCCAACATGTCCTAGTACTTTGGTTATCCAAGGAAATTGGTTGTTTTCTAAACTTTTTAAAACTTTTTTTTTTTAAATAGGACATATATCTCAAAAGTTGTAATTATTTGTGCTTGTAGCACTGTCAAACTGTGTTCTTAAACTGCATTGTTCATAATCTGCTTCTTAAAAACATGTTGGATTCTGAAAAAGTACTGAATGTGCCTGCCAAGTTAATGAGCAGAGTTTCCTTAAGGAATGTATTATTTCTATGGTCTGTGTTCTATGTTTGGAGCCAAGAGATTATCAGAAGTTGAAGGCTTGTTTTTGTTTTACAAAGCATTAAATCTTTTGGATTCTGTTTACACTAGGAAAACACCTGTGTTACACCTAGGAAAACACCTGTACACATCTGTAGTACACTTTGTAGTGGGATAAATTCAGAGCTATTTACTCCAACTTCAGATGAAGAATGATTAAAAGGGAAAGTGTGGTTTTTGTGACTGACATTTCTATCCTTAGCCTTCCAGTTAATATAAGCAACCTTTCCTTACTGAAATACTTGTCTGTATGTGGCAATGGGTAAACACTAGCATCTTCACTTACCCTAGTTAATCACAGAATGATTTTGAAATCCTTAGAATGCAGACAGAAGAATTGCTCTGCTAGGTACAACACTGTGCCAAGAAAACTCACTAATGAAGTAGGTGGAGTTCCAACATCCAGTCCTATACAAATTGGAGAAATAAGCATTTCTGAGATGTTACTGAGGTGCTTTGCCAACATGTGGAGGATGTGGGGATCACACCTGGCACTTTTAGCTTTACATTCTAGAAACATGTCTAAATAAAAGAAAGTTGCCCTCATTTATGCAGTTTACAGGAATGGGCTGTTAGCCAAAGTCTGAGTGATCTCTGAAATCAACCTTTCTTCATCAGGAACTTGTGTCCTCACCCTGATCCTTGGAAGTGCTAAGTAATAAGAGCTGGTGCAAAGTCCACACATAGGTATGTATCTCTGTGAGAGAGAGAAAGTCCAGGGTACAGGTCAGACAAGACTATTGAAACAGAAGAGAAAAGGAGAATCTATTTCTTTTCCCTTATTGGTCCATACCATCAGAAAGATAAGAGGTGACAGATAACACTGAAATGAGGCTGGATGGGCAATTCAAGCTTCTTCAAATCACTTCTGGGATGCAAATTATTACTTCTAGAAACAAGTAGACTGGACCTTCCAACCTCTAAGATTCTGTGATTCTGTGAACTTCTTGAAAGTCACTCTGCTAGAAACTAGAATGACAAGCACAGAAATCAAGATACCTGAGGATTCCAGACAAATGATTAAGTCTCAAATTAGTAAGCCTTGTGAAGTTTTAGAGCTAGAGATAAAGTAGCAGTGATCTCACCCTCCCTGTATGTACAGTAGAGTACTGGTGTGTCCTCAACCTCAGTAAGTGTCCATCAGATAGATAAATGTTTCCTCAACAAGTGGGAGTGGGTACTGACCCTTGTCAGTCATGGCAGAGCAAATGCTGTAAAAATAAGGAAGATGAAGAGAAGTAAATATTAACCAAGATGAAAACTAAACCAAAACAAAGGCTAGAAGTTTACTGAAACAAAAAAAAAAAAGAAAACAAGAAAATATGAAGAGAAATTCAGAATACAAAGCCTCTGATGAAATAGGTTTAGCAAAATGCTGTGATTCAACAAAAGAGCTCCATCAAGGTAGTAATGAGAGAGGGGGCCCCTGTTATTCTGTGATGGGTGCATAATGGTCAAGACTGGAGCAAGGTTTTATTATTTACAAATTCATGGTTGCCTAATGGAATCTACAGATGGACTATGAATACAGAAAACCACACAAAATATATTTTTTTGTTTTCTTAGCTATTCTTGGTATCACAAATTAATCAGGAGAAATAGATCTCTGTAATGTTACTACCCCAGTTGTATAATGCAAAATGATGTTTATTAAGTATGGCATTCTACATGTTTTGCAAGAAAATGTTAAGTTTGAGGCTGGTAGGATACTTGATGTCTTCCTTGATAGAGATATACTATGGAATCAGAAACAAAACTTTCTCTGAAATTATATATAACATAGTGAGATAATTAATTGCTAGTATTTTGTGATCTGATATTTTGATCAGTTTTTAGAAGAGAGATTACAAGAAAAATGGATAGAATAGAATTAAACCCCTTTTCTCAATAATTATTCAGGTACCTTTAAGAAAGTAGTTTTCTATTTGAAGCATATATCATCAGTGCTGTGAATTACAGTCAAAAAAATACTTCACAGACAACAAATTTAATGCCATATGGACACTAAATCCATATACTAGGCCTATATAAACTAGTAAGCCTTGTCTACTTTTCAGAGATATATGGATTTCTATTACCTGTCTTAGTGATAGCAGTAAAATTTTAAATTACAGTAGCATCCAGGGATGAGGCCTCTTTAGAGTTCGTTGAAAACCAGAAATGGCATTGTCCAGCATTGGTTTTTTTTCTTATTGACACTATTGGAAAGACATGCAGATTATTTATTACTTAAACTGCAACTCTTTATGGTGGAATTATTTTACCATTATCTGAACCTGTGACATTTAAGCAAGTAAGAAAAATCTTCCAAACTCTTGCCCTCAAAATTGTCAATACATTTCTTGGCACATTAATAATGGAAATTATTGACTAACAGCAACCTACTCTTCAGTCATGAGTAGTTTTTTAAAAAGCTGGAAAATCACAGAATCACACAGAATCACAGAATATTAGGAGTTGGAAGGGACCTGGAAAGATCATCTAGTCCAACCCCCCTGCCACAGCAGGATTCCCTAGACCAGATCACACAGAAGCGTGTCCAGACGGGTTTTGAATACCTCCGTAGAAGGAGACTCCACAACCTCTCTGGGCAGTCTGTGCCAGTGCTCTGTCACCCTCACTGATCTGCACAAGTAATTCATAAATCTTTGAGAATTTTCAGCACTACTTTCCTGTGCCTATTATCTCATGATTAGTTTTTGGCTACCTTGCCTGTATTTCCAGTATGTAAAGTATTAAGCTTGAGTCAGTTGGCATTTCTCATTTCTGTTTCTCTAGAATTAACTTGTTTTCCCCTAGCAGTTCCCAAGAACTCATTGCTGTTCTTAGAAAGTGACTGAAATGGACAAGAATTTATGAAAGAGTGCCAAGAGATGTTAGACACTAATTGCCATTTTTGAGAAACAGTTCAGCAGAAAGTTTAGATGATGTACAAAATACAGAAAAAGTGTGAATAATCCACTTAATCTGAGTGCACTGGCAATATTCGGATCTAATAGAAGGAGCAAACAGATACCTTGGAGGTAAGCTACACAGTAACAGCCATTATATTTCTGGTATATTGGTGACAGTTAGCAGTATACTGATAGCGAAATTTAAAGGCAAACTTGTTGTTGAAAATCTTGGGCAACTAGTAACAGATGTTTTTTGGAAAAACAGTAAAAATTGTAATCAAAGTAACATGATCTGCTTTTCTATAAGAAAAATCTCTTAGTAGTCCTAGAGTCACTTCCATCTGTGGTGTATTCCACCACCATTGCACAGCGGTGTACATTGTAACACTGCAAGAGATGCAAAACTTCTCTGAGGTCGTAAGGCATTAAACATATTGACTGTGAAGTAGTTTTGTGACAGCCACTAATGGTGAAGCTGTAGCTCACAGCACTGATGATATATGCTTCAAAGAGAAAATTGCTTTTTGAAAGAGAAGTTTGCCATTCTGAAGATTTTTAGCACACCCATTGCAACATTTTGTAGTGGTTCCAGTACACAGCCTGTACTATAATATCTCCAATACCATGTCGTCAAATTTTCAAGGCATATGTTATGGATGTCAGGATATGTAACAGAAATTTTCAAGCTGCCCTCAGCATAATGAGTAGGAAAAATAAATCATGTTCCCAATACTACTGGCACTTGTATAGTCTGTAACAGCAGAGCTGGTAATGTGACCTAAACTGCAAACATGATCTACATGTGAAGATATCAGTCTGCTTGACCTTATGAAGGTATCTTCATTTATCTTCATTGAGGCTTAGATTGGTAGATCTTAAATAGATCTTAAATAGAGAAGAAAAGCTAGAAATCCAGGAAGAAAAGAGTATATTTTATCTCTTTGAAGATATGGCATGAACAGCTTTACAAGAATAATTGAGAAAATTGTAAAATGGGGAAGTCACTCTCAACATAGAGATGTGCTAATTAAAGCAATAAAAGTACTAATAAAATTATATTAATAAGAGGGGGAAAGGAGTTTTTTTAATCCCTTTTGTTACCCTGTGATATCTCAGTGCCCTGCTGCATGAAATGAGGGGTAGGTAAACATTCACAGAGAGGAAAGATAAGGTCATCCTAGGCAGGGTTAGAGAAAGGGCAGGTCATCCGGGGCAGCCACCCTGGATGCTGCAGATAGTCATCTTCAACAATAGGAGAAAGAATGAAGTAGCCAGAAGAACTCTCCAGGGCAAAGTGTTCATTGTATTGGCTAATTACCCAGCAGTGACAAACTGGATAAATGCTGGAACACCCAAACAAAATCCTTATTGCTAACCATAACCTTAATAATGATTTTTTGTCATATCTTTTCATGACTTCTATCTCAAATCACAGTTTAAGTAAACACCATTCTATCCTTAAATTTTACATTGAGATAAGATTATTCTTGGGTAATCTGGCAAATGAGGGAGCATTGTATCCTTGTGGGTGTGCCAGTTGTTAAGAGCAGGGCACAGTACAGAACTCCTCACTCAGTGCTGACTATCCTGGTATATTTATCTGGCATATCTGAAGAATTTTAAGGCACACCCTCACTGAGATTTAGACTTTCTGAAGCAGAAATCTGAGATCAACTTCTGAAAATCTTCTGATATTTTCTGGGGTTTTCTAGAGAAGATTCTTGGAAGACCTCAGAGTACTGGAGAAAATACATGAACAGAAAAGTCTCAAGGAAGCTTTGTCAGATACAAGTTAATGGAAAACACTAACTAGTTTACCAGTATCTAGTATGATTTTCACAAGATCTATCCAGTGTGAAATCTTCTCTGATGAAGTACTGGCTTTGTCCTTTACAAACACATAATTCTTTTCTTGTCACATAAAATGCTGCTTCTGCTTTCCATATTTTTTGTGGGTAGAAGAGTCATGTGGTAGAACTGTGTGATGTCAAAATCTTTGTAAAGAAAGAGATGAAGGAAAGGGTGAATGAAAAGATGAGCAAAAGTGGATACATTGTTAAAAGGGTAGAGATAAGGTCAGCAGAGATTATTTTATAGAGTTGAGTGCTAGTACCAGTAAAGATGCTTCTAGCTGGGGTGAGTGGTTAGGTAATGTGGATGTGAACTGTGTGTAACCTACACTGAAATTTGAACTCTTCAAAGCAGTAGAAAAAAAGAAGAGAGGAGAAAAAAATGCAACCCAAACTCCTTTGACCTGAATCTTTGAAAATGAGAGTCCACTATAAAGACTAGAAGCTGAAACTTTCTAGCAAACATTCCTATATATTAGAGGCACATTTGCTTCAAGCATATAAACACATATAATAATTCAAATTTATGTTTATGGACTTGTAGTTACCATTAAAGACACACTTGTAAACTATTAAACTACTTGTTTATTAAGAATGCAGGAGAATTTGTTTCATTTTCTTAAGTAGCCCTATCTCTTAGATGGTATGGTAGTCTGTCATTTCACTGTTTGCTTGTCCAGTGCTATTAAAGAGAAAGCGCTGTACAAAAGCAGAGTTCTGTTTGCAAAGAACAGAATGCTCTTGTGTTAATTTAGATAAGGCAGACTGTGGGTGAGCACACAAAAATATTAAAACAAATCAGAGATCACAAGATTAGATGGCACATTAAAAATTTTCCATTGTTGATTCAAAACTGTTGTAGTTTGCAAGGTGCAAGAGCTCGGTTGTTGTTTGATATGTTATTAAAAATAGAGTTAAGAAAGTATAAACATAATCAAGACAACTCCAATCAAGTTCCAAAATATTAAAAGAGTACAATGGAGTGAAAGGGTCAGGAGTCTGAGAATAAGTCTTTCCAGTTCCACTGTGACTGACTCATTGTATGGGGGTTTTGCAGATTTTTCCTTAGCTGCAGCTGATGTTCTTCTTGTTGAAGTCTTTAAATTAAAAGCATATGTATCTGTGAAAATAAGGCATGGGTTCAAAGAAAAGGTAAACTCGATGGGAAATTTCCTGGATGGAGCAAAGAAACAGAAAAAGGCATTGCTTTGAGGCCAGGCCATGTGAACAAGAAGATAAATAATTATGTGTTTTGTTCTGTGCAGTGACCCACCCCGCCATGGGACAACCACATTTATAATAAATAATATCCTACTGTCATATGCAAAGAAGAACCAAGTCTGGGAGATTCTTCTTTTTACATGGACTATTTTCCATTTTGTGTCTTGACAAAATCTGCTGTTAAGACACAGAGCAACAGTATCAAAGAGGAGAGAGAAGAATCTTGCAAATACAGAAACAATAGTGTTGGAGCAGAAACTGAGGACATGAGGGCACTAACCAACTGATGCTGCTTTGAACGTCCCACAGCTTGAATGCATTAGAAGTGTTGCAGCTATACTGACTAGTCAAGGTTACAAAGCAAAGATTCTAATTTGCAGGAAGTGCCAAGGTTTTATCCTTAGATATGAACAATTCCAAACCTCTTAACAATGCCAAAAAACCAAAATGTTAAAAAATAATGGGAAAAAAAAAAATTAGAGCTGAACAGCCCCTGCAGCTGTTACTTGAAACTGACTTTCATATTAGGCTGTGTATATGAGCAGCAAAATGGATAAGAATATTAATTATATCAAGCAGCATTTGGGACTCCTTGGGCACCTGGCTCTCAGGCCAGGGGAAGGCAATCTGCAGTTCCCAGACTCTGTAGCCTCAGGGCAGCCTTTCTGGAGTTCAGGCCTTAGATTTCATGAAAGTTAATCAAATCTGAGATGTTTCAGACAAAACATTTGGGGCTTATATATCAGTGTTTTTCAATGAAACTACATTTCATAATAATATATTAGATCAACCGTATTGCCAAAAGCAGTTCTTTCCCTTTCTTCCTTTGCTTTCTCTTTGCTTTTACTCTCCTTGAACTCCCTGTCCTCCTTTATTCTGTTGCTCTTCTTCTAGCCTTCCCTTCTTCCTGTGCTTTTTTAATCTGCTTAAAGCATTCTTTATATCCTCCCAATCCCAAACCAGATCTACTTCTGTGTCATTTTGCCCTCAAAGCCTGTATCTCCTCAGTGAGACTAAGCAGTCTCTTAGTTGTCAAGCAATCACTTGCTTTTGTTGCACAGAAGGAAAACATTGGTCAATGCCATCAATTCATTCAATTTTATTTTGGATTCTGTAGTTAAAACAGTAACTATTTCTCTCTATAAATGTCTCCCTTATTTTTTAATCAAAGTTCTGATTGATGAAAACTTTTCCAAAGAATTTGTCTCAAGAGAAAAGAGCTGTAAGTTAATCTTACAGCCCAAATATTGGGAAGACATTTAAGGAGAAGGGCAGTAGTTTTTGAGAGAGCAGTTCCCTTGTTGCAAGAAGCTTAATGGTGTGAAGTCAGCAAGGAAGGGATAGGAGCAATAATAAATTCTCTTCCTAGGTGTTTAGAAACAGTAAACATCTATTAGAAAGATGATTTTTTTTTCTTTACATCAAAGACCTCTTTGCATGCTGTGTAACTGATAAGTGATAAAACATGATCTCAAAGTCACATTACTTCAGAATAAAATTTGTGACTAAAGTACAAGAGAGATGTGGAACATTTACTAAAGAAGATTTTGTATTTTCTTACTCTCCAGGAGTAATGCATAGCTATAGAACTCTAAATTAAATTTTACATAACCTGGTGGCTATCCAATACAAAAAAAAAAATGTAACTTTTCAAAGTTCTCAGCAGCGTTGAAGACATCTCCACACCTGCAGCCTCTTAATCCCTTTCACAGATTTACTTACTTGACCAATTGCCCTGAGTATGGTGAGCAGTTTTGGGCACCATGGTACAAGAAGGATAATAAGCTGTTAGAGAGCATCCAGAGGAGAGCCACAAAGATGGTGAAGGGTCTGGAGGGGAAGCCATATGAGGAACTGCTGAAACCACTTGGTCTGTTCAGCCTGGAGAAGAGGAGACTGAGGGAGACCTCACTACATTTTATAACTTCCTCACTAGATGTGAAAGAGGGGCAGGTGCTGATCTATTCTCTCTGGTGACCAGCAACAGGACCACCAAGAAAGTTGTGGAGCATTTGAGCAGCCTCCCCAGGGATGCAGTCATGGCACCAACTCTCATGGAATTCCAGAAGCACTTGGACAATGCTCTTAGACATGTGGTGAGACTTTGGGGTTGTCTTGTGCATGGACAGGAGCTGGACTTGATGATCCTTGTGGGTCCCTTCCAGCTCAGGATGTTCTGTGATTCTGTAATTAATATGTATACCTTTGAAGGAATATCAGGAATTAGTTGTATAGAAATTGGTATGTCTTGGGTTTTAATGTTTTTAGTGTACTTCAGCTTTTAGAAAGTTATTGGCCAGTCACTCAACTTGTGTCAAAACCAGTAAATGAAGTTATACCAATTTGCATTGAGTGCTTGTATTTTGATTGATTTCCCATAATTTATTGTTGTTTTATTGATTGTTGATACAAATGCAATTGTTTCTGAGCTGTTTTGACATCTCTCAACACATTCTTTAGCACAAACATGCTGGCACATCTTGGCTGGGCAGCATCCCAACCACACATCACTGTCTGACAATGATGGAGGAAAAGTTAATAGTGCTGAAAGACG